>VWZO01010029.1:429984-616872 GCA_013396975.1 Bucco capensis
GAGCGCCGCGGGCGCTTGGCCCCAGCGGCGGGACGGGTCCGCGCCGACCCTGGTCGCGCTCCCACGAGCCAGGCCCTGCCCGTGCCCCGGGAGAAGCCCTCGGTGGCGGCCGGAGCGAGCTGTCGGTGGCTGCGGGGCAGAGGCGCGCTGGGGCAGGCCGTGCCCTTTTGTTCCAGGCTGTAGAGTCGGATAGCAATTAGGAAAGGTTTAACCGGGAGAGTCCAGTACTGCAAGATTTTTCTGTGGCTGTTGAATCAGTTGGGGTTGATTGTTGCTGACATAGAGTAAACAGATTTGGGGCGGCAGTAATCCTTCAGAAACTTGTGCCGGTCCTCCACCTGATCCGGAGGTGTTTATGGTACAGGTGCACGTTGCGGGGTGTGTACTCTGACCTCCCCTCGCACTGCTGCGGCGGTGAGTAATACCGAACGTCCCCGAGGGAAAGAGGTGGAGTTAGGAACGCTCAACAGGTTCTTTTTCCTTCGTGTAAAATTAAAGGTTGGCGTTGAAACTAGTTTGAATTTAAATTTCGAACTAATTTTTAGCTGTGACTTCAGAGTCGCTCCTTGGCTTCAGTGTGACAAGTTCCCATCGTGTGTGCGCTGGTGTTGCTGGAGCTCGGCTTAGTGGTGGTTGGTCTCGAGTGAAACTATGTGGTTTCGGTCTGATGTCACTTGCTGGTATGCACTGAATCAGAAGTGATATTCTGCAGGGTGAAGCAAAATACACACCTTACTGCATTACTACTGAAAAAATGCAGACTACTTGAAATACTAAGTTGTTGGTAAGCTTATTAGTTGTAAGATATCGTTAGCTATGGTGATTTTATGAAGTCCAAAGTCTTAATTTGACTTTCAAGGTGTATTCAAGGCACCTTCATCTTCCATAGTGCACTTTAAAAGGGGCATGCAACTTACTACGCTAATACGAGCATTAAAAGTTTTTTAAAGTATGCTCTTGGAGAGCTTTTATTACCTTTTAATATACATGTGCACACATTTCAATAAAAAATGCATACGATTGGAGAAGTAATTTGTTTTGGGTAATACTTCAAACTGTTGATATTACTGGGGTACAGAGAGAGGTAAAGCATACTTTTTTTCCTTGTTCAAATGTATTAACAACAAACAGGACTTGAATATAAATGTTGTCTTTGCTCCTAAAAAGAATAGTGTTGTTTTAGAATTCTGCCACACAAGGTATTGTGAGACATTGCATCAGCTTAAATATTGCAGATTTTTCTCTTGATGAAATCGGGATGCAAGGTTCCTGCCTCCTCTTCAAAATACTGTCTTAAAATACAATTCTTCTCTGAGGCTGTGAAAAAATCCTGTTTCTATGTGTCCCTGTGCTATCTTAAAAGAAAAAATTAATACAAAATATTACCTCATTTGACTGTAGACCGGTGTACAGACTGGTGAAAAATGGAAATTTGCATCTCACAATAGCAGTTACTTGAAACTTCTTCCAGATCGTGGTCATATCAAATTGGCCCTTCCAGTGTGTAAACACGTATACTCTATCAGCCAAGCTAATTACACTGAAAGGTATGTTAATTGTGTTGCAAAATACAGTCTCCCTCCACTTTTAATTCCTCACTGGTGTACTTTCAGATTGTAAAAAGTCCTCTAACTTTTTCCCTGTGAGTTCTTATAGTCGTTCATAGCCTTTTATCAAAGTTTTTTCTTACCTTTTTGATCACAGAAGTGTCTTTAGAGACTAGAATCTTATGCATACAGTTCATTTGAATTTCCTTGTCAAAACAGAAACGCTGTCAGTGGGTGGGTAGCATTATTTCTACTGAAGCTATTAGCTCCTGGGCTACTGTTCATGGAGTTTTAATAGTTGTAGATGGGGCCGGATTATAAATATTTTAGAAATACTGGAATATTGGAGGACTTCTGTGTTCATGTTTCAGATCTTGTTTCCTTTGGATGTTCTATCTGGTTTCTCATTTTTGGGATTGTGATACATAAGAGAAAACCATTCACAGAGGTTTTTTAAATAGTTACTTAACATACTTTCTAGCTTTGTGGGCCTTGTGTGCATGTCCATGTTTATCTTGGCACACTTGACCAGAAGAGAACTAAAAAAACCTTTTTATTAGCTGAATAATTCTTATTTGTACATGAGGGAATCTTGGCTGCTATGATTGATTGTGTTATGCCCTATTGTCAACAGTCTTTATGCTACCTTCCACTGCCCTTCTGTTTTGGTACTTAGCTTTTTCCCCTGCTATGTTGTGGAAGAATGTGTTTTATTAAGGTTTTAAATACTTGCTGTAGCTGTTGGTAGTATACAATAGAAAATGGTGAGAGAAATGAAACCTTGCTTGCAGTCTAATCTAGTGGTGGCTGTAGTTGCAAAATGCAAGGGGCCTAATCTCTTGTGATGTCTTTTTGAACAATGCTAATGGATGCTGTGGGAATGACTGTGCCAGGGTATTAGTAATGAGATGTAAAGCTTTCCACCTTTAAGCTGAGGGTTCAAATATGGTCCACGTTGGTTTTAAAAAGAAAATAGGAATGCTTTTAAGTAGTAAATATGGGGACAGGACTTCTTGAATTCTTGAACCTTTCTGAATGCTGAACCTGACTTCTTGAAAGTTCTTTCTAGTTTTAAATATGTGCATAAAGACTATTTCCCAGTCCTTCAGCTTAGTCCTGTAATTAATTGGATTTTGGTTGTTCTAACTATCTTTCTAGCTCCAGGCAAATATCTATTATCTACCACTTCAATAGGAAGTTGATCCCGTTAACAGTTCAAGACTTGCTGATGGCAAGGACTCTGTGGTTTCCTCTGCTAGAGGAATAACCTATGGTTTTCATAAATGTGGGTTAACATTCAACCCCAAACCCTACTTGGGGACACCAGTGTAGTAGTTTATTGTAGAGGATATCTGCTCGAGCCATTGGAGTGGTTTTTTTTAATGTGCTGTAATCTATGAGACAGCTAATTTTGATTTTCCCATTTAAATGTATATGAACACTCTAATGTTAGATCAGTTCCCAGGTTGTTGGTGAGTTTCTTAACTGAAACAACAAAGAAATAGTAAATACATAGAAAATGAATATGGGGAGGTAACTTCAAGTATGGAAATAAGCTGAAGATTTAGTTTTGACATCAGAACCTATCTTCTACTTTGGGGAATAAAAAGATCCTGTGAAATGACTGTACTTAATTTTGGTAGTGCCTGTATTTTGTTAGTTCCCATACTTGGACCTTAGGAAATATTTACTGTTTTGTTTTTGAAGAAGAAATTGTCTATGTAACTTACATTTTGGATTTTTTAAGTATCTTTGTTATAGTTATGACTATAAGCAACTTCAGCTACCAAATGCTAGTTTAGGTGCATTTTTCAGTATGAATTTTGTTATAATGTGAGAAGAGCCATGAGCTGCACACTTTGTAGGTCATTATGAAGTATATCCTGGAGTTTGCTTCTGGTTCAACATGCGGCACAAAGATTACTGTAATGTAAACAGAACTTGAAATCTGACTGTGCCTGAGAACTGGTTCCACCTTTACAGAGTGGAAAATCGGTAAGACCTTATCACTGACCAGTTAGCTAATCTTTGTTTCAAGGAAAACATCTAGAAATGGGTTATTGTATGTCAGTGGTATTTTAGTATGCACGTTGTACTACTACTTACATACTATGAGAACAGATACTGGGCTTCTGTCTGTGCACAAAAAGGCTCAAAACATGGTGTTTTGAATTGGTGTTTGAGGTCAAGAGTGGTAATTAAGCTGGAGTATACATCCATGTTGACACTACAATGTATTGTCATGGTCAGAACTTCCTGGTGTGAATACTCCTGAAAAGACTTGACAACAAGTCCTCAGTGTAAGATACTGAGTTGAAAACAGAATTATAGCTAGTGAACTATTCAAACTGTGAATTGTGGTAAATATTTTGGTTTTATTACTTGAAATGCTGTGCAAAAGTATTGTCTATCTCAAAGTACTCGCCCAAAACTTTTGTATCCAAGTCAGTGAAGTTCTGACCAAGGACCCAACTATTCACCCATTTTGTTGCAGGCCATGCCAATAAGCTTGCAGTAGGAAATGGGATCCTCTTTTCTGTTTTGTTCTCCTGTCCTCTATAACTAGAGGAAAGGTGATGTCTTGTGTGTATCAGGAAAGCAGGAGGGAAATCAGATTACAGTCACAGTGTGGGGAGAGTAAAACCATATGTATGTCTGTGTCAGAGTTAATAGTCTCCATGTTTGATTTATTAACACTCAAATTTTAAGTGTGTGTTTGCATTGAGGGGTAGTATTTGAAGCAAATGCTTTCTGAAGTTATGTAATCTGTACAGCAAACTACCCTCTGGTTAAGAAAGGCATTGGTCATTAATAGCTCCCAAATTCTTCTTGATAATCATAGCATAAATGCAACAGAAATGATTATCAAACTATGCTCAGTGTTTTCTCGGGCAAGTATCTAGCTAATGACTTCTTCAGTGGATGTACTGATTAAGCAAACAGCCCTAGGGAAGTCTGAAAATGAATTCCATGATTCTGTGCAGCATTTATGCTGAATCCGAAAAGTCCTGAAATTAAAACATTGTCTTGTTTTAGAATGATTCTGTTTTAGGTACATATTATTCAACTATGCCCTCTACACTTGTAAATAGCAGGAGTGCCCTTGTTTTAAGTGACTGTGATATGCTTCAGTGAAGGATCTGAGAAAACAGAGGAACGTGATCATTTGAATGCTGTAAGGTCCAGTGTGACTTCCTTGGATCTTGCAGAGTAACAAGCATTGCTGAGGCCACAGGTGTGGTTACTTGTCCAGGGACAGTGGTGTCTGCTTGGTTATCCATAGATCTTTCCTGCTGTGGAATATCCTTAACTCCTTAAGCCACAAGCCCTGCAGGTTATTTGAGCTCTTGTAGGTGGGCTACTACAGGGTTGGAGAGCTGGCCATGTGTTGGCAGGACTGGGCACTTCACCCATATTTGCTCTTCCTATCTCTGTAGACTCTTTAATAGCTCTTTAGAGTTGTTTCCTGCCTTTGCACATCAGGGATTTATTTAGACACTTGGAAAAATGAAATACAGTGTAGATGCTAAAAATTTAATTATTGGCTTTATATTAAAATAGTATTTATTTTCTCAAGGGTATTGGGTAATCTCTAATAGGCTTCTTGTTTCCTAATCCATTATAAACAGATGTTCTACCCTTTTGTGGTGGGGGAGGGCAGTCTAAATTCAGTGAGATGATAGCAGTAGGGAGTGTTGTGTTGGAGAACATACTCATAGGAGAAGTAGACAAGCATCCTGTGAGCCTTTTTGGTCTGCATAACTCATCATAAGGTGTTTTGTTGGTTTTCCATAGCAGAGGAAGCAGCAACAGGACTTGGTGCTGCTCTGATAGTTTTCTTGCTTCCTCACCCCATCTCCACATATGCAAAGTACTCATTTGCTGAAAATAGAAATTGAGCAGAAGTAGGCAGTTTTTGATTTGTAGCTCCAAGCCTTTTCCTGGTATGTACTACACTGAAGAGCAGTTTTCTGTCTTCCTCACCACTGCCTTTTACATTTCAGTTCTTTCTTGGGAACTTAATTTCAAAATATTCCCACTTGCCCCTCCTAAACTAGGCCATAATTAGTTTTCAAATCGTGATCCTTTGGGATTGTATAGACTGTTCCTTGCCCAATCTGAATGAGGCCCAGTAACAGTGTCTTCCCCTCTGCCCCACTGGGTCAGCAACCATTTTAACGGATGGTCCCCATTTATTTATTTATCCAGCTTTAAATTTTTCTTGTAACTTTTACATGGCTCTGTTTCAGTGTTTACACTCTAGGCTGCTGACTGTTTCTCATACGATGTCTCCAGATGGCACATAGAATAAGCAAGATGCATTGTGATTGTCTTTTTAGACTTGTTAGTACACTTCAGAACATATGATCAAGCTTTTGGACATAGGTCTTGAAAAAGAGTTGGAGTGGCTGAAAGAATATCCATTGCCCTTTCCTACAGACCTTGCTGATCATCTTTTGTTAGACCACAGTGTAACTATTGCTGCAGCTTTAATGACTTGGCTATATTCATTATGAAGTTGGATAATACAAAAGTTATGAAGTAACTTGTGGCTGAAGAGACACTGCTCAATGTTTTGAGTAAATTAAAAGAATAACCTTAAATTATGCCTAGAAGCAGTGACATGATGAAACAGTACAGATTGTGAAATGTGAACAATGGTGTCAGGTTTTGTATTACTTTGATGAGCAGTGGTGACATGAGTTTGCAGGAGGACTGATCTGGCACATGTTGCTGTAAAGTAATTTCTAAAAGAAACAGAAATATTTAAAAAGGCAAAGGAGAGAATATTTACACAGTTTTAGGAATATTTACACAGTTACTTCTAGCTTCATTGAAAAATTAACAGGGTTAAATTACAGCATCTAGAGATTTATTGTTTCCAATGGAAAGTCGTGATTGGCATTACTGTAACTATAAAACTCTAGGAACAGTAAGTTTAAAGGGTGCTACTTGACAGTGTTGAATCAATTAATTAGTCAGTTGTAAATAATACGAGATCAGGATAGTACCTGAGGTTAAGTATGCCAAGTATTGTTTATCTATCTGAACAAATTCCAAGACTCATAATAAATCAAGTCATGTTCATTTTAGGTGACTGGCTTCCTCAAAATTAAATCTGGGAGAAGGCCAGATCAAGTTAACCCTCTCAGCACAGGATGCATGTCTAAAAACTTCATCACTTGACTTAGTGTTGTTCCTACATGTTGTTTGGAAAAGGACTCCTTTGGTTAAGAATGTCTTCACATGGATTAGTTTTCCAGCATAGCATTGGGTAGGAAAGGTATAGGCTTTTTCCTGTAAATCTGGACTCCCTGAAATAGTATTTTCAGTGAGTATTAATATCTTGAAGCCAAGCTTGAAGGCATGGCTTTCTGACAAAAGAATGTGTGTTTCCTTCAAATTTGAATTTAATTTGTGGCAAGTGATTGGCTATCACATAGAGGATAAGTCACTCTGTTAATAACCCAGCTATGTGGGAGTGGAAATTCCTGGAGGGTAATCTCATATGAGAGAACTAAATGGACTAGCATTCTGTTTGGGGTTTGCCCCCTATGGATAATGTAGGCTGGATTAATTTAGCTTCCCTAGACCAGGGAATCTTTAGCTAGGGAATATGAAGCAGGTCTACATCTTTATAAAAAGCTCATTAATGGCTTGAATGAAAAGCATGTTTCATCTGGTTTGGATACAGTGCTGTAGAAGCACTCTGTAGTATGCCATCTTATGTTTTGCAGTCTTGCTCCTGTAGTTTATTGTAGTTTGTTTACTTGTGGTAGTTAGATGGTAAATGCCTTCTAGAGCTGCCTAAGGAACTACTGAGTTTCAAATTGGGGGATCTATCAGAAAAATTTTGTGAATACACTGTCAGTATGCAGCTCTGAATATTCAGTTTATTATATTCATCTTGCATCTGTTGTCACTTGTATTTTGCATTTCTTAGATGCAGTAATACCAGTTACATTGAAAAATACTTACCCCTTCTCTGTAAGGTGGTAAGTGAGTCATGAAATGTCATCATCTGGTAGGCAGCTGGGAGGCTTCTTGACCATATACCACTAGATTTACCATAATTTTAGAGCTTTTTTTTTCATGTTGCAGTCAGCAGTAGATCTGCAGATCTTATGTAAAGACAGTATAAACCTGTGCACTGTTATCTTCTGAAGGGCAGAGGCACTGTATGGCTGCAAAGTTGTCATTATCTGTCACTCCCCAGTTCTTCTGGTACTATGTGTCTTGGTGGAATGTTGTCTTTGCTACTCAGTATTTCTGAGACATTTCCGACACTGAAAATGTTTGCATCAGTGTTCTCCAAGGAAGTGCCAAGAGTGCATCAGATGAAGTTGGTCTTTACAAGCTAGGAGGATTCAGAAATTAATGAGTAACAGGCCTGTTCTAGGCCTGAGAGATTCTCTGAAGGATTGAGAGGGAAGCAGGAACAGCTAAGCCTGTGCAGTACTTTTGAGTCGTTTGAAACCCATTGTCTTCTAAATGAAAGGTTGGCTTTTGCTTTCTTAAATGAGCTTTCACCAATAGCAGGCCAAAGATGTGAGTTGGTTATGTTTTAATTGTATTTACTTACCTTCTCTGGATTTTTGTGCAAGCTTCTGTTGGCTAAGCCAGAAGTGAGAACTATGAGGAGAGGAACTACAGAAAGCAAACGGGATGAAAATAAATAGTAGGTGATGCTTGAGGGAGAAGAGAATGAAAGGAAAGAGGGAGCCAAAGGGAAGCAGAGAGGTTTTAATCCTGAGTCAACTGCTTGTTCTTCTTTCTTGCCTCTGCCCTTCCCAGCAAAGAAACAAAAACCATAGCACAAAAGCTGGGGTGTCTGGACTCTCTAAAATTGTGAAACCTTGTGTTGTATGACTAAGCCTTGCTCACAGAATTGTCTCATCAAGACTAACCTCATAGTTGTATTTGAAGAGTATGCTTTAAAAAAATGAAGCTTATAGTATTGGACCTCACCTCTGAAAGAGCCATAATAAAAATGGTGTTTTACTCAAGCTTGTGCTTGCTTATTTCTGCTTTCTGTAAGAGTGCTGAAGAGAGTGGGAAGAGGGAAAGAAAATTGTAAAAGCTCTTTTAAATACTAAAGCAAATACAGGACAGTTTGAAGGATCTAGGATTGTATAACAAAATGATAGATAATAAAGCCTTCCATGGCAAGCTGGAAGTATTACAGACCCTCTATAAGAATGCAAACGTTGGATGAGAAGTAATCAGAAGTGGTAAACAAAACATGCTGAAATGCACCTACTGTTTATCCTTTCTTGCACTGCTTTTGGAAATAATGGTAGTCATCACACACGCTAATTTGGGCATTCCCAAATTGCAGTTATAGTATTTATCTGAGCATGTTCCCTGATAATTGGGAGAGGGCAGACTTGAGTATGAGGCTAATTTGGCAAGCTCCTTCCTCTTAAATGCATGTCCATACTTTTGTAAATCTTGGGTAGATAATCAACAAAGCAGGCAACACAGAAAGTCTTTGATCTTACTGGCTTAACTGTTTATGTAGATAGGACTTGAATTGCAGGAGTGAAGAGCTCACCTTTCTGATAATACTGTGCTATTTTCAGAGAGAGGAGATGCTGACCTAAATGCTCCCAGTTGTGCGGAGTGATAGTTTGAATTAGTTCAAAAGGTAGTAACAATTCCTCTGGAATGGCAAACTATTCTTATAAATGCCATGTTGTGGCTTAAGGGAAGTCCTCCTCCAGCTGTAACAGTCTAAGAAGGGAGTAGTTCACAATGACTCACTTTCACAATACACCTTTCTCTTCCAGCTGAGAGGGAGTACCACCCCAGCAGTCTAAAGGTGCAATCCTTCCCACCCCCTACACACACTCTGTGAATGCTGGCAGTATTTCTAACGTTACGAGTATGATTTTTCTTAGTCCATGTTTGTCAGCTGTCTCAAATGCCCTGGGGTTTCTGCCCTCCTGATACTTAGGAGGGGCTGAGGCAGGAGCTGTTGCCTGCTGAGAAGAGCTGCAAATAGGACTGAAAATTAGTCAGTTCCCTCCCTTACCCCAAGAAGAGAATGAAAGTTAGGAAATGGCTGTCTAGACAATGCAAACTGCAGTTCCCCTTGGGAGAGGGGAGTCAGTGTTCCAAGAAGCATCTCTGCTGTTGTACTATTCCCAGGAACCTATTCCATTCTTTATCAAGTGGAATTTTTCCAGTTACATTTTCCATCTGAAGTATGAAATTATGTAATCAATACATGCCTTGCTCCAAGTGAAATTCTGTCATTTTTGTCTGATTTCATAGCTGCCTGTTCCGCCAGATCTGAGGAGTTTCGGGGTTGGCAGTTGAAATATACATGAAGTGTATGTTTGGATTTTTAGTTTTGAAGAACTCTTTGCCTTTAAGGGTAAATAAGAGCAGAGATTATTTATTTGAAAGAAGCCAATACTAACCTAAAAGGTTTTTCCTACTTGTGTTTATCTGCAATCAGTAAATGCCTCTTTATCTTGGGAAGATGTGTAAACACCAGTAAAAAGCCAGTGGTTGCTGAGATCCTTGCTTGAGAATGACTGGTGGTGTTTTTTTTCCTTCTTCTAGCATTATGAGGATACCTTTCAAGTCAGTTGAGTTCTGCAAATACAGATGCCTGTTCCATGAGCTCTGTGATCATGTTACTATGCTATATGACAGGAGAGAAGCACATGAATCAAATAGTTGAAATAGCTTGACTCTTACTACAGTTGTGATTAGATGGTTGGCAACTAAATACTAAGTTTTTAATCTTGTGAAGTAGGTAGACTGAGGGATCCAATTTTTCTTTTCCCTTTCTAGAAGAATCTTTGAATAAAGTAATGACTGGCCTTGCTTTGCTTTGGGTAAATTGCTTGGGATATTTATAGCTGGCAGCAATAATTTCTCTTGTTTTCGCTTGCAGAAAGTATCAATTTTTTTTCAAATGGAGCTGAACACTTAATATGAAACTAGATTTTGTTTGCTCTAGATTTTAACTTCTAGAACAGGAAATTTTAATTTATTCAAATACAGAAAACCTGAAAATTAGTTTTATAGAAAATTAAAAATTTAAACATTTTGGAGCACTTGTTAGAGAAATTGAAAAACCACTCCAAAATATTTATACTTTATAAAATACTATAGACAGTGTTACAAAACTTAGTAGTTTTTCTCCTCTACCAGAAAAGCATACTTTTCCATATTTTAATGTTCTGTTATTTTTATTTGTTAGTCCATATTTCTTGGATATAGTTGAAGTGTAGAGGTTAGTACGTAGCTGACCAAAACATAATACCTAAAATCTGTCTTTACTGTCCTAGCCCTTCAAGCAATGTAATTATGTTGCTTCCAAGCGATAAGCCAAGGCAATTTACAGATTACTGGAATGCTTGAAAACACTGACCTTTCAGGTCACTCTGAGCACTCCTATTATGCAGAGATTGCTGTGGCACTGTTGTAATGTGCTGGCCTGTCACATGCTGACTAACTTGCAGAAACCTTTGATGCAGCTGTTTTAAAAATGCTTTTGCTGACTGATAGGCACTTCGGCTACTGACTGGGAACAAAGCTGGCTCTCATTCCATGCTTTTAGCCCCCATTTTCTATAACAACACTTCTCTCCTGCTGCTCCACACACAGTTCTTATCTGGGCCCAATTGTTGACCTGTCTCCATTTAAATTGTGTTCCTGTTAATTTTCACTTCAAAAACAGTTGTGTGTGTGTGAGAGAGAGAGAGATTCGGTTTGTGTTTACTCTGAGCTGCTGCAAACAAGCAGCCTTGAAAAGTTGATGTGGCTTTAAAGAGTGGGTGGATTAGAGCGGGGAAAAGGGTCTGTGTGACTGGGCAAAGCAGGGGAGGGATTAAAAAACAATGGTTCTTTATTGCTGATGACCCATACAGTGGAAAGCAGTTTCCTGAAATGTAGCATATATTGCATAGAAGTTCAAAATCGACTGTGTTTCCTTGAATTGGCACAAAGAGTAGAAAGGAGACGGTAAGTAAATGTTTCTTGTGAGCATGTGATGCTTAATGGGCATTATACATAGAAACTCTTAAGGCCAGGAACTCTTTCAGTATTAGAAGGACTAGAACGTGAGTAAAAATTCAACTGACTGGATTTTTTTTTTAACCTCTTTAATTTTATTAATAGTTGGTAGATCAGGTAGTGCCTGAGCAGTGAATCTTCATAGGAAAAGGAAAAGTCCAAAAGTATGAAATCTTTAATTCCAGTAGCCTGTCTAGAATGTTACAAGAACAAAGTGATTTTTTGATACTCAAAGACACAGAGAATCCATATTCTCCCTGAAAATAAGGTAGTGGGTGTTTGGGGAAGTGGTCATCTAGTCCAAGTAAGGCTGTGCAATAAGAAGCATGGCAAAGTTAAACAATTCACAATTTAACCTTTGGCTCCAGGGAATGTGTTTATATTTAAAATAATCTATTGGTTCCTTGTACCTTGGATTCTAAGCCTTTTTGAGTTCTGTGTGTTTGGATCAAAAACTAAGCGTTTCTGTTCTGCTGTGAGGTGGAAAGCAAAGCAGTAATATTTGGTATTGTATATGTGGATCATGTATGAAGTTTTCTGTAATTCTAAGACTGAGCTTCTGTTGTGCAGCATGGCATCATTGTCTCCATGTGTAAGGGGGGTGTGACTACAGATACTCACTTGTATTTACTGCATTTCCAGTAATTTATGGCAGGAAACTAACTGAACAGTATAATTCCATAGCGAGTATTCTCCTGCTCTTCTGGGTAAAGAAGTGTGCACTCTTTGTAGTGATTGGTAGGGTAGAAAAGTTCGTAGTGCATTTTCATGTTTACCTTTCTGTAGTTGTGCCTTAGCTTCCATATACTTTGTGTGGCTGACTTCAGCATTTGTTAATGTGCATCAACTGAAATGACACAGTGAGGCAAAAAGATGCACTGCTATGCCTGTTGATAACCTTACAATATCTTTTAGAGGATTAAATTTCAAAAGGAATTACTTCTGAAGGTGAACCCACAAAAAATTAGTGGAAAAGATGCAACTAAATCAATACATCGATACAAGAAGTACAAATTTAGATACATATTTAGTCTTCTGGAATTTTTTCCAAAGAATATTCTGGATTAAATAGTTTCTCTGCAAACCGTGGCCTTTTGACACTGTTTTCCACTGAACTGACTCATCAGGCCGTTTTGTCTGGGGTACTGAAGCTAAACTCTTGAGGTTTCTTACTCATTTAGGAAAGATGTTCCTTGAAAAAAAGGCTAGCTGATTTTGCAGGTTTGTAGGTGATTCAATTGCTTCCTTTCCCTTGTCTTGCCATCCCCAGCATCTGGTTCTTGTGATGTGTAATGTGATAGGTTTTTGGGGCAACAGTTGAATGAACTGTAGCTGTAACCTAGGATAAACAGGTCATCAGCCAAAATTACACAGGCATTTCAGCTGTTAACCAAGAGCTTATCCAGTTTCTTCTCCAGCTGGTTGGATAAACAGCTAGGATGTCATTCATGCTTTTTCATTTCAAAAAACGTGCTGACTAAAAGAAAAAGACATCTGCCCATTAAATAGAGATGGGAAATACTTGGGTTTAACGGGCATGTCTGAATAGTTATGTATAGACCTTTATTTTTAGTCTTGGTTTTCAGAGTTCCTCTTCTGAAATACTACTCTACGTGCTTGTCATCATCTTCACCATAGCTTGGCTAGCAATTAAGGCTTGTTCTTCAAGGAATGATAATTACCTAGGGAGAAAGAATAGCTTCTCCTGAGTCTGTTTCCTAAGCACGTAGCATCTCTGCTTGTGTTACTTATTGCATAGTTGATTCTTATTTCAAAGTTGAGTTGAAGCATGATACCCATTATTATTTTATGGACATGTCCTTAGGTAGTGATTAGTTTGGGATTCTTCATATGTCTTATCTGTGCCAAATCAGAACAGTGTACTTGAACATAATTCTGTGTTTTGGTTGTGTGTTTATAAAAGTTATCAAACTGACTTCTGTAGGACTGATTGGTCACTGGTACCTGATAGATACTTAAGTTGATAACTTCATATTTCATAGGTAACTGAAGTTCATTTAACTATGAGCATTTCTTTTGGTTATGTCGGATGCTTTTTTGGACTGATGTCAGTGTCTTATGCCAAATGTTCTTTTAACTTGTGCTGGAGCAGAGTTGGGTTTTTTGCTGGTGATATGTTACGGAACAAATGCAAAGCAAGACCACTAAAAAAGCAAGAGTGCTTTGTAATTCAGTCAGCTGTGCTGTACTATCAGACTTGTTTAGGTTGACTTCCCAGTGTAAGCTTCAGATACTACAATTGTATGTGTTTTGATGCTTATCACTTGCTTACATGAGAAGCTCAGATTTCATCTTGGAAAAAGTGGGCACTCAGCTCCAGTAGCAGTAGGGAGAAAAAAAAGTTGAAAATGTTGGTTGTATTATAACCTAAAAATAAAGAAAATGTAAGGAAATCTAAAATAATGCCTTTGAAAATTATTAGGATCACTGCATGACTTCTTTTCTTTCTAAAACTGTTGCTGATGTATCCAAGGCCCAGAAAAGACTGTGTTGTCATGAAAGTTACCTTCTGGATCCTTGACTTGCAGATACCAATAACACCTGATGTTTGGGCTACAGATGGTGAGGAACATCCAAGGGCAAGAATGGTACAAAAGCCAAAAATGGAATGAACTTCTGGTCTTGAAAGAACTTAAGTGTAGCTATGGAAGGAAATGATATTGTTTTGATGTGCACCTTCCCCCTCAAGAGTCAAGGGCATGGCTCAAGTAGGGCAAGAGCGTGGAAGCACTACTGCTCTTGATTACTTTTTTTTGGTGGACCAGATTGGAGGTAATAGGCAGGAATGTGAACAAATATACAGAGGGAAAAAATGCAGCTAAGTGGGATTTTCTGTTTTCTTTCCTCGTTTTTGAACTTCCAGTCTTCAGGTGAATTTATTCTCTTTTGTTAATTAAAGTCTTAACTTGCATTAAAATGTGAAACTTAGAGACAAAGTAAATGATGAGAAAATTTCTACATCAGTTATTTCCCCTGATCTGTAACCTTTTATTATTTTCTTGGAGTATATTACATTCAGAAGGTAGAAGTTCAGTGGAGCCTCTTTATCTACGTCAAGGAGTAAGCAGGGCTGGAGTAACGAAGGGGTGAGGTAAAGGTTGTGTAAACTTGAGTGAACTTTCAGTTTGCAAAGCGGAATATCAGGTTATGGTTTTGACATTTGCAGTTTTTAAGTTAAGGTACAATTGGAACAGCTTCCAAAGTGGGAGCAGTTTGCCTGTGTTTAAGGGCTTAGGGTTTGCTAAGTTTCAGTTTTCCAGTGTGGTTCCAGGTAGTTAGAAGGTACAGTTCTGGTGGAAGCACAATGCCTATTCTAAAATAGCCCTGGTCTGCCCACGTAGTTTTCTCGCCTACTTGGGAATGCACATTCCAGAGTGGTGATGAATGGACATCATGCAGTTGTGGTCAAGAATATAGTCCTATATTACTGATATACTTGAAACTGTGGGAAGAAAAGTTAGTGTTATGTGGTTAAGGCTGCTGGTGAGGTAGTTTGTTCCACTGAAATGAGTTTATTTTAAATGGCTGGTGTAAATGCAAAAGTAGCTTTGTGACCATTTTTAAGGTTAACCTTTGGCTTTCTGGGTGTGGCTTTTTTTTTTTCCCTTGGAACTGTGATTTTCGTTATACTTTGGCTTTTTTATCCCAGAAAAGGGGAAGTAGGAGGTGAAGTTTAAACTGTGGAAGAAAGACCTTGGAGCTATTTGATCTGAAAGATTGTGTTTGCTAATTCCTTACTTACAAGGCTTTCTAAATTTGCATAGGAAGTTTTACCTAAATTTCAGTGTTAGTTCACCTACAATAGTGAGAACAATTGAAAGTTTCCCAAATAGCTCTTCATGAGAAGAGGATAGTTTACTGTTTTTAAAGTGCACTGTTGTGCTTTCTATGCGAAGGCAACATGCTGCTAGGAAGTTCTGATCTGGTCAACAATAAATCATAGAATTGTCAGGGTTGGAAGGGACCTTAAAGATCATCTAGTTCCAACCCCCCTGCCATGGGCAGGGACACCTGGCACTAGAGCAGCTTGCCCCCAGCCCCAGCCAGCCTGGCCTTAAACTTCCAGGGCTGGGGCTGCCACCACCTCTCTGGCCAACCTGGCCAGTGGCTCAGCACCCTCATGAGGAAGAACTTCCTCCTAACATCCAACCTAAATCTCCCATCCTCAAGCTTATATCCATTCCCCCTAGTCCTATTGCAGCTTGACATCCTAACAAGTCCTTCCCCAGCCCTCCTGTAGCCCCTTCAGATCCTGGAAGGTCACAAGAAGGTCTCCTTGGAGCCTTCTCCAGACTGAATAATCCCAACTCTCTCAGTCTGTCCTCAGAGGAGAGGTGCTGCAGCCTCTTGAGCATCCTCTGGCCCTTCTCTGGATGTCCAGCTGTTTCTTGTCCTGGGGGCTCCAGAGCTGGATGCAGTACTCCAGGTGAGGTCTCCCCAGAGCGGAGTAGAGNGGTCCCTTCCAACCCCTGACATACTGGGATACATATGGTTGATAGGATGGGGATAGCCCTTTTTGCTGAGAAGAAGTGATATATTTTCCTCTTCCCACACTTACCTGATAAGAAAGTTCAGGAATGTTTTCCTTGCTGATAGTTGAATAAGACTTTTGAACACATTAATATTAATAACTGCTGTAGTGTTTGTTACCTTGTCCTCCTATCCAAATCTCAGGCTTGTCTGTGACCATCAGGGTATGGCAGTCCTGCTTTCATTTCATCTCTGGCATGGACTTCTTGTACTTCTCTTTCCTTTCTCTCTCAACTTTCAAGTACTGCACTTCAAGAAGAAAAGAAAAGTAGGACATACACAAAAAAGCCTGTTACATTCCCTGGTCACTTCTTTTAAAAAAGCTCTTTGTAACCACTGACTCCTTACTCCAAAGTCACTAACAGCTTTTTAAAGAAAGAAGTTACTCTTTTTCAAAGAGCTGTAGTATTTAATGTTCACCATTTCCTCTTTTAATTCTGTATTGCTTTATCCTTGTCTTCTAACTTACTTCCTTTAAATGTGGAAAGTTAACGTGAGCTTAGAGTTGTAATGTATTCTGCAGATGCTCTAGGAGTCATGTGACTGCTAAAGTTGAATCTTCTTAACTGACAGTTACCCCAAATGGGGGGTGGGGAGAAATGCCATCTGTGTGTGTAGTTGCTCAGGGTAGGGAGGGACACTTAAAGCAAATTTTCTTACTAAGAATGGCTGATAAGAGAGTCAGAGGAAGAAATTCTGTACCTATAAAAAGAAACAAAGTATCTTACTACACGATGATTTATTTCTTCTTACTTGGATTCATGGAGGAAAATATCAGGCAGAAAACCCCATGGAGTTGTGTAGCTACAGAAGTAGTTGTCGACTGCTTCTGTCAGGCAAAAGGCAGTGTGTGTGTTTGGAGTACCTGAGTTTCAAATCTTAATTTCAGAAGAATTTGGGCAAATTAACCATAAAATGTATTGGTTTGTTGTAGACATGTTGGCTTTAAATAACAGAAACAAACCCTCCCGAAGATTTTAAGCAGAAATTAGCCTATTTGTGCTGTTTTATTGTCAAACTGGAAGATGGCAAGATGGCAATTCTGCATCTATAACTTGAACTGTTGTGCAAGGCTCTTAAATGTCTATTTGGTGTGATTGATATTTGAAAGCTTTGAGTACTATCTTGGGAAAAATAACCCTGGCTCTGCCTCAGTGGGATACTGTTGCCTGTCCTAGGGCTCTCCTCAGGCTCTCTGAAGATCTCTCTTCAGATCTGAGAGATCTTCAGCGTATGATGATCTAAAATTGACACAATGCAGTGCTTGGTAAGTAGGTTATGGTTTTCTGGATTAGAAAGAAGGTAAAAGGCATTCTGGCTTTAATATGAGGTGCTTGAATGCTTTGATTGCTGTTCTAATGCCCAACTTCATGTTGGTAATGTTTTGGCGAACATATCTTGTACTTGTGTGCCTTTTGTCTTTATTTTTTAGTTAAAAAGTACTAGGTACATAAGCTTGATTTAGATTTCTTATATAAAACTAATACAGTATGATCTTGTTTTCTGTGGTAGTGATACTGTACTCTTCTCCTCCTCCCCCAAGGGAAAAAACAAATTGGAAGAACTCCAACTGATGTTCTTAACTGAGTGATAAAACCATAACACTGAGCTGCATAGAAGAGCAGGGATGGAGGCTGTCTCTGCAGTTGGGTGATTGGATTTGTTTTCAGGAATGTGCTGGAAATGTGACTTAGATAGAATCACAGAGTAATTAAAATGGTGAGGGACTCTAGAGATCAGCTAGTCCAACCTTCTGCTCAAAGCAGTTCTCACGAAATCTGGTTTTTAGAGTAATTGCAGAATAGCAAGGTTAGAAGGGAGCTGTGGAGATGATCATGCTCAAAGCATGGTCAGCTACAGCAGGCTGCCCAGGATCTTGAGCAGATGGCTCTTGAACACCTCCATGGATGGAGGTTCCACAGCTTCTCTGGGCAAGCTGCAGCACTATTTGACCACCCCTGTGGTTTTAAAACAAACTAACCAAGCAGCTTATACCTGATTAGAATTTCCCATTCCAAGTTGTGTCAGTTGCTGTGAAACTATGGTCACAGCTGTGTACACTTAATGAGCTTTACTTGTTTACTTCAATATAGCTTATTTTACTTTGATGTGAGGCTGTGGTTTGAGCTTTTACATTACCAGGGTTGGCTTACAAACCATACCCACTGGCAGCTGCTGTCAGAGGAGCTGAGATGAACTGATACAGGTAGAAACAAGCACCTAAGTGGAACACTTGCACAAGTGTAATGGGAGGGAGGGGTATTTTCAAAGATGGGAAGTAGTAGGAGGGTGGTGTGAGCTGCTTTAGCAGTTACTTGTGCTAAAAAGTGCTTTTCAAGATGCATTCTGAGATTGAAAGAATTAAAATATCACTGAGTTTCTTGAAGATCTTCGTTTTGAAATGATTTGGAACAAGAAGATTTGAGCTGAAGTAAATCTTTAAATAAAGAAAAGATAAATATTTTCAATTACATATTAAAAACTTAACTCTAGATTTGGACTCTTTGTGCTGATGTATGAAATGAGGAGGGGAAAAAGAGTGATGCCACTTGGTGTTTTGTACATCTGCTTGAGAGAATAAGATTATTAGTATTTCTGTTTCAAAAAAAAAACCAACCAGTCAGTGCCACTTCCATGGATGTACACTCTGCAGGAAGTGAGACTAAAGACTGGTTTCTCAGCTTCAGTGATGAATGAGAATTTGTTTCTATACAGATCTCACAAGAGAATGCTTTAGTGTGTGTTTTCTCCTCCACTTTGATTATCTCTTTACGCAGCAATGCTAAGAGCATCAGGTGCATGTTGTTTGTCTTTGCAGCAGTCCCTGGGCTCCTCTGTCTGATCTCCAGTCTTTTCTCAAAAACATGTCCAGGGAAACAGCCTTTCTTCCTTGCAGTGAGAGATGATTTAAGGTAAAAAAACAAAGGATATAGGCTGTTTGCAAAGTCTCTTACATCTCTGAGTGCAAACAGCCAGCTTGAGCAGTGTGCTCTACGCTGCATTTATCCTGCCTCTGAGTACCCTCCTCTTTGGCTACACTTGCTTGGGTTAGTTGGCTGCTAGAATTTGAAATAACTCACTTGTCTTTGAGGTACTCTGCAGAGCAGATGTGGTGCATTGCCTATGTTGTATAAAGACTATATAGGACAAAGCTTTTGAGCTAAGCAGTTGGAGGGAATGTGTTGGAATGGAAGGTGGCTCTAGTTCAACTAGGCAATAACAAAAAGGTATCTGTAGGAAGTCCTCCTGGTCAGTGTTTGAAACACTGGGTAGCTGAGTGCTGAAAGATGCTGTGTGTAGGGAAATGACCTCTTCATTCCCTGCTCTGGACAAGCTGAGGAAGATTCAGTTTCCTTTTTTGAGTTTCCTCAGGAAATTCTTTATTTTGGATGTTGCCTTTTAATTTTTTGAATGGTGAATATCATCCCCTAGATACCAACAAACCTCCAGAAATTAATCTAACAGTTGGAAATGCTAATTGTTACAATGAGCACATCTAATTTTTGTTTGCATGAGTGTAGTAAAAATGTATTGATTCTGCATTTAACCTTTTAAACTTAGAAGTTCAGCAGCATCCTACTACTGAAGTGGACTTCCCCCAGAATAATTGAGAATTACTTTTAGAAGCAAAAAAGAAATACATCAAGATACACTTATGAATGTCTGGTGCATCCTTCTGAAGAGACTGACTCTAAATATAAACTGATTTCTTTCTTCTGATACAGCCCCTTACCAGTTCTTCTTTCTCTTCTCTCTTTTTCATGTCTTGAATAAGAAAACTATTTCTCAAGGTTATGATTTTATCAGGATAATTAGGAATGTTTTTAGATGTTGGCATTTTATTGGAAGTAAGATGCAGACAAACTACAAAATGAGGATTCAGACTTGGAGCAAAGATAGTGTTCTTTGTATGGTAGAGTTTGTGATCTGGTCATTCAGCTTCCTGTGGTTTGCTGTGGGTGAAAGGGTTAGAGCAGGGTGTTGGATATGTCACAGATAGCTTTCCTCTCTATTGTGTTTTGTGGAGAATAGAAACAATATGCCCACTGAAGTAGCAGCAGTAGTTGCTTCATTTCATTGTCTGCAGATGGCTGTCAGTGCTGATCCCACATAGCTGGGGTTGTAAAGATACTGAAAGTACTGCTTTCCAGTGTAGGTTACTCTTGTGTGGCTAGAGGAAAACCTGAAATCTGCCTGCTCTAAGGTAGATATCTAAATAGCATTTTCCTGGAAAATCTCAGAGTCTTATTGTCCTTAGCGAGAAATATGTGGAAATGTGTAATAGTAGATACTTAAAACTAATTGTTTATTTATAGGAAGTTACCATTGAATTTTACTAAGAAAAAAGATGCTTGGAAAAACTCCCTTGACCTCTTGTCAGAACAAGCAAGCAAAAATTGCATGAAATCTAACTTGTCATTCTTGACACAATTAAAACTTGTAAAAAGCAGTTCAGTTAAAACAAGAAAGAGAATTCCTCTGGTAAGTTCCCCTAGATTTGCAAAGAAACATTGAGGAACTATTCTGGCTTTGATTTCAAGAATACATAGGAGCTTCAGCCTTAGTCTGGGCTCTTCTTCTAGGCTTAGAAAAACTTACCCACCACAGCTTCATGCTGCTCCCTCAGGTCCTGTTGCTGGTCACCAGAGAGAAGAGATCAGCTCCTGCTCCTCCTCTTCCTCTCAGGAGGCAGCTGTAGACTGCAGGGAGGTCTCCCATCAGTCTCCTCTGGACTTTGCAAAATTCAAACAGTAGTCCACTTGCATTTCAAGGATACTTCATGGTCTCTGTTAAGTTACCCTAACCCTAGAAAGTAACATCCCAGTATTCTCATATATTCGTAGTTTCTGGGGTTTTAGGCTGCATATAGTGCTTCTGCTGAATCCTGCTGAGTCACCTTGATTTGACCTAAATTGATGGGTAGCATTATTTGAGGTACCAAGCTTGGCACCAGCAGTCAGCAGGGCTGGCACCATCACTATGACCTACACTGTCTGTCCTCACTCCTTAATTACAAGCAGTGTTTGCCATTTCTAGAGACTTTGGAATTAAGCCCTTCTAGAATTCCTGAAATTCAAATGTTGCATGAAAAATGGAGCACTTGTGAATGTGGTGTAAGAGCAGCATCCCAACAGGGACCTCAGCTGATGGTAGCACAAGCTAGTTCTTCTGCCTCAGTTGTCAGTGCTTAGGAGAGTGAGTAGCTTCACAGGTCTTCATCAACCTTCTCAGTCTTCTGTGAGTGAATGAAATTCTTTACAGATGAGAAACTTAACTCACATAAGCAGTTTGTGTCAAAGCCAACTACTCACCTCAGGCTGCCTTTAAAACCTTTTCACTGCTCTTGATTGGTCTGTTTGGGCATGCAGAAAGAATGAGAATAACATAGTACTTGGTTTGCTATCTGACTAATGGATATTTGATGTTTCCAAGTCTTGTGAACTTGAATTGAATGTATTAGTAAAATCTAGGGGAGGTGATAGCAGCAGATGAGTAGAGGAGATAGTGTGAGCAAGAAAGTGAAGCAGAACAAGCAAAGCAAGTGGAAAGACTGAGCTCCTACAGAAAGGAAAAAAGGGCATTAAAAATGACAGCTGCAGTCAGACTGAGCAGTGAGCACCCTGTCCAATTTTAGAAAGGATGGTGAGTTTATGGGTGAGTTTTTTTAGGATTTGTCTGCCCCCCCGCTGTTTTTCTTAGTCATTGCTAAGCTGGTTTTGTTATCTTACACCATTCTGACTCTGGGATTGCCAGTTCTCCCAGATCCTGTGGGAGCAGTGCTTAGCTGGTTAAACTGGGTTTTATCAGTCTTTGCCATATCCAGAGCCAGTTGATGTTTGCACTGTGCCTTGTGTACTGAGCTCCAGCAGAGAGGCACCACTGAAATCTGCCAGGTTAGCCTGCTGCTGGAGTCCAGTCAGGAACCAGTCAGCTTGACTTCTTTGATAGCTTCTCTCATTTCTATCTGCAATGATTTCAACTAAAAAGGGAATTTTGTGACTTAAGCAGTCCTTTATTGGGTTCCTTCTGCACCTTTTTTTTTTTTTAAACAGGATCTCCTTAAAGCTTTTTCTTTTAGGAGTTTACTTGCAAAGGTACTCTTCACTTGGTAATGAGATGTTTAGCCTGAGAAGGTCTTGCCAAAACTAAGACAGAACGAGAGCATCAGAAATGGGGAAGAAAATCAGTATTCATTAGATGTTTAGCAAGCAAAAGTTCTGTTTTGTTTTGAAGATGGCTTTGTGTGTGTGAGAATCATTGCTTTTATAATACATATTTGGTCTGCTTTTAAAAAGCTGGAGAGAAATAATCTAATTCTGGAGTAGAGCTGAGTCAATTTGTAATGCAAAGGAGTAACGTTTGGGACTGAATGGAGGGAGGAAGAAAAGCTGTTGGAATGAAATATATCCCAATTAAGTTGCACCAACACTTTCATGAGAAGTGAACCCTGAAAGAAAAATGAGCAGTAAAGTAGCACATCCTAACTGTTGAAATTAGAGCACAAAAGTGGAGGAAAAAACCTCACAGCTTTTTAGGGTCATGAGGAGAACTCAGTTTTTAGACCTAGTTGTGAATTCTGATGTTATGAAATCAGGTAAAATTATCAAAGATAATGATTGTGAGAGTAAACACTCCTGTTGCTGTTCTCTATTACAATATAGGGCTAAATTAAAGTTAGAGTACTTTTTTGTTGTAGTGGCAGAGTTACTGTAACTGAAACAAAGTAAGAATAAAGTAGATTTTCAAAAAGCCAATACTGGTATTGCAGAGATGTTTGAATTCTTTAGTTAGTGGAGTACTTGCTTATGAGAGAGGAGGGTATGGAGCAGAACACTGGGCATTCCCTTTGCAAAGGTAGAAAATGTAGCAGCAGGGTAGCACAGACTTCATGCTGTTAGGTTTATTTCCTGCTGCCTTTCTGCCTGTTTTCAAGCCTTTGGCTCTGATAGTTTTTTTTTCTTCCCTCTTGCTATCTTCCCCTTTCCAAGTGTTTGCTTGTTGTGGCACATTAAGTAGTACAAGTGTCTGCTTTTAAGCAGAAATGCAGGTATGTAAATATTGTCATAATGTTACTGTTTAATCTAGTTCCTCTAGAGAGGACCTTGTTTATTTCTCTAGTGCTACTGTCCACCAAATTAGCCTACCCTACACTGTAGAATCTGGTAAATGTAACCTGTATGCCTAATAGATTAGCACAGAAACTGTAATCTGTAGCTGGGTATTCATGAATTAGTGGTAATCTGCATATAGTTAGAGTAAGCAGAGGGAGAATCTTCTCCGAAGCATAAAGTATGTAAGTTAGAATACAAATACAAATGACCATGGAGAAAACAGAAAATGGGGCTTAAAATGGCTTCATTTACTGTGCACTTAATGAGCAACCAACATCACAAATGCTGCTTGTAGTCCTTCTCTTAAAACTACTTCATAACTTCAAGCTCTGAAATATATAATAATAGAAATCTCTTTTGCCTATGCTTCCCCCTTCCATAGGAGCACAGGAAGTTCAGATGTGACATACAAAGACAGGAAACGTGTAACAAATGAGCCAGCTCTGCTTCTCTGTAGCTATTAAATATGAACATTAATGCTACTTTAGAGTGTTTGTGGTGTTATACAGTTGTTTAGTACAGCCATTGACAGTCAAGTCTAACCTCTGGTTTTTTTTTTTTCTCCTTAGAGCACAACAATGGAAGAAACAGCTATATGGGAACAACACACAGTGACTCTTCACAGGGTAAGTTCATACAATTATGTGTGTGTGCCTAATGCAGGATACTAGTAGTTTTTGAAAACAATAGGAAAAAGCCAGATGTCAGGAAGTAAAAGAAAAGGAAACTGTCATATTCCTTTGTTTAAATTTAGAAGTGTTGTAAAAGCTCCATTTGATAGCAGCTCTTTGTGGGGTTTCAGAGATAAGCCTGCTTACAAATAACCACAGCAGAAACAAAGCTTTACATGGCTTCAGTACCTAACTGAAAGTAGTTAGAAATCAAAGTGGTCATTAACAACTGTGTTTAACTATACTCAAACGTTTTAAACCTTTATATGCAGAGGCGTAAAACATTGTAGTTAAGTATAAATAAATGTGTTTGATAAGGCTTGCTGCTTTCTTAAATTAGTGGCTGAAAATAGTGATTTTTTGGGTGGTCAGAACATGCACCTTACACAAAGGAATGTGTATGAAGAATCAGTGAACAGAAAGACAGCATTTATATTTAGACTGATTCTTCCTCTTATTTGAGTTCCTCTTGAGTCTGGTGAAGCTGTACAAGAAAGACAATAAGGAATGAGTTGCTTAGGGAAAGTCAAAAGTAGGTGGGATGCCATTTCTGTGAGCAGCTTAGTGTCGAAGCAACCATAGAATCATGGGCCAAATAGCTATATTCATTCCATCAAAAAGGAGGTGGAGATGCACAAGAGGTTGTTTTTTTTTTCCAGGGAAGAAGTTATATCACTTGCCTTCAATTTTGGCATAGAATGAAGGCTTTTTAAGGTTGTAGCATTGACTAGATGAATGGACCTTTGTGACTACGTATGTGTATGAGTAGATCAGCTGGTCAGATAAAATCTCAGTTCTCTGTGCAAACCTGTTACCTGTTGATTGTAATGAGTTTAATGTTGTTGATTCAAAATAACTGTTTTAGTCCCTGCCCTCTTAAGAGAGCAGTTGTGCTTGGTTTGACCAGAAGACAATCTAACAGAGTACCTTCTCTCTATCTGCAACCACATGTTGAAAGTATAAGCAAAACCAAAAATGTGTTAATATGCTGTTAATAGCTTTGATAGCATTAACTTAGCCAATTAAAAACAAACATTGTTTTCCATCTGCCAGATAACAAAACCAGAACTGTTATGCTAATGTTAAGCAAATCAGTGTTTAAAGTTTATCCTAAGCAGAGGGAGGAGGATTTATGCAACTGAATATTTGCTTGTGGGGTTTTGATTTTTGCTTTCTTTGTGACGTTCTTGTAGTGTTAGATTATAAATTAAATGAGGTTACTTCAGTTTAGTCAGGAGGAGTGAAATGCATCCAGATCTCGGTTATCCTCAAAGAGACCTAGAAGTGAATAGAATTGGAACAGACTCGAAATGCCACTCTGAGTGCTTGTGGAATATTTTCTGTGTGAGTTTATCAGCTCCACTTGGCTGAGCTACAGAGCTGCTAGAGATCATGTACTGTCAGCCACACAAAATATTTTTGAAGAACTGAACTCATTTTCTCTAGTGAGGCACACAGAAAGTCCCTCTGATTTTGGCTTAGCTGCAGGCAGTAAGCTGGCTGTGAGTGATGGAATTAATGATGTTTAATGTGCGGAATTTCTATGGGCAGATGCTAGTCAGGCTTCACCTTAATGCCTTCCTGTTTTATTGGTGTGCCTGCAAAGCTCTTGGGATTCACCACACTTTTTTGGTATGTTCTGTCAGTATTTGCTTTCAGAAATGAGGCTGGACAAGTCATTGGTAGAATCTGATCCAGAATAAACTTGTCTAAAACCTTAGTAAGTCTCCCTGGGAGAGGCACTTTATGGTTCTGACATCACAATTTTTTTTGTTAAATCCATCTGCTTCAGGTATTGTAGAGAAGCTGAAACAGCATGTAAGCCTTCTGACTGTTGTGATTTATCAGAGTAGTTGGTGAATTCCAGCACTGTTGTCAAAAGACTTACCAGAAGACTTACTCCTCCTTTTCGGGGAGGAGGAGAGGATTGAACTTCTAATGAAGAGGTTTGGTTCCTGTTAGTATTCTTCCCACTTCCTGAACTGCTGCTTAGCTCTTACAAGAATTGAACCAGTCTCAAGTTCAGTTCAAGTTTATCAGGTAGCTACAGTTATTCTTCTATTCAGAGATTTTCTGCTTTTATATACTTAAGCGAAAAGGACTTTAAAGATATAGGACTTTGTATATTATGTGAATTACTTCATACTTGGAACTCAAGATAGAGAACATATAAATGAAGTTTGACATAAATGTCTTTTGCTATTATCTCTTCCCCTCCCAAATACAGTTCAAACTGAATTCTGCTGCTGGAGTAATGGAAAACTGAGAGATGAAGCAGTGGCATGAGAAAGGGGAAATACTACTGTTTTGAAAGAGGCTTTTGTTGCCTGTTTTCATAGGCTGTTATGTATTCTTCATCGACTATTTAAAGAGCTGGGTCATCTTTGTTTAAAAAGTCTGAAAAGAAGGAACTAAGTCTGCCAGCATGGAGTGTGTGCTGTGTGAAATGGAGAGGAGGAATGGGCTGAAACCTGATGGGTTTTATCCAGTGACTGTGTTTTGCTTAGTCAAATTCCAAAATAAATTCTTGAGAAAAATACAACATTTAAATGTGAATGTCCTTCTGCTGGTGTTTTCTGGGCAATGATAGAAGAGCTAGATAGTTATATTTAGAAAGTTTATTTCCCACCCGCACTGCTTCCAGGCAGAAATGCATCATTGTTGTATCTTGAAATACCTAACAGGAATAACTTTTCAGAGGCATTGACCTTGCTGTAGTGGCAGGTCACCCTAGAGGGAAAAGATTGAAGCAAATTACTTTTGTTAAGATGCAGATGATTTGCAAGTGCTGACAAGGTTTTGATGTATTTTATGGTACAAGTGATCTTGGTATTATTGCTAAGAACTGAGCCTGCAGTCATACTACTGTGTGCTGTGATCCTGTCAGTTCCTGAGCTAAGGGAGGTCAAGCTAGGTAAGTACCAGAATGGGAAACCTCCAAGAAAGTGTTGAAGGAAGTGATACAAGTTGGAATCAGTTATCTCAGCACAGTGGTGTGTTGGACTTAGTGAAGATTGAGGTCTTACTGATGACCACCTGAGGCCCAGGCAATAAAAATGCACATGAAAACTCCATTATTTTGCTCTTGGGAATGATTGGGTTGTCTGAAACTCTCTGCCCTGTAAAACCTGTAAGAGTGATGTTTAAATGTATTTTTATTCTCTCTCCTGTTCTTGCACTGCATGTTCCATTGACCCTTCCTTCTTCCAAAAAGCTGTATTCATCCCATGGGACCTTTCAGTATTTGACTGAATGTGAATTGTGACCATGTAAATATTAGAAAGTAAAAATATTTCTTTGTTACATTATAGGCACCTGGATTTGGATTTGGCATTGCAATATCTGGAGGAAGAGATAATCCTCACTTCCAGAGTGGTGAGACATCAATAGTTATTTCTGATGTGCTGAAAGGAGGCCCAGCAGAAGGACTGCTACAGTAAGTGCCAGACTATACCTGGATTCTGATTGGGAGGTGGGGGGGGGCATTGATCTTCCTCAGTGGCAGCTAAAACTCCAAATTGTTTTGCTCTCAGCATATCTATCTACAACTGTTTGTATAGAAGGTTTATGATGTAGGTAGTTTGTTCAGGGACACCCATTTCCCAGTATTTTCCCTTTGGCATGAAGTATTTACACTCTGTGTTGTGTGATGTTTTTCCTTTAGAGAAAATGACCGTGTTGCAATGGTTAATGGAGTCTCAATGGATAATGTTGAGCATGCATTTGCTGTTCAGCAGCTGAGGAAAAGTGGGAAGAATGCCAAAATTGTAAGTGAATGTCTTCAAGCTTTAAGCTTACTTAAATTCTCTAGTTATAGTGCAGAAGTGAAATGATGTCATGTCTGCTATGAAATATGTGCATGGTGCAAGGTACTTGAATAATACCTATGTGATGATGCTCCAGGTTTAAGTGGTGATTATGGCATTTATCAGGTGGGTCACTCACATTATTTGATGTTAGGATAATGTGACATGGGATACTTCAGATTCCTTTATGTAAAGTTCTTCTCAGTTTGCCAAAAGCTCAATTCTCAGCTTTTTCTAATATTTCTTTGTGTTCCTGAGTGCACTTTTACCAAGTTTTTCAGAGGCTGGTGTATGCTGAAGGACTTTACCCTGCTGTTCAGGCACTAACATAGTTCTTTTTATACTTGGGAAACAGTTTGCCAACATAAAGTGTAATTACCTTAATTCCTATAATTTTGTAGACTTACTCAAAGTGGTTGGCTTTTGAACTTTGCAAAACAGGCCAGGTCATCACTCTACAGGGTAGAATGTTGAGATTTGTTTCAAAAAACAGAACACAAATGCACAATGTTTAACAGCTTCTTAATTCAGGAAGACTGACTGCTAGGGCTTGTAGAAAAGCTTTCGTGCCAAGAGATTTTCAGTGCTCTTGCATGCTTTGATATAGCTCAAAAAAATTCTGTCCTGTTTAGCATTTGTAGATTCAAGAATTCTTGAAGGGTTATAGAAAACAATGTGTGGTAAGCTGTGCAGGGCTTTCAGTATCTTCAGTATTTGGTGTGTTGATATCTGTAGAGAAAAGCAGGTAATGAAGACTTCATGGGATAACTTGGTTCATTTCTGTAGCACATAGCAAAGGAAATTCTGAACGGGATTGGATCTTATTTTGGAACCAGCTGTGTCTATGTTAGTGCAAACCAACTTTGAACTGTCAGCTGGAATGTTCCCCTTCCTCTGTGGCTTGCATAAACATTGCTTTGGAAGATTGGGAGCCTTCAAAGTCGAGGAGAATTACTGTCAATAACACACTGAGTATACAGCAGATTACATGTTAGCAAAAGAAGTTCTTAGCAGTGCCAGTAACTGATTTGTGGGTTTAAGCAAAGAGACACCAATCAAATATGCTGCTCTGTGAAGGCAGAATATCATGTTATGCTACAATGGATGTTATTCTTACCCTTTTGCCATTTTTGCAGAAGCAAAAAAGGATTAAAATAACTAAAACCAAACACACCCCTCCCCTCAAAAACAGGTTTCTAGTGATCTGTATTAACCCATCATCTTGATTAGTTGGATGGACTTTTATGATGAGGATGCAAGAATTTGGAGCATTCACAAATACATTTGTGCGTTGTCTTTGAAGTGTTGGGCTTAGCTTGGCCTCTGACATTTAGTAACACCATTAGCATTCCATGACCAGAGGCTGATATCTAGTATTTGGTTATAGACTATCCGAAGGATGAAGAAAATTCAGATTCCAGTAGCTCGACCAGAACCTGAACCAGTGTCTGAAAATGAGGATGATAGCTATGATGAAGAGATCCGTGATCCAAGAAGCAGCCGTGGTGCTCCAAGTACCAACAGAAGGCATGAGAAGAGCTGGGTAAGAGATCGAAGTGCCAGCAGAGAGAGAAGCTTATCACCAAGATCAGACAGAAGGTCTGTTACTTCCAGTCAGCCTGCAAAACCTACCAAAGTAACACTGGTGAAATCAAGGAAAAACGAAGGTAACTTATATGTCATTCTCAGACTTTTGCTGGTGTTTTAAAGGCCAGCTGCTTCAGTCAGTATGTGTTAAGGGCTTCCTGGACTATAAACAGTACTGTTAACAGTTTGCCTGTTTTACCAGTAGCTAGCTGAAAAAACCTGCTATTGTATTTCTCATGATATTTATCTTATTCTAAAATACATGTGCCTAAGTAAGGGTAAGGTGTTACATAGCATAAACAAATCCTGACTGTGCACTTGATATCTGGTAGTCAGCTGCTACATACATCTAATATATTGTAGTTGAGTCTTCAGTGTCTGTCTTGTTTGAAAGAGAGAATATTGTAGGTAGCATAAAAATAAAGCTGTTGAGCAACAGCTCTGATTTATAGGCACAGTTAAAAAAGAGATTGATATAACAGTAAATTCACAGCATAACTCCACTACAGCTCTTCATCTGCCAAGTCCACTTTCCTCTTTGTTTCCACTCTAAATGTTGTGTAAAGCAGTGTTGTAAATCTTAAGATACTTCTTTCCTCTTTTACTGTAGCTTCATCAGTTTTCTCTTTTGTTTTTTATTGCTGTTCTATACAGAGTATGGTCTACGGTTGGCAAGCCACATATTTGTAAAAGAAATCTCCCAGGACAGCCTGGCAGCAAGAGATGGCAATATTCAGGAAGGAGATGTTGTACTGAAGGTATAGTAAATGGTGGTGGCTTTTGTTTAAAGGGAAAACAGATTGATTTAACTGTTCTCAGAATTAGCTCTCTCTTAAGAGCGTAATTATTATTAGTAAAAGATGTAGATGTATTTTTTATTAAATTATTTTAAAGATCAAGATTTTTAAGTATAAATAAGGCTTTCCAAGGAAAAAAAGAAATATAAAGCTGTTGTGGGTTTTTTTTATGTTGTTTCCCAGGTCTTATTCAGAAAATAGTGCCCACTGTAAATGTATTTTAGATAGTATGACACTTGGGCCCTGCATGCTTAGTTATACAACACAGTGTGAAAATAATGTTGTGTAATTGTGCTAATCAGCAACACTAGAACTTGCCTTCAGGTTAAATTTTGATTTTTGTAGAAATCAGTATACCCAGAGATGTTGAATGCATACTAACAGTTTTTATTTCTAGATACTGCTGTAAATGTGTTGGTGCAGAGAGACATATTACTCCTTACTCCAGCAGTACTAGTTCAAAAGTATAACTTATGTTCTAGAAGTTTTATATTGGTGGTAGAGGTTTTGTCTTTAAAACATGAAAATAATTGTTTTTATTATGTTATAGTTTAGATGAGGAAAGTTGTCTTCCATGATACTGTGGTAATCTTGATAAATAGATATTCTGAATATCAATAGACAGAAAAAACACTTTCTTTACTGGAGAGTCTCCGATCTTTTCAGTGAGTTCATATCTGCTTTTTTATTACTTTGTTCTAGATAAATGGGACAGTGACAGAAAATATGTCATTAGCAGATGCAAAAACACTAATAGAGAGATCAAAAGGCAAGTTGAAGATGGTTGTTCAGCGAGATGAACGAGCTACGCTGTTGAATGTCCCTGATCTTTCTGACAGTATTCATTCTGCTAATGCTTCAGAAAGAGATGGTGAGTATAAATAAACTTGATTTGCAAAGGGAGAGAAGAATTCCCTGTGTTGTGAAGATGTGAAATACTATTCCTATGTGGGATGAGAGGGTGGGAAAGAGCAGAGTTTGGAGTAAGACTGTCATATGGGTAAATTCTTGTTTGAATGTTCCCATTCGTGAAATTTGTTCCTTCAGGAATACTAAGTTTTGTTGTTCTGAAATAATAAACATAGATTTAACATCTTCATAAAAATTCTCTGCAAATGCTTATTTCCATTTGAGCAGGTCACACCATCATTTTAATTATAATCATTTCATGAAAAAACAACTTTTATTTAACAGACATTTCAGAAATTCAGTCGCTGGCATCAGATCATTCCAACCGATCACATGACAGGCCCCGCCGCAGTCGTTCACGATCTCCTGACCAGAGGTCAGAGCCTTCAGACCATTCCAGACATTCTCCACAGCAGCCCAGCAACGGCAGGTGATGGCAGCATTGTATTCTTTTTAAATCAACTATTGAATGTGACATATAAGTTGTAGGAATGCTTGGTTTTATACACTGAGACAAGTGGGATGGGGAGCTATGGCAGTAAGAATATGGTGTTCTCTCTCTCTCGAGAGATGCAGCTGGTAATGATCCAAATTGTCTTAGACTTGAGGAGAAATAGAACTGTTCACTTCAGTATTGTCCCTTCTTTAAGCAGTCTTAGAGCATGATTGTATGAATTGCAATGTAAGTTTGATAGTGATAAATCTTTTTGAAGTGTATGTGATTTGTATTTTGGTTTTAGCAAGCAGTTAGCATAAAGGATATTTGAGATGACTGGGAGCACAGTTCCTATTGAATATCTAACCTGGGTAAACTTGTTGAAGTGTTGCTTTTCTTAGGCATAGGCTTTTTCTTTTCCTCACTAGCCTTTAAGAGTTACACTTCTGAATATGTTAAATTCCTACAGAATAAGGTATATTGCACAGCAAATTTAGCATTTGGAATGTAGTTTTTAATATTTGATCTTGGTATTGGGATGTTCATGAAAATTCTGAAGTAGGTAAGTCTAATTTTATATTAATTCAGAGCCAAGTAATCTATTATATGGTTTAGAATTTTTCCTTCTGCCATGTGAAACTCCAGTCTTGAGTAATGTAAATCTGTCCTGTTTTACTTTTCCACAGTGTGTTGGACATGGATGTTTAAACTTACTAAAACAGAATTTCAGTGTTGGATTTCAGATTCTACTAAATATTTGTAAGAGGAAAGTTTCACCTTCCTAGCAGTAACAGTTAGAATTGATCTATTGCAAATTCCAAATTCAGAGCCTGTGCTGGAAGATTTTTAGATGCTGTCAAAAATTCTGAAACACAAACTGCAGGTAGCTGTTCTGTAAAACTAAGATATGCCCAATGGGAGAATAACACAAACCTTTAAGATCTTTAGAGTCTCTGAAGGGTTAATAAAACTGCAGGACAGATCTCATGTCCATGTAAAACTGTTTGGGATTATGGATTACAGACATCTCTGCTTCTCTTCTATGTATGTTGTTTGGAGGGACTACAAAACATGAAAGACATGCAAGACATTTAGTATGTATTTGTTTTCAAGTATGAACTCCATATTAGTGAGAACAACTTAAAAGCCAAGGTCCCAGCTGCAGAGACTTGGTTGTGAGGTCTCTTTAAAACCTTTTATTTCTTGACGTGTATTTCTAATATGGAGTGAAAAGGCCTTGTGGAGGGAACAACAACAACAAAAATCCATCCAAACCGAAACTGTGACTGACTGACCCTAGTGTTAGTGCTTTCCTGTCCTATTACAGTGGTTTAGGTAGATGGTCACTTCCTCCCTGTAGACTACAATGTCAGAAGCATTAAATCCTTCCTGAGAAGGAACTTTGAAGTTATCTCAACTGGGTATGCATCCGCTATATCTACTTCATGAACAAAAGCAACCTTGGCATGGATTGACTTCCTCTTGGACATAACCCTTTCAAGAGCAGAAAGTCTGGGCTCTGAGCCACAAAGAGGAAAACACGTTAAAAAGAACTTCTCTTTGTAGTGCTTATTTGTACAAGTTCAAATTTGCTGCAAGATCAAATTAATTGCAACTGCTTAATTTTTTAAAATTTGATAAGAAATCTGGAGGGGGAAAGAAATTAGCTTGAGAATAGCAAGCTGAGGAAGAAAAAGAACAAAAAGTCCTCAAACTGAGCTTAAGGAGGACATTAAAAATGTATTGCAGATAATGAGTCTTTATTTAGACCCTCTTCTGCCAAGTGTTTGTATGTTAACAAGGAGAGAAATTCCAGGGGAATCCTTGTAGTCCTTTCATACAAGCTTAACTCTAGGCTGACACTTCCAAGTACATATTAGAGTATGGAAGTTTACCACCAGACTTGCTTCAATATTGCTTTGGAGTCTTGCAAGGTCTTCAGTGTTGTCCATCTTTCAGTATTCCAGACTGGTATGTACTCCAGTGTGCCTGCAGTTTCCCTGGGTGTAGAATTTCTGTAACAATTGCTCCTTGAACTTTCTGTCAATCCCTTCAATAGCATTTGTAGTTTTCAGCCCAGAGGAAGTTCACAGCTGTCTCTTGAAGAGTCTTTCTAAAACTCAGATTCTAGTACACTGAAGGTGATTTAAAAATAATTCTGTTAGGCATACTTCAAAAAAAAGGGGGTGGGGGTATGAGGAGCAAGTGAGGTAAGGGCCCTGACACAGCACAGATGTTAAATAGTGTCACAGTGCACACAGTGAAACAAGACTTTTGTCTCTTGGGAAGTGCAGCTGTCTGTTTGGAACAAGTTGTCATCACCTAGAAGCAGTGACAGCATCATGTTGTTTCCTCTGTCATCTTGCACTGTGAAAAATTCAATGCTTACTGAACAAATGAAGCAAAATCAAGATACAATATACTCTTCTGCAGTTCTGATTCTTTTCTTTTTGTCCGACCACAGTTGTGTTTCTATCAGCTTTTTCCCCATTTAAACCTTGTCTTACATACAGTAGAACTGACCTTTTGCAGGCATTTTAGTTGGCAGGGTGTATTATACATAGCAGTAGCATAGTCTAGAAGCATATTGCTACAGATATCTGACAAGTTTGTGTGCTTTCAGTGTCTGTATTTCAGTTACTGTTTGAGAGCTGTTTTCTTCCATACTTAGGCTCTTTTTTGATACATGCAGCTTAAAATTACAATGGTTTTGGACTATGTAGAGAGAAAATACAGGATTATCCTTGTGCAGTAACTGGTGTTTTTGGCCTTATTTTTAAAGTAAAGCAGAGGTACTAGTATTTTGAAATAGTGCTTCTGTTAGGAGACATTTGGAAACAGGTAGAGAGGCCTTATGGGGAAATGTACTATGAGATGTCATTAACTAGTGCTCATTACCCAAAAGTCCTTGGATGGGGAGGGGAATTAGCTACAGCTTACACTACTACAGGACTTTTTGTTTATAAGACACTTATCATGTATTTAAACATCTAATGTATGTGTTTTCAACAAGCCAGGAACTGTTTTCAAGGGAATAAATTAGTCTAGCACTGGAAGTAAAACACATAAGCTTTTAACTTATGCACTTGGTTTTATTTACAAGGAAAACATGCTGGAAATCTGAAAGTGGAATAAGAAAATTTTTATTGGTGAAATTTGGGAATGAAGTAGAAGAATAAATGCTAACTTTTGATTTTTCTAGCAGTAATGGTTTTAGCTTCATTTTAGGCAACTTTTTAGAAGCCCCTCAAAAGGGGTTTATCTGAATAAAAAAGGCTCAAGTAAGGCTTTTAAAAGTTAGGCTGCTATACATGTTTTTACCAATGGCTTATAACAAGATGGTTTATTACAGAGCTAGGGTGCCTGTCTCTTCCCAGGTTTTTGTGATGATTGCAGCTTTTTTCTGCGTTTTGGTTATCTGAGCTGCTTTCAGGCACACAGTTTTACAACTGGCAGAAGAAAATACTGTAAAGGCTTTGTATTTCTTGACTGAATAGCTAAGCTTCGTGTCTGATGTTTCAAACTTCACATTGCTTCAGGAAAGCACATTCTGCTTGTATTTAGGTGTTTACTGTTTCTTTTATTCTATCTCACACATCTTGGATGAGTAGATTTGCTGGGATCTGTTTTCCTAAGTCATGCTTCCAACTCTTAAAGGATCAATTCTGGTTAAAATAAACAGTCTTTACTCTGCAGAGTGGTTTTTTTTGATACATATGTACTTTATGGAAAGTGATACTCATTATTGCCTGGTAGCACCATCTAGCTGTTGGTAGTGAGAGACATTTCTCCCAATACAGACTTCTCCTTTATGAGAGGAGATGGACTTACAACAATGGGTTGGTCAGTAGGTACCTTTGAAGAAGTGCCTTTTCCCCCCCCCTTCTTGGCAATTAAGTCTGTTGTTGTATATGTTGTTGTATTTGCTGTTCAACAGATAGCATTGTAAAACTGAACACTTTCAACATACATCTTATGTTTTGTTCAGTTCTACCATGGCACTACTGGTAGCTTTATAGAACAATAGAAAAATACCTGATCTTTTGAGCTTTAGTTGCTTTCATCATTTGTAAGAACTAATGTTTTCTCTTGTTAATTTGTCATATGCCTTTGTTTTACACTGGAAGCCTGTATAGGAAATTCAGAAGGAGCTGTGAGTTGTCTTTACTGAAATTACATGGATGACTGAGTGTGTGAGAAGCACTCCTGTATTGTAATAGCTGTGGGCTGAAGGCCTCATTCTCTCTGAAGATTGAGAAATCAGGGGCATGTTTGCTTTCTACCTTTCATCTCTGCAAAGTCCTGTCAAGAGCCACACTGGCAGCACTTGTGTTTTAGTGCAGCTGCCACACAAAGGAGCAGATAAATCAGCTTGGTCACAGCAAAGCTGAAGAATTAAGTCTAGTAATCCATGATTTCTACAGAGAGGTGTGACAAAAAGACCATCATAATAGCTCTTATCCCCTTCTTCCCTTTGCTGCTTAATTTCTTACCCAGCTTTCAATATACAGCATATGTATGACTTCTGTGCTTGAAGTAGAGTGCAGTTTGTCCTCACTTCTTCCATGGCGCCATCTCTAGAGAAGCCTTTTATTAGCATGAAGTTAGGGATAAAATGTTCAGATTTAGAAATGGTAAAAAATACTAATAATGTGATAGTTTAAGAAGGGAACCTGGTTAAATAGCAGGTAGTAATTCTTTCTCCACCAAACCTAAACATCATGAATGAAATCTTTTATTCTGTAGACTTGGTAGACCAAGGTCATAAAAACAATTCTATATGCAGAGTTGGATCTTTTTTTTCTAATGTAGTCTTCGAAGCAGAGAAGATGAGAGAATAACTAAACCAGGAGCTGTCTCTACACCCGTAAAGAATGCAGATGAGATTTCTAAAACCATGGAAGAGGTGGCAGTCGAAAGAACTGAGAAGCAAACTCCACCACTCCCAGGTAAAAAGATTAATATGCATGTAGTTGAGAATGAATCTGTCATTTCTTTTCTGAGAGTCAAGCAGTAGGCTGGCTCTTAAGGGTTCCTGTAGCAGACTATATTAAAACAAGGATGTAGTTAAGCCTGCTTAGAACTACTGTTCCCAAGACAACTCAAAACACTCTGAAATACTTTGTTACTGGAGCACTTGCTGACTACAGTCATAGACCAAGACGACATTTTAACATAATGCAGTTTAACTAGTAAAACCAGAGCAAAACTTTATCCCTCTTTTCCAAAAGGAAAAGATAAGCTAAATGGCAGAAGATAAAAGCTAGCTGGTATTAAAATAAAAGGTAAAAACCCGTAAGATGCTGCAATGACATGATACTGTTCTGGGCAGACTGACTTATACAAGACTTTTGTTTACAGAATGAGGCACCTTGGTGGAATTGGGAAAAAGAGGAACTGTGCAGGTGGTTTATAGGGAGCTGTTCTTGAAAGGCTACACAGAATGAGAAAAAGCACATTGAAAGCATTCAAAGGGTTAAGGAATGAGCATTTCTACTTCTGCATGTGGTATTCAGTAGCTTAGTGAAGAATTGGAAGAGTGATGATGTTGATAGGCTCTGAAAGATCTTGAGAATGAGAACAGTAGGATTTCTGATGCAACAGCCTTTATTAAAAAAAAATGGCCTTAGGAGGTGACCTTTTGCAGTGGTGTTATGAAGAGATGCAAATGAATTAAGTTTATGCTTGCCAATGTAGAAAAAGGATGTGGTAGTGAGATTAGAATGATGAATTCTTTATTTTTATAAGATATTGAAGATTAATAATTGGCGTAATAAAAAGTCAGCCAGGATAGGAGACCCTTGGGATGGTTCTTAATCCAAAGTAATGTAGTAATAATTGGTTTGAGGAACTGGCAAGCAAGTAATGAGTACTGTGGGGATTTTGTTGCTTAGTGGGCAAGTAGTGTTCTATTCTTGGGTGAATGGGAAGAGGGACGTGAAAATACTTAGTTTGGATGGGAGGAGAGATGTATGTTGGTACACAAAGATTTAAATTTGTGTCTGCAGATAAAACTAACTGGCAATAATACATAGTCTGAGATGAAAAGATGCAACAACAGCCTCACAGAAAGCTCTAGGGAAATGAGTCTTTCAAAGACTAATGAAGATGTGGTTAGCAAAGTAGTTCACAGATTCTGTGATGGTTTTCTGCCTGGCCTAAGGGCAGGACAGCTGTCGTGGTGGAGGGTGGAAGGAGAGTGTTTGTTCAGAGGGATCTTCAGAAGCTTAGACTAGGAAGGGGTCATTAAAGACATAAAGGAAAATGCTATGTTACTGTATGGTAAGGACAAAAGGCACTTCAGAAAAGACATTATTGCCAAATTGTCTGAAATTCCTGCTTTTGGGATTTTTGGGGAAGTAATAATTGGACCAGTAAAGGCACTGCTTTGAATGGCACAGTGAGTGTTTTCTGTTGTTTTAAGTTTCTAGTATCCCACTTTTGAGTTTAAATGGAGTAGAGGAAGGCTACTGAAGAACTCATTAAGCTCTGAATTAACTCTCTGCTTTACTGTCTTATCTTGAAATGACCCAATAGACATTCGAAATCTCTTGATGTTTTAATAGAACCAAAGCCAGTGTATGCACAAGGAGGTCAGCCAGATGTGGATTTACCAGTCAGTCCATCTGATGGTCCATTACCCAATTCAACCCATGAAGATGGAATGCTTCGGTAATGTAACTCTAAACTCTGTTTGAATCTGCCTGGTCCTTGAGCAAACCAGGCTTCTATTCTGGGTGATGAAGAACATGTATAAACATGCCATTTTTAACTGATAAGCAGTTAATGCTGTGTGTAGCATAATATCCTTCTAATTAAAAGTGTAGGCAAACTGGTTCTTTGCATGCGTTTGGTCTCAAGTGTACTAGGCTATCTTATGCTGTTACACCTCTAAGTGAATATTTTCTCTTATTTCTAGGCCAAGCATGAAACTGGTAAAATTCAGAAAAGGAGATAGCGTTGGCTTGCGACTAGCAGGTGGCAATGATGTTGGCATATTTGTAGCTGGTGTTCTGGAAGACAGCCCTGCAGCAAAAGAAGGATTAGAGGAAGGGGACCAGATTCTCAGGGTATGTCAAAAACAATAACAGCACGAATGTTTTGTTGTACCAAAGTAGGTTTCCTATCTGTAGTATTGAATATATTGCTTTTGTAGTTCATACAGTTGTGGTTTTGTTTTTGTTTTGTTCTAAATGTCCTTATTGGATGACATAATAGCAAAATCTGTTACTGTACTGTCGCTGGGGAGGTTAGTAAGTTTTGCATCCAATTTCTTAGAGTAATCCAGTTGATCAAGTTATTTGGTCTTGCTAACTGTTGGGTCACTAAGTTGTCAGAGAGCTCTTTGTGTTACTGGTATTTATAGGTGGTCCATAATACTAATCTAAAGAACATAAAATGAACAGCTATCTGGTATTCTGGAAGCTGTGCTTTTATCAGGAAATAAAGTGGGACTATTCAGAGGTACAAGGGGCATCTTTGAGATACACGCACTTGTCATGTATGTGTGAAACTGAATTGAAAAGAATCTTAGCAATAAGTTAATTCAAATTTCCCATTGTATAGTCAAATATCTGTTGTAATGTCATATGCTAAATCAAACTGATTACTTCATTGATACCAGGTAAATAATGTAGACTTCACAAATATCATCAGAGAAGAAGCTGTCCTTTTTTTGCTTGATCTTCCTAAAGGCGAAGAAGTAACCATTTTGGCCCAGAAGAAAAAAGATGGTAAATATTTCTATGTTGGGAGCAATGTAGTAGACTGCTTGGAACAACATAAGTAGTATAGTGAGTGACAGCTAATTTCTGACTTGAAGGAAATTAGCAGCTTAGGAAGACTTAAGTTCTTTTGGCTTTGAGATAGATTGCTACTACAAATGGACTGGAGATTGGTACTGTAATGGTACAGCATCACCAGCACAAAACCCAGACAAACAAAACCTCCAAACCAAAGCAACCCCAAGTGAAAACCCACCAAAAATAACCTGTAGCATCTGATGAAAGTATTGGCATTAAACCTTGAGGGGAGCAGGAGAGTCTGTTGGAGTTACACTGTTGAAGGGGCCTGATTACACTGATGGGCATGCATACACAAACTTCTTTCTCAGTAAGATTTGGTCCTTCCAGGGGAAGTGAATTTATACTTGCACTAGCACCAAGTTCTTGATAAGGAAAGTTGAACTTAGAATCATAGAATCATAGAATGGTTAGGGTTGGAAGGGACCTCTGGAGGTCATCTAGTCCAACCCCCCTGCAGTGGGCAGGGACATCCCTAACCAGATCAGCTTGCCCAGAGCCCTGGCAAGCCTCGCCTTGAATGCCTCCAGGGATGGGAACTCAACCACCTCCATGGGCAACCTGTTCCAGTGTTCCACCACCCTTGTGGTGAGGAACTTCTTCCTAATGTCCAATTTAAATCTCCTCCTCTCCAGTTTAAAACCATTGCCCCTTGTCCTTTCACTGCAGGCCTTTGCAAACAGGCCCTCTGCAGCCTTCTTGTAAGTTCCCTTTAAGTACTGGAAAGTCACTAGTAGGTCCCCCCGAAGTCTTCTCTTCTCCAGGCTGAACAATCCCAGCTCCTTCAGCCTGTCCTCATAGGACTTGTGTAGGTAGAGTTTGCTATTAATAGTTAACTTGCTTAAAATAGAGCAGCTCTGAGGCATTAAGACTTCTTGATGTAATAGTGTATATTTGAAACAAGGATAGTTAAAGTGAGGCACTGCTTTTGAGGAATTCTCATGAGCATTAGGACATGACTTGAACTAGTGTTACACTTGACATTTTGGGGTTTCTTCTTTTCCAGTTTATCGGCGAATTGTTGAGTCTGATGTAGGAGATTCCTTCTATATCAGAACTCATTTTGAATATGAAAAGGAATCTCCTTATGGACTAAGCTTCAACAAAGGTGAAGTGTTCCGGGTAGTGGACACGCTGTACAATGGCAAGCTGGGTTCATGGCTGGCCATTCGAATCGGCAAGAATCATAAGGAAGTTGAAAGAGGTATCATACCTAACAAAAACAGGTACGAGCTTAAGAGTTCGGTTGCTGTTTTAAAACTACCATTTTTAATTCTGGAGGATGAATGATTGACTTGTCTGCAGGAGGCTAGTTCATAGAACTGGATCAGTCAGAAAAAGTGACAAAGTATTAAAGCAGATTGAAGTTAAATAGCTGATCTGAGGGTTTGCTCTTTACTCTTGTACAGTCTACAAAAACCTTGAAGCTTTCTTAATGCAAGAGGCAACGCTGTATAAAGCTTTAGAAAGCTTCATAGCTGAGGCTGCAGTATCAGCCTCAGTGATTCAGTCTTGGACTTTCTAATACAGAAACAACAAAAGCTTGATTCAGCAGGTGGTAGTATGTGTTTAAGTATAAGCTTGCTAAGGAAGCATTACTTAGAAGCTGACATCCTTGGTAACTGGTTGGGATTTGTTGTCACCTTAGAGCTGAGCAGCTTGCCAGTGTCCAGTACACACTCCCAAAGACAGCTGGAGGGGACCGAGCGGATTTCTGGAGGTTCCGAGGGTTGCGTAGCTCAAAAAGAAATCTCCGAAAAAGCAGAGAAGATCTTTCTGCTCAACCTGTGCAGACCAAGTTTCCTGCCTATGAAAGAGTTGTTCTTCGGGAAGGTATGGCTTTATTCTTAGCATTCTGGCTTAACAGGTTTGTGTGGTTTGCTCTGTATTAGCCTATGTATTTCAGAGCATCTTGCAGTTGTTCTGAGTAGTCAGTGTATTTTGATTTTTTTTCTCTTCCATTTCTAGCTGGGTTTCTCAGACCTGTGACCATTTTTGGTCCAATAGCTGATGTTGCACGGGAGAAACTTGCTCGAGAAGAACCAGATATCTTTCAAATTGCAAGTAAGTGTGAGATCCATTTTCTTCTGCAGATACGAAATGGTCAACTTTCTTTTGCCAGGTTATTTCTACATTATTAGTTCACCTGTTAACGTGTTCAACAGGATGTTAACAAATCTAGGCTCTTCCACTCTTTGGTTGCTGGTAAATCTCTGAAGGTAAAAATACTAGTTCTGTTCAGAGGCTTCTCAAGTTTCATTTTAATTCAGTACTTCATTATCCCATTTCTAAATGCTTTTGTAAAGATGTAGTGATTTTGGGGGCCAAACTGATGGGTAGAGTTTAGTGTAATATTTTGAAGGAGAAGGAAATGTCTTCAATCTGAATTGACAATTTGAGCTGTGAAATGGTTCTCTTTATTTTAATGTGGGCTTGTAGAATATGTTATAAACTAACAACAGGTTTTTACTGTCTTTTTTTTTACCAGAAAGTGAACCAAGAGATGCTGGTACTGACCAACGTAGTTCTGGCATTATTCGTCTTCACACTATAAAACAGATAATTGATAGAGTAAGTATTTTATTGTCATTCTAATTTTAGCACAAGAAGAGTAAAAACTGTATCAACAGATAAAGTGTTGGGTGTTCTCAGTGTAGAAGGAATACCTAATGAATGTGTGTGCTTTAAAAATAACTTTCTCTTTTTTCTATTGACTAATTAAAAAACAAGCAAATAAAAATCCACCAGCCAGTCCTACAGTTCAAAATGTATATACATATGTAGCATGGTATTGGAATTGGTTAGGTTTTTATTATTCTATTGTCCAAACAGAACAAGAATTTAAATCAATATTTTGAAATTTGGAACTCTGTGAAGGTATAAAAAATAAATTTGTGGAGGATGTTTTAAAAAAAAAAAAAGGAATAAATCTAGCATGTAAATGATTCACTTCCTTGCCTCTGCCCTTTTTCTTACACCAGGACAAACATGCTTTATTGGATGTCACTCCTAATGCAGTGGACCGTCTGAATTATGCCCAGTGGTATCCTATTGTAGTGTTCCTAAATCCTGACTCTAAGCAAGGTGTAAAGACTATGAGAATGAGGTTGTGCCCAGAGTCACGGAAAAGTGCCAGAAAGTTGTATGAAAGAGCTCACAAGCTACGCAAAAATAATCACCATCTCTTTACAAGTGAGTAATTACATATACTGGATTAGTATTTTTGAGTGGGAGGTGGAGGTGAGATGAGAACAACTTCTTCCTCCAGACTTTTCTGCAAACAGATCAAGTCAAGCTGAGCCTCCCCTTTCAGTAGCCAATAGTTCATTGATGTGTGCTTCATTTGCACATGACTGCACAAAGTGATCTGATGACATTTCTGATACATCTGGTGGCTTTGCAGGATCATCAGCTAAAATCAAACATTTGAATTAATGGAAGGAATAAAAGGAAGATATAATGTTACTGCTTTTTTCCCCCCCCTAGTCTGGCTGAACTGAAGCCTTACTTTATTCTAAACTGTCATTAACTCTATTTCTGATGGGATAAAATGTCCTAAACCACATCAGGCCTTAAGGTTGCTTTAAGTACTAATGTTTATATCACCATTTAAATCCCATATTTTTAGCCTAACAGTTTATATTGCTTTGATTACTGGTGGTACAGATGCTTCTTGTAGTTCTGCAGAAATCTTAAGTCAAACTAACCTGCTGTACTTCTAGCTACCATTAACTTGAATTCAATGAATGAAGGCTGGTATGGAGCTCTAAAGGAAGCAATTCAGCAACAACAGAACCAACTAGTGTGGGTTTCAGAAGGAAAGGTAAGAAAAACATTTGGGGAGAAATGACAACTATTTTTGAGAGGTTTTTCTGTGACCTTTCTTGCTGATATTACAGATATGAGCAGATACTTGTTGGAATGAAGTTTTCCTACTCATTTTAACCAGCATTTGCAGATGTAATTTAGAGCAGTAATGCTTCATTGCTGTATGAACTGCTGAAAACTGGTCACTATTGTCCATGTGCATGCCTAGCAGTGTAGTAAGTGAGAGCATTTGCTCATTGCCACTGTTACCGTGCTTTGGAGACTTTGTGGGGTGTTCTGCTGCATTGGTACTAGAGGCTGGGATTGCCTGATGATGAATTATTTTTCCACTAATATGAAATCAAATGTTTTATTTATGTTCTTTCTTACCTCTCTGAGAACTGTTCTCCCAGTTGTGAGAACACAGACACAAAATCACAGTTTGGTGGGTTTTTTTCCCCACTAAAACTCCTTTTGCCTTCTCAAGCTGCATGTTACACTATGCACATTAGATGTCAGAATTGTTGAATACTCATACTGTTACTGTGCTGCTCTATTTAGAATATAACTGTTTGAACTACCAGATACTGTTATGGTGCAGAACATTTGTTCAGTTCTTAATTATCCAGAAAAGAATTTCCTAGATTTACATTTCAAGAAAAAAAGACATTCTTTAAGGAGTATTTCAATAAACTCTTAATTTTGTTTGGCACAGGCAGATGGTGCTACAAGTGATGACCTTGATTTACATGATGACCGCCTTTCTTACCTCTCAGCTCCTGGTAGTGAATATTCTATGTACAGCACAGACAGTAGACACACATCTGATTATGAAGACACAGATACAGAAGGGGGTGCTTATACTGATCAAGAACTGGATGAAACTCTGAATGATGAGGTTGGAACTCCTCCTGAATCTGCTATTACACGTTCTTCTGAACCTGTTAGAGAGGATTCTTCTGGAATGCATCATGAAACTCAGACTTACCCTACTTATGCATCTCAAGCTCAGCCACAGCCAAATCTCAGAATAGATTCTTCAGGGTTCAAAGCAACTACTTCTCAGACGGTAAGCAATTAATTTCATACCCTGATCAGTATATGTTTACTGCAGGTTGCAACTTCTCTTGAACAACAAATCTGTTTATAGTCTGCTTACCAATATTGTGAGTGCATACAAGAATCTGTCATCAGCAACAATGTTATAATGAATTGGAGAATAATCTTGCCCTTTCTGTTTTAGTGACTCAGAACAGACAGGAGGGGGATTGAAGTACCATTCTACTTTTAATTAGTGTTTTGCTTTTTTGATCTTCAACATAATTTCTGGAAGTGTTAGTGCATGATACTTTCAGTACATTTCATTCTACATCTAGCTGCATTGATCAAAGCATCATTGAAATTTATTTTTATATAAATCAAAAAGTCATACAGTGATTCAATAGCAGTATATTTAAAATATTTTAAACACTTCACAGAAAGCAGAAGCCTCACCTGCAGTCCCTTACCTTTCCCCGTCGCCTGATTCAAACCCTGCAACCTCATCAACCTCTGCAGGAAATGCTAATGTAAACCTAACTAATGTCAGACTGGAGGAGCCTACAGCTGCTCCTTACAACTCTTACCAACCACAAGCTGGCCCCTTAAGAACATCAAGTACTGAGGGAGCTCATATAGTCCTAAGAGATCAAGAGCCATCATCCTTACCGCCGCACATAGATCCAGCAAAGGTACCTGTGCCACACTGTTGCGCTGATTTCCTGCTATACATCCAGCTAGCACATGAGCTTTTTGTTTTGCCCTTATTTGGAGAATTCCTTCTCATTTTTTTTTTTTCCTGTGAGATCATGCAGCTTACAAAAACCAGTGCATCTGAATTGCTAAGCTCCATCTAATGTTTTGTGTGCATGGCTTCAAACTACATGCTTCTCACTTCTCAAAATGATGACCTTTTTTTAAAAAGGCTGCATTCTGTATTTTGATTTTGTTTTTACATGTGACTTTTTTACCTTGTTAGTGTTCAGCTGATTATTAATAAGCTCTTGAGAAAAATCTTACCCTAAAATGACTCTAGATCTTTGTATACTTGAAATCATGCCAAATCCTTGGTCATATAGATGAATCCAGTTTCTTGGGTGACTTTAGATACTTTTCAGCAATACTAGAACTAACTTAAAATATATAAATTATTTATTTCCACTCTTTTCAACCCTTGCAAAAAAGCTTGTAACCAAATCTCAAAGAAGAGACTGTTCTCTCTTTTCATTTTAATTTACTTCTGTGTTTTCACTTAAACACAGGACTGGAAGGGATCTTTTGAATCGCCAAGTTCAGCTTCCTGTGATTGCAAACACTGCATCAAATAATTCTGCTTTGAAACAAAATGAAAGCCAATATCTAAAACTTAAATTTATTTAAAATACTACTTTTCAAAAGCAGCTGCAGTTGCTCTTCCTTTTAACTGAAAAGCGTGCTTCTCTCTTTAACAGGTGTACCGAAAGGATCCATATATTAATGAAGAAGTGTCCAGACAAAGCTATGTCTTAAAACAGCCAGCAATTAATCACCCAGTACAGAGACAGGAAAGAGACCCAAATCTGGTGTATGAATCCCAGGCTCAGTATGCAGAAAAACAACCAAGTAGGGATTATGAACAGTCAACATACAGGTATGATTCTACAAACTACATAGATCAGTTCTCTCGTGGTTATGACCCTCGCCTACATTATGAGGAACGTGTGCCTCCCTACGAGGAGCACTGGGCATATTATGATGAAAAACAGCCCTACAACCAAACAAGAACAGCTTATGAAAACCAGCCTCCTCGGGACCTTGATTCCAGGCAAAATCTAGATGAGAGCACAGACCGCAGCTATTACCCAGCACAACCTCGCTTCGAGGAGCCACCGCCCATGAGCTACGATGGCAGACCTCGCTATGAGCATGCACCCAAAAACTTCAGCTTACCACAAGTGCGATATGAAGAGCAGCAGACTCTGGGCTATGACACGCATGGGAGATACAAACAAGAAGCTCAGCCATACCAGTCAGCCATATCTCGATCTCCTGAACCGAAACAGTACTTTGATCCACATATTAGGGGCTATGAACAAGGTCCTCCTCAAGCTTACAATGCTAAAGCTGGACAATATGAGCCTTCTCATAGCCCTTCAGGTGTTTCTCTTCCTCCTCCCACTTCATCACAAACCAAACCAGAAGTTTTGCCTTCTAACAGTAAACCACTGCCTACACCGCCATCTCTAGCAGAGGAAGATGATGATCCAGCCATGAAACCACAGTCTGTGCGAAGTAGGGTTAAGATATTTGAAAGAAGAAGGTCACCATCTTTGGAAAAAATGAAAGACCCAAGTGATACATCAGCTGTCAAGGTAAATCATTTCATTTTTTTTTCATTCCTGCTTTTTGCTAGTGAGACTACATGGGAAGAGGTAAAGTACTGTCTTGGGAAGAAAGCCTTGCTGCTTGTAGAACAGCTGCTTAGCAACCTAATCTGTGGCATGTGTTAAAAGGAGAAGCTGAACTTCTCCAATTCATCTTCCACTAGTATTTAATTCTGTTTTTCCTTCTGGGGGATGAGTTTTCTTACTCATAAATTGCTGTATCTTTCTAAACGCTGGAATCTAAGAGAATATGCTGTGTTTTTCTTTACAGCCTCCAGAAGTAGCACCTAAGCCTGCACTTACAGCTGTGAGTGGTCCCAAACCAACTTCTCAAAGCCAGTATGAACATGACAAAACAACTTACAGGTAGATGCACCACTGATTAATTCAATTTAGTTTACGTATTCTAACCTCATATTGAAGAAAACAGAGTTCAGTGGTTCAAGTTGGAAACTGCAGAGTGGAGAATCTGAGTGTGTCAGTATGATTTCTGTGTCAATAGTAAGGCAGGGCATAAAGTCAGTTCTCATGGATGTGATTGCTGGGAAGCTGGGTATTTTTGAGGAAGATGCTTAGCCAGTATCTCCATCTTACTTTCTTCTATGTTTAATTGAGATAATTACAAAGCAAAACAAAAGAGAGAAGGTAAGGTAAAAGGGAAATAAGGATTTTTCTTTATGCTGTCACAACTGTCTAATTTCCATGCAATAGAGGTTAACAAGGCAAGTTGTGCAATGATAAGAATCACATTTTGGTTGCTTTAGGAGTAGCTAGGCTATAAAATAGAATTTGAATTCAGATACTTCATCTGTGCAAGGCAACTGTATGTTTTTATTCTTCTCTAGGGCCCCAGAACCACAGAGACCTCAAGTGAAGCCACCTGAAGATATTGTGCGTTCCAATCACTATGACCCTGAGGAAGATGAGGAATATTATCGGAAGCAGCTCTCCTACTTCGATCGCAGGAGTTTTGAGAATAAGCCATCTGCCCACGTTCCTGCCAGCCATCATTCTGAGCCCACCAAACCAATCCATTCACAGAATCAGCTGAATTTCAGCAATTATGCCAAGTAAGTTTGGGGAGTTTTTAATTTGAAGCAGGAGGGGGAGGCATATAGGACTAATAAACCGGAAATTTTGCCTTGGTCAATGGAATTCCAGGGGTTCACTGAATCTAATTGAAAATTATTTTGTGTTTATGAAGTCAGTTTCTCTGTTTAGACACAAATTTAGTTTGAGAACAGGTAAATGCATGACTTTTCATTTTGGTAAATAAAATGAAAAATTTTTGTAGGTTTCAGGAACTTCAACGTTACTTCTTTTGCTTGCCACTTATTAACAGAACATAACAAAGTATTTCCTTAGTCTNGGTTCACTGAATCTAATTGAAAATTATTTTGTGTTTATGAAGTCAGTTTCTCTGTTTAGACACAAATTTAGTTTGAGAACAGGTAAATGCATGACTTTCCATTTTGGTAAATAAAATGAACAATTTTTGTAGGTTTCAGGACCTTCAACGTTACTACTTTTGCTTGCCACTTACTAACAGAACATAACAAAGTATTTCCTTAGTCTAACTAATAGTGAGAGCCTTAACATCTTTCAAAGCAAAGGTTTTGGTTTATTCCAGTTCTATATGTGTTTATTCTGCAGACAGGCTTGTACGTTAGCCATGTTTGGCATTAGGAAACTGAGCCTTTAGGGAATATTGCTGAGGCCAGAATTTAATCTGTTGATGGAAACATCTGTTTCCTGTATTGTTCTACTTCCTTGATTTGCAGTGTTTTGATACAGAAATTGTGTGAAAGCTCATAAGAGATTTAGATTAGGTAAAGAACTTGCGATCTTGGAGGATACTTATGCAAACTTGGTGAATACTCTCCACAGTTACCTCAACTTCCAAATTTTGTTTTGATTCAAACCGTAACAATGTGTTTGTAGCTGTTACTCTGAAAGCTTTCTTGGCTTGCTGTGTGTGCAGGCTGAAAATTGGGCTTTTTTTGAAGGCTTTTGTTGTGTTTCTGCTTGAACTCTGGGCTATTCAGCTGAAAATTGGGCAGTCTTGGTGTAAAAAGGTCTTCAGAGTGAAATAATAAAGTAGCTTGCTGAAGTTTTACAGTATGAAGTGAATGTGCATGTACTTTCATGTACTTCATACACTGTGTTCCAGTCCTTGTCTTAAAGGATTTGAGCCTAGGACTCAGGAATCCTCTTCTTATTTGTATAATACTATCTGTCATCTCCAGTGTCTTCCTCTGTGAACTGAGAATATTGGAATCTTTCCAAAAGCTTGATAGGTTTTAAAGGATTCACTTTTTTTCCTTAATCAAGAAGTCTACCTATGGTAACTATATCTTACTTTACTTTTATAGATGCTGAGGAAGGAGTGTGTGTAGTAATCTGTAAACAGTTCTGATTCACAGTCAAGGGTGGTCTCTGTCTTTCCTTCTCATTTGCTCTGTGTAATCTGATGGAAAGACTGGAGCAAGTCTGTCCTGCTCTGTGGGCATCATTGGAAGAGACCTAAACGTACCCCCCAGTTTTGGCTGACCTCAAGGCATTGCAGTAGCTTTCAGAATTATGTTTCCACATACAAAAACCAATGGGACAAACATGAGAAAGAAAATCAACCCAGGGTAGTCTAGTGCAAATAGACAAAAATATTAATGGAAGTAAGTGGAAAGAGATAAATAAGAACACTCCTCAGTGGGACAGTACTGCCTCTAGTCCTTGCATGGGAACACAAAACAATTGCTGTCTTGAGAACACATTCATATTTAAGACTCTCCTTTCACCAGCTTCCAGTTTGTACCCTGTTACTTGCTTGTTATTCATCCCTTTTTCCAGTGAATTTATATGGTAATTGCTATTCTATGAATAAACTCTTCCAGAAATGACTACGGCTAAATTTGGATTATAAGGAACTGTTGATTATGCAATCTCTTGCTCCTGTGTAATCTGTATAATATATTCTGGGTACAGAGGACAGGTTTTATTTATTCATGAGCAATAGCTATAACTTCTTTTTTACATGAAAGTTCTTTGCCACTAAGCAAGTACTGTGAAAGTATGTATTTTCCCCACTGTAAAACAATTTTGTTTACTCTTTTAATTTGGTGGGGTTTTATTCACATAATTTAGGAAATTTATGCTATTTACTAAAGCTGATTTGTATGGGTAATGCCAGATCTGCCTGTTGCCAGTAACTGCAGAATAAGCAGTCTCTCTTCGTGTGAGGAAATAGTAGAACTTGTAAAAGGACATGTTTCAGTGGAGCAATTCAGGACACTTCTATCCCTGTGGCTGAGTGTAGTGGATTTGTTCCAGCTTGGTTTAGTGTAGTTATCTGCATTAGCATGACATGGTGTGGAATGAGGTAGCTTACCAAAATTTCGTGTTGAGTAGGATTAAGGGTCGTTCACATGACCAAGTTCCAGCCTCATCTGAAGAGGCTGCAGTGTTCTGTGTTAACTCCTTAAACTGCTCTAGCTGAACTCTTCTGTGTCTGTTACAGAGTTGGAGCTTTTTTAATAGGAATTGAAGATCAGAAATGCAGTTTAATACGTTCACTATTGTATGTGGAGGCTTGTAATCTATTGTCCACCACTTCATTCGGGTGGTTCATTTCTGCTTCATTTCAAGTAGCAGTTTTATAACAAAAATGAAGTGTGAAAAAGCTTCAAAACCAGCACATTAGTACTTCCTTTATATGCTTACAAGTTGTAAGCAAGCATTTTGTTGTGGACCACTTCCATTGCCTGCAAGTTCTGAACAGTGTGGCTGAGATTGTGGCTGACCCTTGATCAGGAGCTTATGACAGAAGAATGTGCTTCCGATTTAGCACAGCTTGGTACTCGTTGTGTTTGTTTTGTCACAGCTCCCTCTTGTGCTCCTTCCTCACTTCCATTCTGCAGAAAGCTGGCCAGCAGTTCTGATGAGATGTGGAGTGTGGTGGGTGTGTTTCTGTGGGCTTTTGCAGTGCTGCTTTCCTCTGGTTACTATCCCTCCTGGGAAGCAGTGATTACAGGTGGGCAGTTTTCTGAGAAAGCAGCTGCTAGCCACCTGGACTAAAGACAACAGTTGAGTGACCATGCAGCAGTAACTCCTGGTGTTGGATGAGTGGCTTTATATAAAATCAGTGGGAGCAGAAACTTCTACAGCAGATCTCAAATGATCTTTTTCTGTAACACTGATTTGAGAGATGCATTTATACAGATGGTGTTTAGCTCACTGAGCATCACATTCATGTGGTCATCAAGCAGACTTTCAAAAGTTGATCATCCTTTCTCTTAGCTTCATAACATACTCCTCTGAAGCAGTGACTGTGTTGGTGTCTAAAATTGTTGCCCAGTACGTTTTTGTGGGCATACAGAAAACGAAGGGGTGAGGGAAAGGTGTCTGGAATTCTGGAATGTAAAACGTATTTTCTTGAAACATAAAAGCAAAATAAGTCTTGAAAAATAAGGGAAGGTCTTCAGTATATTTAAGGTCTTCTTTCTCTCCTAGTATTCATAAGTGGTTGCTCTAAGATGTACCTTTCATTTATTGTTGAACACAATCAGAAGCATTTTTATGCTGTAGGTTCTGCTCTGGTCTTAGATGAGTTTGGTAAGTGCTATAGAAATGTACTGTGAATGTACCCTTGATACATGATCTGCAATAAAAACTCCTTGTTATTCTGTGTGTGTTAAGACTGAAGAAAGTAATGCAAACTGGACCATGAGAATGAGATTGATATTTTGTTCATTTTTCCAGTGTTTTGACTAACTTGGTTTATACAGATTGTAACAAATGACTTAGTGTAATCTCATTCTTATTTTCAATATCTGTCAGTTTGAGATCTTGACCACTTCCTAATTCACTAACCAAATCTCATATTACATATGGTAGGTGATCATACATACAGTAAAGGTCTTATCAGAAGCATCACTGTTAAAAGTAGTGGCTCTTTATTTCAACAACCTTGTCCTGTGAGAATTGTTAGGACTAACATAAGAACTGTGAAGAAGTAATATGTTCAAGATAGAATGACTATTTTCTTTCATTCTTCTATTGCTGTTTGCTTTGCCATCACCTAGATTTCTTGGCTCTTACACTAGCTATGACTACTTGAAAAGGAACATCAAGTGGTAAGACTGTTGTTGATGTGAGGATGTTTTCAGGTGTCCTCTCACTGTTACATTTCATCACAGGCATTATGTGCACTTAAAATACTAAACACACAAATTCTGAAAGTGCAATGTATTGTGGTTCAAAATTACAGAAGTTCATGAAATCAATCATGTTCTGAAAGAAACTTTTGGAGGAAATTTCTAGTATAAGAAAAATGTTTTGAAAATGAAGTTTTTAAAGTTATCTACACTATGCACATAAAGCTAGTGAAGCTTAAGCTGATTACATTTCTAATTAAGATGGCATTCTTCAAATACTAGGTGTATTTAGAAAAATTGGACTAGAATCCATTGTCCTATTGGCTGATTATGCTTTTCAGAAACAACTCACCTCCCCAAAAAGTGGATTTATATTTTTATTTTGAAGAGCTGCTAAATTAGAGAACACTTTCTCATTGAAATTACCTCAAAGAAAAATTGCAAAATTAAGATCTTGTAGGCAATTATGCAAATACACCTGAAATGTCATCTGCCTTTTGTTTGCCATAGTTTGTGTTACTAATCTTCTTCTAAAGATTCAATGTTGTCTTAATCTCTTGTGCTTATCAATAAATGTTTTTATACTTGAGACAGGATACTAAAGGAAATTGTGGTTCTAATGTTTATAGGAAGAGATGGAAATCAGGTGATCATAGAAGAAAAAGGTAGCAGTGAATGCAGGAGCTCAGAGCCCTGAGAAAACTGAACAGTTTGGGTTCAGTTTGGGGTCTTTTATTTCAACAGGGGGAAACCAACTGACAGTGAATCGATGGACAGGCCTGTGGGTGAAAAACGCTATGAGCCAATCCCTCAAGTTACAACTCCTCCTCCTGCTCCTTCAGTACAGTATACACAGCCTCAGTCCATTAATAGTCCTGTCCTATCTATCCCAGCACATCACAAGCCTGCACTTTCGGAAGGTGAGCAGCTGGAAAGCTAACCTGTCTTGTATGCTAAGAAGTATCACTTGTCAGGTGCTTGTGTGGTTCCTTCAGCATGTCTACAATGGTAACTGTGGTGTCCTCTTAACTGAAACTTGCAGTAATTATTAGTGATGTCTTTTTACTATACAGTGAGATTGAGTTTTGTGAAATAAGTTGGTGATCTTGTCTGAAACTGATTTTAGGTGTTAATAGTCACTAGAACTGTCTCTTCCATATTTAGTGGTCTCAGCAAAGATGAAGTAAAATTTTCAGTACTTAAAAAGTGTATCTCTTTGTGCTTTGGACCAGAGATCTTTAGGCATGAGTAATAGCTGTTGGCTTCTAAAAACAGAAGGAAAAAGGTTTTCACTTTCACATTGAGAGGATTGCCCAGTCCAACTGAATTTTGCAGTTTGCACAAATCCATGATAGTATTTCAGTTCTAGTTTCTTGGGGTTTTTTAGTGGTGTAAATCAGTCTTAACCTTTTTATTGAAATGTATCTAACATACCTATTTAATGAAACATTAGATAACTTGCCTGAACACAAAAAGAAGCCGAGCCTGTATGTATTTTATATAGTAGATAAAGAATTGACTAAAATGTGTTCTTACACCATAGTGTATGTGACTAGAAGTTTCTGGGAGTTACTGACAAATTCTGGTATTTGTATTGCAGTTAACTCTGTGTCTGACCTTCCTCCACCTCAGAATAAGCCAGCAATTTTCAGATCATCTAGAGAGGACACTGTGCAGTCCACTTTTTACCCTCAGAAAAGCTTCCCTGACAAAGGTCCTGTTAATGGAACTGAGCAGATTCAGAAGACAGTCACTCCTTCCTACAACCGCTTCACAACCAAACCTTACACCAGTGCTGCGAGGCCCTTCGAGCGCAAGTTTGAAAGTCCTAAATTCAACCACAATCTCTTGCCAAATGAAGCTCAACACAAACCAGAGTTGCCATCCAAATCTCCAAATTCTCCTCAACCAGTTTTGAAAGCACACGGCTCATCGCAGCCTCCTGAGTTTGATAGTGGGATGGATACCTTTGCTGTACAGGTTGACAAGCCTAAATATCAACCAAATAATGTTAATGCTGTGCCTAAAGCCATTCCTGTAAGGTAAGCTGCTGCTTTTTTCAGTGCCAATTGTACACCCGTCTGTGAGTTCCTCTGTGAAAATACAGTTGCTTTTTTTCTTTTGTACTTCCAGTTTCCGTTGATATTGTAGTTGAAAGATTGATACTGTGATTCTAAACTTCTGCCAAAGGACACTGAAGAGCTTTTTGGATAGATGCTTAAAACTATGCCTTATGCCCCCATATCATCTTACATCCTTTCACTGGAAAGTGGCATGGTTTTTATTTCCCATTTTTCATACCAATAACTACAGACTTTCTGTTAGATAGTAATCACTTGTCCTCTCAGTATGTTCCTAGAAGATGGAATTAATTTCTAAGGATAGCTGTTGTACCAAATTGTGTTCATTTTGTGTGCTTAGAGACCTCATGGTATGTGTGTGTGAGGGATATATTAAAAATACTTGTAAGAGAAAGCAACTTCAGCAGTTTCATATTGGTTCTCTTTACTATCAGACAAAACTGCTTAAAAGCAGCTTGTGCTTACCTAGTATGCTTTAACTATAAGAACTATAACGAGCAACAGAGATTGTATTACAATCTTAAGCTATTTGCTGACTTAAATTCTTTTCACTAATATTTGCAGAACAGTGTTTTGTTATTCTTTGATTTCAAACTAATAATGCATGAACCAGATTTGAAATCTTGCTTGATGTTTCAGTAACTCAGAAATGTAAATGGAAGAGATAGGATTCATTATTCTTAAGCACCTAAGAAATGTTTTGATGTTTTATAGTTTTGTAGACTGCTAGCAATTTGGAAATTACTTGTTCTTTGAGTGAAGTTCTTTAGAAACTGATCTGAAATCTACTCAGACTAGCCATTTGATGATGATGTATGTTTCTCTTTAGTTATATCCTGGCAATTTGGGGAAAAAAAGTAGTGTGGGGGTTTTCTCACAGGTTTTGTTTTCAGTGTACATCTGAGTGGAAAGGGTTCGGTGTGGCTTGTTGAAGTTGAGATGGAGTTTTGGGAGGAAAAAGGAAGTTTCAGATGGAAATTACATTTAGTTTTACTAAGCTGAAGTGTGCTGCTGGGGCAAGTTCTTTCTGTGTAATCCCAGAATCAGGCATTTGAAAACACAAGATTCCAAGTGATCTTGAAATTCTTCCTTTAACTATTTGCTGAGCATTTTCAGATTGTGGGGTTTCGTGGGGTTTTCTGTGAAAATGTTTTCTTCTCATGGCAGAATTTTCGACTGTGTGGGACATACTTAATGTTTTCCTAGAAGGAAGTGCTAGTCTATTCTAGGCTGTGCACTGCTAAAATGTTAGAGGAAAGTATGCCACTGACTCTCAGAGAGAAAATATTGGTTAAACTGCTGTGCTTTGTGTCTTCTATTCAGCCCTTCAGCACTTGAGGACGAGGAGGAGGAAGATGGACACACTGTTGTAGCCACAGCAAGAGGTGTATTTAACAGCAACGGTGGTGTATTGAGCTCCATAGAGACTGGAGTTAGTATTATTATACCACAGGGAGCCATCCCAGAGGGAATAGAGCAAGAAATATATTTCAAAGTCTGCAGAGACAACAGTATACTTCCACCTTTGGACAAAGAGAAAGGTAAGAGCTGGCACTGTACACTGTTCTGGTATTTAATGCAATTCTTTTCAAGCAACAGCAAATCAGAATACAAAAATACTGTGTTATATATTGAAGCATATTATATTTCTGTATGAAGATAGAGAGTATACATTTCACAAAAACCACGAGGGCAGCAATATTCTGCACCTGCGTAGAGATTAGTGGCAAAAAAATATCCCAGCTTGATTTAATTCCCAGATTTGCTTATCCTTTTACATTTTGAGATTGTGTTGTGTCCCACTGAAAAATCACTGGGGTTCTGAGACTGATAAACTATTTTGCTAAGTGCTGCTCTTTACTGATGAGGGAAAACGTTCTTATTTTTCTCTGAGTTGCTGAGTAGCTCTGCAATGTAAGTGGCTTGTTAATTGTAGGTATGGTTGGACTTCATGATCTTAAAGGTCTCTTCCAACCTTAATGATTCTGTGAATATGTGAGACTTTGAGCCTATTTCAAGAACAATCAGTAACAGGTTTTTCTTTTTCTTCCCTGTAGGTGAAACACTACTTAGCCCCTTGGTAATGTGTGGGCCTCATGGACTAAAATTCCTGAAGCCAGTGGAGCTGCGCCTGCCACATTGTGCGTCTATGACCCCTGATGGTTGGTCTTTTGCTCTAAAATCCTCCGACTCCTCGTCGGGTATGCTGTCCTCCCTCTGTCCTTTTGGGGCTTTTGGGTGCTATCGTATAATTTAAGTTAATTCGGCTAAAAGTGATGCTGTGTAATACAAAGAACTCAATCATTGTATTTGTGTCAAACTCTTCCCATTTCACTTTCATTACAAATGTCTTTCTTACATTTACTTACGGTGCAAACTCATAGCTAAACCCATGCTAGCAGAAGAAGAGCAATATCTCTAGTCTATGAAATATGATCATATTTTTCTATTCTGTCTTCTTTCTTGAGGACTGCTACAGCTGAATACACTTGAAATGATAGTCGCACTAAAACTGAGAGGAAATGATTATGTACCTCTGATTGGCCTTTGTAACATAACTGGTGTTTGTCTGTTGCTTAATTAACCATATAGGACTCTGGCAAATCTTAACAATCTGCATGCTCATAAACATGATTTAACGCTTGTTAACTGTTTCCATGTGTGCAAGTTGATGCTAACAATTGGGTCATTTAAGAAAACTGTAGTGTTCAGTAAAAGCATTTACAGTTCATCCTAATGTAGCTGAATTTTCCACAAGACTTTTCTTGCTTGCTTCTGCCTGTTTCTCCTCTACTGCCTTTTACCCAGAAATTTCTGGTTGATAGTAAAAGTTGCAACTAGATTGCAATTTTATTTAACCTGTTCGTTTTTACCTCACTGTGGCTTTCTGGGATGAAGGGGAGAATGTATTGGCTGAAATTGTCAGTGAGGAGTTCTAATTGAGAATTCTGGGCAAGTTTCAAGCAATTTCATGAAATGGCTGTGAGGTTACAGAGATTTGAAAAGGAATGTTTGCACATCTGGGGAAAAAGTATTAAGGTTTTATTCAGCTACCTTCAAAATTCATGGTGGAAGGTTCAAACCATTAATGTTGTATGTATCATCTAAGTAGTGACTGAAGGATGTGCTTCTATATACAGCATTTAAGCCACCATGTATGCATATCTACCATCACTAATGTATCTATCACTGTCAACACCAAAGCACTGATGCTTTGAAAGGTTAAAGCATCAATCCCCTTGATGGGGAGTCAATAACCTAGAAGTATTAATGGCAATAATTTTTAGTTATTTTTTATAAGCTATTCTATGCATGTGTTGCATGCATCTATTTAACAATGTGTGTATACATGGCAGTGTTAAAACATGGACTCCTAAATTGCAGGGTCCCCCAAAAATATGACAACTATGTACAAAAATGACACAACACTTCCTTTGTAACTAATAACACCTGTTCATGAATTTACTTGAAGTGAAGGGAGAGGACTCAAATGACCTAAATGATAACTGAAGTTACTGAGACAATTTTCTCCCTTTCCAAAGTGGGATATGTGTGTGTGTGTGTGCATGTGTGGGTGAGAGTGTGTATATTAAACCCTAACACTTTCTGTACTGTAAATACAACACCACATTCTGTTAATCTGAAATGGGATGTATATCATAACATTGCTCTTTTGAGACAAACTTTAAAATTAGGCAATTCTGTCTTATGATATGTAAGTAGACCATACTGTGTCTTAAATAAATAATTGTTTTCTCTCTTTCTAAATTAGTTGGTTATGGGACTCTGATTTTTGAGGTGGCTTTATAACAGTTTATACAATTCTGGATTTTTCTCTCTCTACAGTCGTCTGCTCTCCCTCATCTTTTCTCAGTGTATCCATGTTCTGTCCTAAAAGTGACATTCATTTGCACTTACTAACATCCTTTCTGCTGCATTTAAACGTCATATATTGATATTTTACTGTTACACTCTTCCAAAAACTTAAATGATTGTGGTATTAAGACTGGGAAAAAAGTTGCCTCTTATGGCCACACCTGTTAGAATATAGTAGTAAAAAATACTGAAGGGTATTTTTTTCTAAAGCAGTTGCATGTAAGTATGGGAAAAACATGCTCAACAGCTAGAGAGGTTGCCTTGGCTACAGTCTGATCCTTACAGTGTATTTAGGAGGAAGGGTTGGAAAAAAAACCTCTGCTGTTGTCTCATGCAAGACCAGGACCTGGTCGTCTACAGTCCTGTTTTACCCTTCCCTAATATATTTGATCATGCAAGTTTTGAATGGAATTCCCTCTATGGAGAAAATGAAAAATCCTCCAGCATAATATTGAGCTTCTTGACTGTAAGAACTAGTCTCAGCTGGTTGCAGTAAACTTGTTTTGCATTCTCTAACTATACACAGGTCACTTCTATTCTTTGTCCTTACATCAGATGTTGCCATCACTCAGTGCATTGTATACTTCATTTTGTTTTCATGAGTTCTTCACAAAAATTATGTGGAATTTACATGAGCCTCACTTAATTACAGAGGTCTCAGGTGTTTGCACCCTGTGTGACTGAGTTCTCGAAGGTGTTGCACATTTCTCAAGGCAGATCTATTTTGGCCAGGCTATTCAATGCCATTTGTCTAGAGGGCTTAAGGGAACTTCAGGTTTTGGTGGTTTTTGGGTATTTTTTGTATAGTGGCAGTATTTAGTAGTGGGTTTAGGTGGGTAAATGAAGAATACCTTCTCCAGCTGAAAGAGCCAATTGACTGTGCAGGTAGAATGTAACCTTTGTCTGGTGAGATGGCAGCTGATGACTTTCCCTTATAACAGAGTGTTACACAGGACTTTTGGCCAAGTAGATAAGATCTGGTGTAAAGATTTAAGTGTGTGCCAGTCAACTAGAATGCCTTTTAGAATGTATTTCAGACTTGTAAATGAATGGATGTAGCTGCCAAATGGCTGAAATCCTGTCTGCAACAGTTTTCATAGTAGAAAATAAAATATAGCTTCTCATCTGACTCATGTTCAGAACCGTTCCAAGAAACTTCAGGTGCATCCTACTCAGATTAGCTTTTAATTGTTCTCTGTTTTATTTTTCTGACAATTTATGAAAGCCAAGGAATACCTGATTCACTGTTACTGCTTCTCAAATGGAAAGCACTATGTTGGTGCTATAGAGTAGAATGACTTATATTTAACAATTCCTGAGTGCCACAGCATCAGTTTTGAATAACTGACCAATACTACATTATGTGAAAATAAAGGGTTAATTTTTTAGTAATAACATACAAACAGCAGGGTTTTTAAAAAAACAAACAAACCCAACCAAAACCCAGGTTTTGATTCAGAACTTAGAAGCTCCTGTCCAAAAGCTTGGTTATTTCAAGATGTACACTGTTTAACAGCAGATACTAAACACCAGCATTGTGTTTTCCTCCCACAGGTGACCCCAAAACCTGGCAGAACAAGTCTCTTCCTGGGGATCCAAACTATCTTGTTGGAGCAAACTGTGTCTCAGTCCTAATTGACCACTTCTAAATATTAAGTTAGCTGAGTAAACAATGTGAAACTGAGATGGACCTTACATATAAACTGAACCACTCTATCAAGTATTAACTGTTCTAGAAGTGATAATGGATCTTAGTGTTTAAACATCTTGCTTTGACTAACAGTGGTTTAGCAAGAACACTCTTTGAACCATGGTCACAATACATGCCACAAGCAGGGTGTGTACAGTGGGAACAAGGTAGGGATTTTGCAGGTTCTGTATGCTTTTGGTTTGTTGGTTCTTTTCTGAGTTTTTTCTTTTTCTTTTTTTTTTGTTTATTTGTTGGTTTGTTTTTTTTTCCAAAGGACACTACTATTATTTCATTGTTTAAAATCTGAAAGTATCAATGGAATTCTATTCAGAGGAACTGAATTTGTTTCATACTCCACTAGCGGAAACACAGAATTTGGCCTGCATTTTTACCACTGTGTGTTTGTAACTCAAAAGACTACATTTTAGTCTCTAGTTTTTAAATGACTTTTGGTGTACATGTCCAGTAAAATGGCAATCAACTTGGGGTAGCACAGTTTAGATGTTTTCCTCTGCTGAGAGGCGAATGCAAACACATCTACTTACTGTATATGGAAACATTGTCATGAGAAAGGGGGGGAGGGGGAAAAGCATGTGGGATGACTATGGTTCAGTTGCCTCTGTGGATTTGTAAATTAACCACATTATTACAGACCTATTAACCAGCAGGGATGCCTTACCCTCATGTTTTTAATAGTCTTAGCTCTCATAGTTCTCTGTATTAAGTTTGTATGGCTTTTGTGCTTACTTAGATAATATATCATGAAAGACTGGGGAAAGAGGAAAAAAACAAAAACAAAAAAACACAACTTGTGAGTTTGGTTTAGAGAATGAGTATTGTTTGTATTCATCAGCCAGAAGAGAACCAGAAGAAAATGATGGTATGTTTTCTGCTATGCATTTGAAAATTTCTAGATGCTATAGACTGCTTGTATATAATGCGTGCATACCACTTTTGTTCTTGGTTTGTAAATTAACTTTTATAAGCTTTACCTTTTTATATATATAAATATATATAAAAACAAACAAAGTTTCTTAAGGATATCTTTGTATTCTCATACCTTTTGAGCCTTGAACTTTGACATCTGCAGCAATAAAGCAGCATTTCTACAATATACAAACAAGGACATTTTTTAAAAATGCACAAAGTTGTTACCTTTTTAAGTGCTGCATTTAAAGAATCTAACTCAGAATTCTCTACTTTGATTAAATTCTTGAAAAGTATCCCTACTGTAATTTGTCATAAGGATGCTGTACTACGTGCCCTGAAATGTATTTTTTTACTAATAGACAATTTATTACGGCACAATGGCACTACTACTGTTTAGATAATATACCACTGCATTCTGTTAATGAGTTATTAGCTATTCAGGTGTGGCTGATTTTTTTCTCTGCAGTTATTAAAATTACACGTTTCTAAATATACAGAATAAAACCATTTTTAAAATAATAAAGGAGATTGTAGTACATTTTTGTTTCTGAAATGCATTGATGTGAATGTGATCAAATCAGATTTGGGTTTTTTCCCATGTAAGTATACAGCTGGATTCTGCTGTATATTCCTACACCAAGCAGAGCTCTTTTGTGGTGTCAGTTGGAATTGTGTCTACAGCAGGGCTTCTGAAATATGAACTCCAGTGTGGATCCATTGGAAGTGCTCAATATGGAGGGGTAGACTTGTCTCTTGAATCATTATGTTGCTGCTAGTTTACTTCTTACACCTACTCTTCAAAGAACTTTGTTCTAGCATGTAGATTTACATAGTCTAGTTACACAATAGATACTCCTACAGATTGTGTATAATATATATATATAATATATATGTACAGATTGTATATAATCCTACTCCTACAGAATCCCATTATCAGCCTTGTTTAGAGTATTCAGTGGCTAACTACTAAGCTACTATTAATCCTCTAAGAGAAAATAAGCTCTGTAAGTTGTTTTTAGATAATGCTGGGAAACAGCACATAACTCTGCTGTCCCCTTTCTGTACTTCTACTGACTAGCTAATGTGTTTCTCAGGCATGACTTGCCCTACAAGGTGCATTCACTGCTACACCTCACAGCTTCTCTCAACAACAAGAGCAAGCAGACAATGCAAGTAGCACAAAGTAGTGTCAGGATGGCATTTTTTGGTTGCCTTAGTGGATGTTGCATTGGTAGCATTTCTTTGGATCAACAGAAAGGCAAGTTTCAAAATGGCATGCAAAGCATCTTGGAGAAAATTCTAATGCTCCAATTTCTAAGTGTTCAAAACTGTGGCAGTTCTGTGCTGCAAAGCAGCCTGTCAGTGGAATTGTCTTCTGCTGTCCACCTGTGGGAATGTTTATCAAAGTGGCTAACTTAAACCCCATGAATGTTTTTGGTTAAAACAAGGTCATTGAGAATAACAATGCTACAGTAACACATGTTCTTATTTTAAAATACTAGTGGTTTTGAAATCTTGATTCTTGCAGGAGATTGTTCCTTACATACAGGCTTAGGCTTTGCAAGAGGTAAGTTTATATGCAGTATTTTAATTCACTGCAGTTCTCTATATAGGTTTTCAAAAACTCAGCAATGTACTGGCCAGCTTTAGCCCTGCAGATTGTACTGAAGTTTTAACGGTGGAATTTCCAGTCATGTGCTAATTTCTAAACAGATGGCTTCAGTGGTGGAAAGAGATACTCAATGGATACAGAATGACTGTTTATCTTTCCAGCTTAGATTCTTGGCAAGATTTTTTTTCCCCTGAAAAAGTAGTAATCAGTGTTCAACTACACATACACAAACAAGTTACTATTGTAGAAGTACTGATCTGTTCTGCTACTCTAAGTTAGGCGAAGCAAGTCAGCAATGCTTAGGGCCTGGTTGAAGATTCTCTGCTGTACTGTAACCTGGACCAGATGACAGATATCAAAGCAATACAGGTTTGGAAAATAAAGATGTTAAGCATATCTGAACATTTTTTTCCTGGTGTCTGTCACCAAGGGTTTGTAGAAGTGACTTGAAATAGTACCAAATTCTATGATCTTCACCATTCTTACTATGTAAGATGCAGAGAACAAATCCAAAACAGAACCTCTGTATCTACAAGTGCAGTTCCAATTTTGTAACTGCAGAAGTAACAAAGAAGACCAAAAGTGAAGAAACAGTTTCACATGCTGCACTATGACTAGAATTTTCACCATGTGAGCTTCAGGAAGAGAGCAGAAAGCACAATTTGTGCTTGGAATGGCAAGAACAAGTTTTGGGCTAACTTTGTAAGTTGTTGGTTCACTGATGTTGATTCTGAAATTGCTCTGGTCTGCCCTGTGACAATGAAGTTTCCCATTGAAGTTTATTACACAACACTAGCTGCCTGTCATTCCTCATCTCTGGCATGGAAAAAGTGATAGTGGAAGATTGATGCAAACTATCTGTTCCCTCAGCCTGGAGAGGCTGCCAGTAAGGTGGATTTGGTATCTGTCACTGCTGCTGGTTGAGACAAGGGAATAAACCACAGTTGGTGTTGCATAATTGGACCTCAGCAGATTATCCATTATATCTCATGAAAGTGGGAGAAGATGTTACCCTTTTGTATGAGGAAATTAAGTGTTCTGCTTGTGGCTAGGAGTCTATACTGGGTTTTGTGTGTACATCTTGATTTTTTTTGGCAGTATGGGGTGTTTGTTTTGTTTGGGTTTTTTGTTTCTTTGCTTTATTTTTGTTTGGTTGTGGTGTTGGTTGTTTTTTTTTGTTGGTGGTGGTTTTTTTTTTGCTTTGTGGGTTTGCTGTAGCTCTGGCCTGGACCTCCTTTGAGGCTTGTACCAAACTACTGTGAGTTTGGCTAAGGGGATGAGTGAGCTGGTCACATAGTCTTGGAGGCTGTCTATCACAGCAGCAGCAGCCTGTGTGTGTAACTGGGCCACTCTTGGTGAACAAGAAAAACAGAGGTGATCACCTGTCTTGGGAACAAAAACATCTCTAACCATGAAAGAAAGACTAGATAATTTATTTCAGTTGAAATCAGCAATTTGTGTTGATTGTCTTAGCAGGCAAAGGTTTCTCCTGGGCAACACCAGCTCTCCAGCAGAGAGCTCCGAGGTTGTGGTGCATGTGTAACGCAGGCCGGGTAGTACTGACGCGTGCTGAAGTCAGGCAGCCTGCTGCCGGGCCCGGCCCCTGGCCTGTGAGAGCCGCGGTTGGCCGCCAGGGGGCGGGCTGTCCGCCTGTGGGGCTCCTAGGCGCGGGGCGAGTTCCCGCCTTCCCGGGTCGTCCTGAGGGAGCGCAGGGCGGGCCGCGGCCGTGCTGAGGGAGGCTCCGGCTCCCATCGGCGCCGTGTGGAAATGCTCGGTTCAGGTCTGTTGGCTGCTGCTGGGGTGCCGCAGTCCTGTGCAAGCTGGTGTTCCCGGAGGTCTGGTGCCGAGCACGGACCAGACTCGCCCGTCAGGACAGCAGCATCCTGCGCTTCTGCCGAGGTGAGAGCTCCAGGCGCTCGTCCCGGCGGACAGGGGCACGAATTCGTGCTTCCCGTGCTTCTGAGCTCCAAAGAATTCGGGTTTTTTGGTGTTGTTTTAATTATATAAATACAGAACATCAACTATCTTATCTGTGATGTAAAACTAGCACCGAAGTTCCTAAAGAAGCGTGTTTTAGAAAAGGTAGCCAGGAGAAAGATATTTCTGGTGTTAATTCTGCCATCCAGAAGCTTAGCCTGGCCTTCAGCTGTGTGGCATTGGGGAGCCCAGAGCTGCCTCTACAGCTCAAGCTTGTCCAGGTTCCTGTTAGCTGTGAAGAACAGCTGCAGTGGGAGAAACGGTCCTTTGTCATGTTCCTTCTGCAAGGGAGGATGGCTTAATGTTTCAAGACTTGCTGCCTCTTTCAGCAAACAGTGGTTACTTGAAGGCTGTGTTTGTGGTTGCAGAACAGATGTTCTTGTTTAGTTAGCTATGAAAGCAAAGGAAGAGACAGCAGAATAGGAATTTTCTGAAATTCACAGTGGCAAGTTGCCTTTGTGCCATCTCACTCAGCTTCAGCACGGTGATTCCGCCCTTGTCGTTTAGCCAGGACTGGGGGTTTTCCTTAGGGACCAATAAACTGATAGGGGAAATGCCCAAAGGATTCTCTAATGTAATTTACTCAGCAAGATATGATGAACTTTTATAGACTTTTCTAGTCTGCAGTTAATTCATTTTTCATATTCTCTTTGCATGAACTTACATTTCTTCTGAACAGAATTGGAAACAGGCCTTAGGAAATAATTCCATGTAGAAGAGAGTAAATTCCTAAAGAACAGCCTATGTAAACTGTACTGCTAGGTTTTTTTACTATCTCAAAATGGTTTTTTAGAACATGTTTTTTCATTGTCTAAGTGGTGTGGTCTGGGTCAAATTTTAAAATGGAAGGATTTCTCATTTTGCAAAACATTCTCCCTCAGGAGAAGATGACCTTTGACATTTCTGCTGTGGGGATATGTTCTGAAAGACTACTTACTTTGTTCTAGAGAAATAAAGATGTGGTTCATAAGGTCCCCACTGTAGAACTGTGATCCCTCTATAAGCATTTTAGAGGACTAGTTTGTAACTTCAGCTGTCTGGAACATCATTTTGTAAAAACTCATCTAACAAACTCATGTACAAAACTTGCTGTCTTAAGAAAATAGGGATTTGGAATGTAGATAACAGTTTTTCTATTAACAAAATAGAGACTCCATCCATAGTTATTTTATGATTCTGTGATTCCATGATAATGCAAACAGGACTCATACAATTTTTAACATTTTAAATATACAGTTATTACTGCACTAAATACTTGGAAGGAATTGGAAATGAGATATAAATTCAGCACTTGTTCCACCTATAAAAATATCTATACCTATGTGTGTGTATATATATATATATATATATATGTGTGTGTGTGTGTGTGTGTGTAAGAGAAACAATCAGTAAAATATTAAAACTACACTATCATACCTGACCTTACTGATTCTGCCTCAGCTTTTTGGAGCCAGAAATTCACCTCTAGACCAGACGATGGCAGCAGTTGCACACAACATAAGATTCTGCTGTTCCCTGCTCACCGGTACCTGCAGCGCTGTCTGCAGGAGGCTGCATACAAGACCAGGAGTCCTGGCCAGGTCCCACCTCACACACAGAGCAGTGCCACCAGGTGGGTGTGACTCCCCAGGGAAGTCCGGGAAAAGGGAGCAAAAGAGCAGTAAGCAGAAAGTTGAGACGAGAAAGAGCCCTACCTTGTGCAAAAGCTTTTGAAATGGGAATTGTGCAAACCTGAAGCAAAGCAAATGTAGTTATGAGGGAGAAAATAAGAGAGTTTCTGCTTCACTAGGCTAGTGCAGTGGTTTCCAAGTTACAGAAGATAAAAGAGCTAGCCAGGAAATAGACCTAATTGCAAGGAGACCAAAGCAGATCTCAAGTGGTTTCATTCCTCTCCTTTGTAACCCTGCCAGAGTAAAGAGACTTAACTCCAGGGATGACATATCTTCCCAGGGTTGCAGCCTGTCCCTGTGGTGGAGTGCCATGGGTAGGACAGCAGCTGGAGCAGCTGTGGCCATTCAGAAGAAGCTGATAACATTTCTCCAGAGGGAGCCCTTAGCCTAGAAATCTTCTGCTTCAGACTGGGAAGAGAATATTGTACTGAGCCTCTCAAAATACATCTTTGAATGAGAAATTCAATGCTTTTATCCTTTTTTATTCAGGAGAAGGATTAGAGCTTTAAAATTTCCCAGCAGCCCTGTTTCTTCCCTTAGACATCTGAACAACAAACTGCTCCACAGAAACCAGCCATTTACTGAGGCCTATAAAGAATTGAGAACAACTTTTTAAAAGCCCTTGTTTGACCCTGTCCAAAGAGACCATAAAGAGTTTGCAGTCCTGGCTCAGTCCAGCTGTAGGACCCTACCAAGTGACTTTGTCCCTTTTAACATCCAACCTGGAAAAGGACAGTAATAGTGTAACCTGTGTGTTGGGTTCTGGGGCAGATCTCTTGCTCTGTGTGTGGTCATCCCTGATTTAGGGGCCTGAGAGACCTTCTGTGGCAGATTATCAGAAGTTTGGGTTTTGGGATGCCTGTTACTATTCAATGGTACTTTGCTGGCATTTATCTCTGGTACTGCAGCATGTCCTTCCTCCAGGGCAGTTAAACCAGCATTTTCTTTTAAGTGGTACAACAACTTTTCCTGTCTTCTTAGGTCAGGGTTCAGGTTCAGAAAAGTGGGCATGTGATCTTAAACAGAGTAGTTATTCTTGAAAAGTCTTCACCCCAATGGTTTTATGCTGAAGGATCCACTACAATATGAGCAGTTACCAAGCTAACCAGGCAATGTTCCTTTCCAAAGGCTTCTGGCTTCTCCTGGGACAAAACTGGTCAAAGCATGAAGCAAAGGCAGAGGCCTCAGCCTGAATCTGTTGTGCATTCAAGCTCCAAACCAGCAGAGGTGTGGGTGGTAAGTTCTGTGAATGAAAATTAGGCTGGTGGTGCTGCTCACTGGAAAGCTGACAGTTCTTTCTCCCTTCAGAAGACAGACTTTCTGAGCTAGGTCTCTGAGGTGAGTCATGGCACAGCAGATTCTGGGAATATCACCTTCTATCTTTTCTTTCTCTCTGTTTTATCCCTTAATCTTCAGGTATGACTTCCCCAAGTATCCACCCTCTGATGCAGCTGGCATCTGGTAACATGATGCAAATGCAATGTTGATTTTTAAGCAAGATTATGTAAATCCAGTAAGTTCAGTCACTGTAGTCCTGGGAATTCCTTAACAGCAGCATAATCATTGAGAATTAATTCCTCCAGTATGTGAGGTAGTGGCAGGGAAGGAAGAAGGGTTGAGCTGATCATCAGGCATCTCTCTGCCAGGATTTTCTCATGCGTGACAAGGAAACAGCACAAGGTGAAATGTTTGTCCAACAGAGATTTCCACTGCAATGGCCTTGCTTTTCAAAGGGCACACCAGGCATTCTGCTGTAACTGCACAAAGCATTAAAGCTAATGTGGAGGAAAATCTAGATCTTTCTGTGTGTCATACAGGGATCCTTGTTTAGTTTGGTGTCTGCCCTGGAGCTGATTTTGGGATAAAGCATTACAGTTTTCTGTCCTGAGCTGCTCTGAGGTCATAGTCCTGAGCTACTAGTTCTTGTGTTCCCCTTTCTCTCTGTAACAAGAACCTGTTGCCTGGCATTGCACTTATGAGTAAAGTCCCTGGATAGGGACTTGATTAATTGGGTTTTAAAATGAGATATGGGGGATGATGCTGTCAGTACCTATGTTATATCCTTGCATCTTTCTTACTACCTATTTTTGCAATCACAACCCACACTATTGTGTTTTCCTTTGGACATAGTTAAGCTTTATTTATTGCCATGGTTATTATTATTCATAAAAGAAATCAAGGTAACTTGGCTGATAGACTTCCAAGCACTTGGTAATGACTTCTGCAAATCACAAAGAAAAATGTGCCTTCAAAACTGAGGCATAAGCAAAAGCAAGACAAGACAATGATAAGCTTTAAAGAATAGGTGTTCTTTCAAGTCAAAGATTCATTCCAGATTGAGATTATCATGCAGTAAAAAATGCACCTGAGTCTCTGACAACAGGAAACAAATGTACTCTGTTGCAAATATACTGATCACTAACCTAGCAAATCACTTTACTAACTGGGAATAATTATTTTCTCCAAGAAAAGTATAGACTTCAAGGGAGATAACATCTTAAATCACAGCAAATTTTAATTTAAATTCAAAGTGTAGGAATGCACATAATACCCCATCTCTCTGTTATCTGGCTAGGATGGTGTCATTATAGTGTTTTAATGACAGCCCCAATCATTGAACTAAATACCTGCAGCCTAACACTTTGCAATTTCATTTTCTCCTTGTCATTCTGTGTAATTGATATTTGTACTGCAGGTAACAAAACAGAAAATGTGAAGGTGTTGATAATTGTGCCACTACTGTCTCTTAAACTGCCTGAGAGGTGGTGAGAACTGGATGACAATGAGGAACTGCTAACTTTATAATAGGATATAAAAAACATGCACATGGCCAAAACCTATAGTCAGTGCCTATTTGGACTGGCACAGGTATGTCATCTGCTACTGGCTCGTCACAATATCTTGTGTGATCACTTCTGCTATCACTTCTGCAGGTCCAGTCCTGCAAAGAGCCAAGTCCATTGCCTTCAGCAGGATCTCAGCTTGCTGCAGAGTATGACTGGGGACATGGACCCCTAAGCAGGTCTTTTCTGGGGACTCAGCTGTAACACAGATCATTCTCCCACCCCAGAACTAGTGTCCAACCAAAAGCCAGTACCTATCTGCAGACTGCTGCTTTTCCAGATGCTGCAGCAACCTTTACCTCGGCCATCATAGCTCTGAAGCTATGTAAATATCCAAACCCTAAATCTTTTCCATTGCTTTCTGATCCTTTTCACATTTTGCTTTCAAGTTTGTTCAACAGGCAGTGGGACAGGGCTGATGGGTTGGGGCCATACAAATGGCCTGCAGATGTGACCTTAAGTCTGAGGCTTTTGAAAAGCAGGACTTTTGTGTTGAAATGGCTTGTCAGGAAAACAAAATAGCTCCCTATCCCCCTTCAAATGTGACTCATTTGTTGAGAGCATCTTTGGGGTGATAGCTCTCCCTTCCACCTCCAAAGCAGCTCAAATCAGCCTGCTGACATTTGTCACAAATGGAGGCAGTTATTAATAGGCTGCATACTTACAAGACTTCTTTACAATGCAAATTGCTTACTGAGCTGCCTTTATCCCAGATTTTGGGCCATTTGATCCATATATTCCTGACCTCTCACTCTTCGGTTGTGTCTGAATATCCTTAGAGGAAAGTGGAGTGAAGGCCCAGTTGGTTCCATAGACTGAGGCAGTACCAGGAGCTCTGGAGATGTTCCAGTGGGGATGTAGGACACTGCTCCAGGAAGGATTCAAAGACCCTGGTGCCTCCCTTATTGGTGAAACGCTTACCAAAATAAGCCCCAGATTATGGTCAATATATTTGTCATCCAGTGCTCACTACCAGAGGAGAACAAGATGCTTGGACCCATCCACTTGGCAATGCCGATTGAATAAGTTCAATTTATTTGGATTTCAAGCAGTAGAGTGGGGATCACCTTGTCTTTATTTGTTTGATGAAATGTCTATTTGTAGCACTTTGGTTCAGAACTAATTTTTTAGGAATTTCTTGGCTTTAAGCCAAGAGAAACAATCAGTAAAATATTAAGAAAGGTTGAGAGAAGCTAGCAGGGATGGGGACAGCTGTGAGCTCTTGCTGATGTCCCATGTTGATTGCTCTGTCAGAAAGAAAAACATAGGAGAAAGCAAATGCAATGCAGCCACCAAAAACAGTATGTAAATGCAAATCGGCATATAATAGGAGCAGTGACCCAGGGGCAAGCACTTGCTGGAGAGTAGAGGCTTTCAGACTCTCAGATGAGATTGAAAATCAAAGTCCTGAGCTCTTCTTGTCAATAAGGGATTAATGGAAAGAACAGACACACTGTGTATGTTATAGGAAGATGTATCCTGGCTGTCTTGTTGTGTGCAGCATGGTGTGTACCGAGTTGCTCTAAGAATTGAGTTTTTCTTTGAAAACTTGCCCCCACACAGTGAAAAATACCTTTTTATTTATACACAGATGAAATGAGACTTACTGCAAGCTGTATATTATATAAACAGACTCTAGTAGCTCTTGCAGTCAAATGTGATCTAAAAATGCAGATTACTGTTATTGTTAATAACTATGATCATGACCAGCTGGGGTTTATAAGCCAGGACATGCTAGTCCTGGCAGTCTGTTACTAATGTATGTGTCCTGATCACTATCTTATAAAAGAGACAAACAAAGTGCTATGCTGCATGTAGGAAACTATCCCCTCTGTGCTGCTAAGTGAACACATAGGTACCATTCACCCTCCATTATGTACTCTTCCAAGTACAATTCAATGCAGACAGAGGTCTAAAACTGGGGCCTGTTGTTTTTCCCAAGTACATGATGTAGGTGGAGTTGGTTTATTATGCCCATTTCAGTTCTTGGGTTTTTTTGTTTTTAAAAAGAAATGCTAAATGGTCTCATTAAAACCTTGTAGAGGAAATTTATTCATCCTACTGAAGCATTTTTGGGCTCTTCCAAAAACCAGTAATCAGAGTCTGAAGACTGTCATCTGCCTTGCTAATGGACCACAGTTACATGTGTAATTGATTAATTAAGAAAAGAAAATCACTTCTGAGACCAAGGGAGGAATCCACAGCTTCAGCAGGCATTGAAGTGAAATAGCAGATCTTCCTGGGCAAAACAGCTGAGTTTGTTTCAGATATTTGTATTCCCTTTACACTGCTCCACCTTTTCTGTACAGGTTCTTATTTGGTATCACAGTGTTTGCTGTGTGGGTAAACAAGAGGGGAAAACATAAAACACTCCAACCCTCCTTTTCCAGCTGGCAGGAGTTTATTTCCATGTAGTCACTCATTGGCTTTGTGTGTGTGAGCACTTGTGTATGTGTAAAGAGGCAATGGAGGGAACTCCAACAAACAAGCTCTTTGGCAAGCTGTGGGTGAGCTGGTGACGTTTGCTGTATTTTCCAAGCTGTGTTGTCATGATTTCCCTCCTGTGGAGGCTGTGCCTCCTGCCTCACTGCTGCTTTCACCAGTTTGGAGCTTCAGCGGTGTGGTGCCTCATAGCAGAGCTGTTTCACAGGGCCCTGGCTGAGGAGAGAGTTCACACGTAGGAAGAGCCAAACATAAATATCTTGACAGATACTGAACAGGGGAAGTGGTGTAGAGTCATCTCTGGTGAGCCCAGGGGGAGTCTATTGCTAGGCAGATGGCTTGTGCACCATGGGAGCTCTTTCAAGGTATAAGACTCCTTGAAAAACAGAAGTGGGGCCCTGAGGGTTGCTGCCTGCAGATAGCATGGTGAGAGCTGGGGTCTTGCTGTCTCCATATAGTACCTGACCTGAGAGACTCCCTTACACTCTGAAAAGGCTTTCTGGTGGTTTCAGTGATGTGTGGGTACTACTGACTGCATCTAAGAGAAAAGAAAATACAGGCTTAAATGTTTTCCATCACCAGACCTATTGGTTTTCTACAGCTTCCATTCTGGGTGTGTTAGCTTAATCTTGTACAAAGCCCCAGGCAGACCCAAAGATCAGGCAGAGTTTATAGCAGGTTAGAAACCACAGAGTGCTGAAAATTGATGAAAAGCCCTGAACCTATCTGCAGATAAATATCTTGGGCCCTCTAATGGCAGAGCCATTGGCAGTTGAGCCAGGCAGCCCAACCAAAGCCAGTTTTTAATAGAGACCAAGCTGTTTGGCTTGCTTTTTTCACCTGCCCATTAGACACCTCCCATTAGGCACTGCCTCTCCAATCTTGCAATGGTCAATGAAATTTTGGAGAACAGATGGCTCTTACAAACACCACAGGCAAACTTTCTTCAGTTCAGAAATAGGCAGTTTTAGATATTTTTTTATGTTCTTGAGGATAGATAGACTACAAGTAGAGTTTTGGAGTCCTCCATCCCTGTATTCTGGCACAGGGCCTTTCATAGCCAGCCCACTATACATCCTCCAGGAGGTTATTTTTGCCATTATTGATGTGCAAATGAACTCTTTGTGTTAGTGATGAGTTACCTCAGTTGGTCATGATGAGTCAGGAAAGTAGCTGAGATACTGAATGGATTCCACTCAAATCTGTCTCATTAGATGATGATTTTCAAGTGTTAGAAATTGTAGGCAAGCAGCTATAAAACAGTGTCCCTAGGTTACCTTCAGATTTGGTGACATGTAAATTTAGCTTTTAGGAAGATAAAATGAAGTATATGGAAGTTGTCTGGGGTTTATGGGAGCTGTGAGCAGTTGCTATCCTGAAAACTTTAAAAGCAGCATTTTTGTGCATTTATTCCTTAGAGATTTTGTGACTTTTTGAAAGCAATTTGAACCTTCTTTAATCTTCCTTGAACTTTTGCTTCTGAGTGGCAAAGATCTGAATTCAGGTACATTTCCTTAACTGCACCTTGAGGTATTTGTCCCTAAGTGCTCTAAACAACTGTAATAAGCAGCTTTTTGGGAGGTCATTTAACTCTCCATTGCTATCCAGTGCAGTATAAAGATTTGACCAAGCACTGCTCATCTGGGCTGAATTTTAAGCATGACATTAACTATGTTTAACTCTGCTTGGTATCACTGGGGCTTACCATGACTTTTAAATGTTTGACTGAATAAGGATGGATGCAAGCAGGTGCTTATTGTTAAGCATGCACTTAAGCACTTGACTGATTCAGGACCTAAGAGAGATAAATGGAGAGAGTTAGGTAGCAGCTGGTATCTCTGCCTTCCTATCAGTGCAATTTCCATTCATTGAGCAGGTGAAAAGGGAGAGGAATCAGAGAAAAAGAGACAAAAACTAGAATACATTAACAAAGGAAGGGAGCCAAATAGGTGGTGTTTGGGTCATGGGCATGTTGAGAGAGATCCATTGACTCCATCTGACAGATCTCCTTGTATGGGCATGTCCTTTCTTTGTGAGGGGTACTCTATCTTATGATTATGAATGATGGCCTAGTAGAAGGATTATCAGGATAAGTACAATCTTATTCATAGACCATAAAATAGCAGAGGAGCAGCTCCTGGTTTTCTGATTTATGTCAGCTTTGAGATCAAGCCAGAAACCCTTTTATTATAGAGCAATTTTGTATGCATGTGCACACACGTGTGTGTCTGTATATGCAAAACCCATCTTTGTCAGACAGTAATGGCATTTTATTGGAAAGAAATTAAACTTCTCTTGTCTTTTGGGGTTATGATTCATCTTGGAGAGGCAAAACTGAGGGGCCTGCTGCCACCTCAGCTTCACTGACTCAAGACTGAAGCTTATTTTATTGTAGATTTTATTTTCTTACATATTCAGATGTTAAGCAGAGAGAGCACAAGAGTGACTTCCAGAATTCCTGGGTTTTCTTAAGGATTATGTAGTTTGTCTGTTGTTTGATCTCTCTCAAATAATTTGACTTCCATCCTAGATTGCCATTTCACCTATATAATGGGAATAGTAATACTTTCCTACCTACCTATAGAATGATAGAGTGGTTTGAGATGGAAGGGACCTTCAGAGATCATCCCTGCCATAGACAGGAACATCTTCCACTAGATCAGGCTGCTTAAAGTTCCATCCAACATGATTTTGAAGACTTCCAGTACTGAGGCATTCATAACCTCTCTGAGTAACCTGTTCCATGTTGCATGTATTTGCAAACCACAGGGAGTGGTTTTCCTGTCACTCCAGGATTGTGATGGTAGCTCTTAATTGAACTGTCATTTCCTCCTTCTCTAGATGGAGATTTGTTTTACACACATACCTCTAAGCTCATGCTATCATCTGCTGGGAGTGTTTAACCCTCTCATGGTACCCAAATCCAATTCACAGAAATCAATTCATTTAGACTTGTGAAGACAATGATATTGCAGAAGGAAAATAAATTAGTGGATGTTTACCCTAATGGATGACAAAAAGCTGAAGTATTTAAAACACTATTTTATTACCACTGAGACTAGCAATGGGATTTAGGGACAGGATGGACTGAAGCTCCTGAGCGGTCATTCATTTTCTTGCTGGCACCTCAATTTTTCTGGTTGAAGGGAAGCTTGCATCAGTTGCTTAAAGTGGACAGTGTCTGCAAGGCACAAGAGAGAGCCTGTAGGATGGCTGCAAAAACAAGGCTGAATGTGAAGGCCTACCTTCTGCCACTATCCAAAAAGAGTATAAAGGTGGCATCAAAGTGCTTAGGACTGAAGACTAAATCAAGAGGAAACAGAATGGAGGATAAGAAAACAATGAAGTGGTAGCAGTGAACATGACAGGCAGGGACATCTGCAGGGCAGCCTCTGCAGTCCTGATTTGCAGAGGGTAATCATGGCAAACTTTTATTTCATCCCCATGCAGTTAAGATCTGCTCTAACAGAGTCTGTAGCTTCCTTGGAGCTGTTCCAGCCTTCAGAGACCAGCCTGGTAATATCTCATATGCATTTGATACATGAGGGTGTCTGAGTCTCAGGGAAAAGAGAGTGTGGATCCCAGGCTAAATTTGAAAGAGGAGCATTTTTCTGGCACAGATCTAGCTGCTGTAGCTTCCCCTGGTATACTGCACTTTTATGAGCCTGTCTTCTTTCAGATCCTCCGCACAGGCAAATGCAGAGGCTTTCTGGTGTTGCTCTGTTTCCTGTAGAAGGTTTTGAAATTAGTTAGGCGCTGAAGTGTTTTACAGCTCTGACCATCCCAGCTACATTACCAAAGATTAGCATTGCTTTTCTGGCCTACATTTAACCCCTAAAAGAACAGAGGACAGTGTTCTTTGTGGCCCTGACACTGTTCAGTGGATCTAGGGGAGAGATACACCCAAACTCGAGATCCACACAGGGATTTAGGAAAAGAAACTGGGACACTAATGCCCAAAAGTTGAAGACTCATCATCATCTAATTCTTGATCTGCTTCCTAGGAAACAATGTAGTTACAAAGTCCTTGTATGCTGATGGTAGCCATCAAATGCAGAGTATGTGAAATCCTCAACCATGTAACTACTTACTGCAGTAAAATGCCGTTAAATGTCCAGTTCCCCTCTCAGCACCTCTTCCCTTCCTTGTGCCTTCCTCATCTTCCTGTGCAGCACAGCAAATTAACGGCTGAAAGGGTTAGATCATAATAATATTCCAGTGGAGAAAATCCTAAAGCAGCCTGTCACATCAATGTAACTACCTGGGCTCAAACACAGGCTGTTGCCTACTGCAAATACAATTTTCTTACACTGACTTGAGACATGCCAAATGAAGTGCTAGATAACATGCTTAGCTTCCCTAAATGGATTTCATTGGATAATATCTACTTTTCCCCCTTCCCTTTCATTATGCCCCTCCCAAAGTCATTATATATATGGATAGATTATTATTTTGCAGGTAGGAACCAGAGAAAAACCTTTTTGAAACTGTTGTCTTTATCAAATTCATTTAACTGGCTTTTGCTTTCAGATAGAGTGGGTTTGAGCTAGGAACTGTCAGTGAGCATGCACAGAGGAACATTGTTATGTATTCCTCTCTCCTGTGAAATGTGCAGGAGTCATTGCTGAGAGGCACACAGGGAGAACTGGTCCCACAGAGCTGTACTGCAGGCAGAAGAGCTGCTTCCCTCTGGGCTCACCACTGCTCCTTCGAGGTGTGTGACTCAGTTCCTGTGCCAAAAACCAGTCCTCAGTGGTGGCTCAGAAGCAAAACACTCACATGCCAGGCAATGCATTATTAAATTTCACTTGTTAGCTTTGAGTCTGATGCTAGTGATACTGCCTTAAAATGAGCTCCTTCTTTGTGTCATTGTTTTAATTGTTCTACTGATCTGAAACAGCACTTGGACCACCAGGGACCATCATCACTGCAGCTCCACCAAAATCAATGAGACTTTGCTGCTTCACCTCACTGGAGGCTTGACTCATCTTTCTGTTCATCCCAAATGGACAGCATGTTGTGGATGCCTGATATTTGAAGTGTAGTACATCCGGTGCCTTGCAAACCAAGCCCCTGAAGAGGTACATTCATCTGACAAACATAATATTTGGTATCTGCTAACTCGGAGACTCAGTTGAAGAGACTGGACACTTAGGCAGAGAAAATGTAAGAGATTGTGTTCAATGTACTGTGTACAGGAGTCCCTTCTTCAGCATATATCTTATTAAATTAACTGGAAATGAGTGTTCATCAGTCTCTAAGGGAAAGAGCCTGAAGCCTTTTCTCTTCACATCAGACATTCATCAGGCCTTTGATCTTACGGCTCGTGACTACATTGGCTTACAGAAAGGTCAGAAAACAGCTCTGCAAATAGAAGCTGGATTTCCAAGGACCACATCTTTCAGACCTTAGGAATTTTTCAGTAAACTAACAGCCAAATTCAGCAGGTCAGTCCTGTTTTTTTTTAATTCAGTCAGTGCTTTTGGGAGGGATTGCATGTTGGACACTTCAAATTCCCCATTGCTCCTCTCCAAAAGCAGGATGAATTCAGAATCAGGGCGAAGTTAACTTATTTAAAATTTCATGCTCAAAACCTTGAGCTTTTCCTTCTTACTCCAGGCATCCTCTTCAAGAAAATACACACTGATGACTGTCAGATACTCTTTCAGTTTTTGACAAAGAGTTAAAGGTTTGCTTTAGGGAAAATGACTGGCCTCAGAAATCCTGTCAAACACTTCTTGTTACTTCTGGTGGAGAATGAATATCTCCTCTGCTTTGGTGAAAAGGTTAAAGATACATCTAGAACCATTTGCTGTGACTCCATTTTCTTGCAAACATGAAAACAAAGTCTAGATTTGGCTTTGTTAGAGTGTCTCATTGTAGTGCTTCTTGTTATGTGATACCATATGACATAGAGCAGTACATCTGTATTCTCATCATCATATTCTGCTCTGAGGTGAATCTGAGACAGGTGACTCTCAGTTGTGCTCTTTGTTGCTGAACATGGTGGCAGAGCCATTCTGCAGAAAGCAGCCTAATCCTCCTACCTTCCTTCTCCAACTTGTATTTCTAAAATAGATTAAAAGTAAACTCCTGAACCCAGGCTCTGGAGAAAAGTGTAATGGCTCACTAGTGATCTGCATGGCCCCATTTTGGGGAGGGAGAGTCATCATGCAGGCTCTGTGGCAGATGACACCTCCTGCAATTTTGCCACCATAAAGGGGCCCTTCTTGTGCCTTGTGAAGCTTACTCAAGTGATAAATGGTACTTTCCTGTCTTTCCATATCCATCAAAATCTCTTAATGAATTTCATTGCACTCCAAAAGTGCACCCTTGCCATAGGAGTGAATTAACACCAAGGGGAAAAGTCAATTCTCCACTAATCCACATCATTTTTTTCATTTGTCACATTATCTCCTCAGCTTTAAAATCTCTAATGCTCTGGGTATAAGCTACTGATTAATGACATCAAGTTTCACCATTCATTTATGCACTTGTATAAGGCATGAAAAATGCAAGGCAAAAATCACATCATCTACAGAGCTTCTCTCCTGTACCCTTGAGTCTCTGCAGTGACCTGCACAAGCAGATGTACTTTGTGGGATGTCACAGCTAAATTAACAAATCTGAGAGATTTCAAGTGAAAGTTTGTCACAAAGCTGAGGGAAGAACACTGTACTGTCAACTCCTTCTTTCAAAGTGAGGATGATTTAGCCCACTTTCCTTTGCAAATGCAATCCTGGTGATACTGAACCAAGAAGGTTGGATCTTGAGCTGAAGATTTGCTCTGAAGACCAACAGAGCCTTCAGGGCAATCTTGAAATACTTGCAGAGCAAATCCTCTGGTAAATGCATGTTTAGATTAGCTTTTGCAATGGTTTCCTCTTCTCACCAACTTCTTACATGCAGAAATCTGTCTAAATGTTTGCAGAAAGCAAATGTAAGTGAACTAAAGCAGCAAAACAAACACTTCATCTTCCAAGAGAAGGGAGCAGCTATTCCTAGACTCCAGCTAGGAGCAATATGTAAAAGCATACATGGAAGTCCAGATTTTTGCTTGCCTCTTCCATAGTTTATACTCAGAACAACACCCAGACTCTAAGCCACTGCAGGCAACCTGTTGCTGCTCTCTACTGGGAAAAGAAAACTGAAAGGCAGTGATACTTGGTCCCCTTATCAGATGCCTCATTGTTAAACATCCCTGTCTTGCATAAACTCTCTGTATTGTATACTCCTGTCACACTGACTAATGGGCACTGTGACCATTATTTTCGTTTTAAACTAGATCCAAACTCAAGTCTCCATGGGTGAATAAATGAATTATTTTATTGCAGTACTCAGGCCTCAGTAAAATGCCAGAGATAAAGTGGGATTTTATTCTTATTTTTTTTAATAATGTCAGATAGGAATATTCTGGGCATGTGCTCTACAAATGCTTCCTGGAGAAATTAATTATTGTTATTTTATGATTATTACTGCTTTACACTTATATGGTGTTTTACATCTTCAAAGCACTTTGAAAACATTTAGCTAATTAATTAAAGTGCATTTCATGCAAACTGTTCCATTTCCAGCTGGATTTACAATCAGCTCTCCTTTATGGGGGAATTATGACACATAAAAAACTCAACTAAACTAAAAAGCTGGTTGTAGCCAGGAGTAGTAGCTTGCATGGAGCAGTGGGAGGTAGGAAGTAATGATGCCTCTACATCTGTCACCCTCGCCTGGGGTCCTGGCAGCTGTGGTACCGCTCACTGCTTTGGATACCCCTGAACGGCAAGAGACCCCTAGCTCACAGCCAGATCCACACCCAGCACAAGATTTACAGACAACCCAGTGGCCTGATTTCAGAGGAGAGTTTTGGAAGTGCTGACAGCCACCTGTTGTTAACAGCATTCCTCCTTCCTGCTTTCCTCATGGGATTGACAGCAGTTATTTCAGCCTTACCTCAAGTCAGAGTGATGGCAATGACATCCTCTAAACGTCTCTGTCCTGCAGATGAAGATAACATTCATTGCAGGCGTTTTTACCCCTGTTGGAGTTCAATGAGGCTTGAAAGACACTGAGTGTGAGTGATTAAATGGGAACATTGCTTTTGACAATGTGGCATCAGGGAGCCTGTGGCTTGTTGGTCAGCCTTCTCCAGCACCACGTGACAGGTCTGCCTCCACCTGCCAGCCCGCCTGTTTCCTACATCAACCCATTAAAGGCAGAAATGGGCTCAGCCATTTGGATGAAGGCAAGAAGTACAGTCCTTGCAGCACTCAGAAATGCCTTTGCTGGATTACAAAGGGTCAATCCTGCTTACCTCCAGGAGAAGCTCTGGAAATGGCTTTGAAATTCTCTGCAGCATTTACTAGACAACCAGTGTCATCCCCAAAAGTACCAGATATGAATCACTGGATGCAAATAGGGTCCTAAAATTGAGACCCCATTGTCTCAAATAGATGATTTCAGAGCCACCACTCAACATCCTAGGCTAAGAAGATCTTGGTTTAACTGGCATCCTTCTTCAGTGCCAGCTGCTAGAAACTAAACATATATAACATATATTATACTGAGGTTGTTTAGTCTGGAGAAGAGGAGGCTCAGGTGAGACCTTATCTCTTTCTACAACTACCTGAAAGGAGGTTGAAGTCAGTCTCTTCTCACACAGAATCACAGAATGATTTGGGTTGGAACGGACTTCTGGAGGTCATCTAGTCCAACCCCCCTGCAGCGGGCAGGGACATCCCCAACTAGAGCAGGTTGCCCAGAGCCCTGGCAAGCCTTGCCTTGAATGTCTCCAGGGATGGGAACTCAACCACCTNTTACAAGTGGTAGGACAAGAGGAAATGACCTCAAGTTGCACTAGGGGAGGTTTAGATTGGATATTAGGAAAAATCTGGAGATTTTCATTAGTCAAACAGCAGTTTGCACGTTTGCTTCACCTCAACTAAGTGAAGCTCAGAGATGTGTGACATCAGAAGTGGGACAAGAGTATCTGATGATTTCTTTTGTCCTTGAACTCTGCAAATAGCACAGAACAACTTTCACATAGAAACTGATGTAGAAACTGCCTTAGAAAGCTTTGAGGGCTGGTGGGAGGATTGCTGAGCTGACAGCAGAATGGATCACTGTGCCAGATTGGTGACACAGGCTCCTGCTGGATCCAGGGATCCAGCTCCTGTGCACAGGAGTTAAACCTGCAGGGGTGAGCATTTCTAGGGAAACAGCAGCAAAGGAACATAGCTTGTACAAGTGACCTGGTAAAGATAACCTGGAGGAAGAGGAAGACTTCATCAAAGAGGAAACCAAAACATTCTTGGGTTTATTGTCAGAAAGATTTTTATTTTAATAGCAAGATATTGTTTTTCTTGCAAAGATATTTTAATTGCTTTTTCCTATTCTCAGACTGCTGAACTTTTGGCATTCAATGGCCCATATTTTCCAGCTGAAAACTGGACTCCAGTTATTATTTAGGAACATACCCAGACTTTGGAAAAAAACCCATAGATGTCTTATTTTTCCCTCCAGTTAAATGTTCTCTTAAAGAACAGGTTTTAATGAAAAACCTTGATTGATGTAAGAATCTGTACTGTCACAGTAACCTAAGAAGCATGGTAAATTTTGTCTGTAATACTTAAAAGCTATCCTTCTTCTCTCCTTGTGTCACTGCTATTGGGCTATGTGGGCATACTCAGTAAAAGTGTGGTTGGCAGTAATTTAACTATTGCCCCAAGTCCATGAAGATCCTGCTTTTTCACTTAAGTGAGAGCAGAAAGCATCTCTGAGCCTTGCTGCAGTTGAGATAGCTGTGCCTTCCTTTACCACCTGTTAAACATATACTAGATCTAAGGGGAGAGACTTAGGGTGAATGAGAACTCAGAACAACGAGAAGCTCCTGGCTGTGTTTGCTTTTTGAATTGTAACATTGTAAAGTTAAATTCTAATGCACATTTTCCTCCAAGGAAAGCAGGATCAGGTTAAAGCCAGCTATGAACAGGCATTTTCTGCATCATGGCTGCATTCTAAAGGGAAGCCTCCCCCTTCTTCTAATGATGCCCTTTGGCTCTTTAGTTTTTATCTATGTTGGCTTTCCACTTTGATGATAATTTCTAAATGGTTGCTTATTATTGTAATATTGGATCTTTGCAGAATGCTTCAAGCAATATCTTTTAAAATACAACACAGATACTGTTGTAACTACTACTGATAATCTCTACCATGCCTGAAAGAGCTTTCCCGGGCTGGGAAGTGAGGTAATCCCAAAGCTCCTGCAAAAGGAGGAATTCAGAGTTTCTCTTGGCTGAATATTTTTGTGTGTGGAAAAGTCTGTGACCAAACTATTATGTCTTCATATGACAAATTGGAACTCCTCACACTGAGACCTGAACTGACTCCAAGGACCACACAGAGCCATGCCCTTGGCTCCTGGGGAACAACAGCAGCTCCAGGGTAGGTGGCAGCCCTGGAGACTAAAGGCCTTCTGTAGAGCTCTACAATTTCCCTGGACTTTCTGCACAACACATGGGGTGGGAGAGCTGTTTATCTTCTATCCATTCCCTTTTCAACTCTACTGACATCTCAGTGGCAACAAACCAGCATGCACTGACTTTTGCCCTCAAGATCATTTTTGTGTGCAAACAAACTGCTGCCCAGACTGAGTTTCCTTTCCCCTAAGGAGGGAAGGTCTCCTCTCCACCAGAGCACCTGACAGGATTAGTCATGAAATAAATTGCCAAGCAATATAGCTCATACTTGCCTGCTGGGTGCTGGGGTTTCAAAATCTGGCCCGAGTGTATTCCTTCCCTAAGCACAGGAGGGAAAGCTATGCATGGATTATCCCTTAGCAAACACTGGCTTTAGCTAGAGAAATCAAAGGGAGAGATATTTAAGACATATTGTTATTTTCCTTTTGTGCCTGGCTGCTTTCTTGCCTTCCAGAGACTCAATTTCTATAGCTGAGCTTTAATTTTCAGCTCTGTGTCACCTCTCTGAACTAAAGATTGAATTTACTGTGGCAGAACTGCTGAAGAGAGGTTGACCCACCCAGTTCACATCTTGCTTTGTATTCATGCTTCATCCTGCGTAGCTGTTTTGAGGTAGCTTGATAACCAAAATGCCTGGGAAATTTTCAGCTTGTCCAAGGGACTTCTCCCTCCTTCTCTTTCCTCTTTCTGCTTCTCAAATCTGAGTCCAGCTCAGATGTTTCTTGTGTGTGCTGTTCTGTTGGGCAAATGATCCTAACAAAGAAACCTTTCTTCCCAGCAATGTCATATCTTCCCAAACTGTTGGCATCAGCCTGTGTGCCTGGGAGGGGCAATTCTGCAGGCTTGAGCAGAAGGTTTGGAGGGACAGCTCTAGGTAGAGACGAAAGCACCAAATTCATCTTTTACTTTGTCCTCATCCCCTTGCTTTACCTGTTTATTGTTTGTTTTTGCCTGCAATGCTGGATTGAACAGTGCACACCTGTCACACTTGACCATTCTCTAAACTGATGGAGGAGGCAGTAAATGAAGATTTCAATGGCTCACACTCTTCGTTTATGTAATCAACAGATGCCACATGGGAACAGTCTTCAGTAACTGATGCCATGGCTGGCTGGGATCAGCTTTACAGATTTACCTATCAAGCCATCCTTTGAAGAAGGGACTTTGTAATTCACAGAATGGCAGAGGTTGGAAGGGACCTCTGAGGATTATCTAGTCCAACCCTCCTGCTAAAGCAGGTTTGCCTAGATCAGGTTGCATAGGAACACATGCAGGCAGGTTTTGAAAGTCACCAGAGAAGGAGACTCCACATCATCTCTGGGGAGCCTGTTCCAGTGCTCCCTCACCTTTAAAGTGAAGAAGTTTTTCCTTATATTTAGGTGGATCTTCCTGTGTTCTAGTTTGTGCTCATTGCCCCTTGTCCTGTCCTAAAATCATTCAGTCATTACCATCTTGATAGAGCTCAAACATCCTGACCAGAGGGCAGGAGCACAGCAGCTCAGACTATGCAGAATGTCTTTATTCAGGGGGTTATTTTCATTTCTAAAGAAATGAAAATGCTGCCAATATCCTGCCACATTGCAGCAGCCAAAGAACTATTTGTTCTTGGGCACCATTTTCTGAGCAGGGAATCTCTGAAGAACATTTGCAGGGTTTAATTTCAGTGACTCTGTTTGTTTGTTTTAGCCCTGATCCCCTCCAGGTTTTGAAAAGTCACTTTTTCCATGGATTTATTTGGTAAAGGCTGATTTCTTCCATCTCTCAAAAAATCCTCAGGAAGCTTAAAATGAACCTTCCTTTTCAATCCAAACCAAACAAAGTTTGTAGTCCTCCATACTCAGCTGCCTACCATGCTCTTGGAAGCAGGTCTATTGGTTAGTTTGTCCTCCTTTAGCACTTGGTGAGTGCAGGCACAGTATTTTCTGGGCTGGCATGAACAAGCTTCCTGGCAGGACTTGGTGGTGATAGAGGAGGGGGAAAAAAAGCCCCCACGTGAATTTATGAAACCTTTCCTGCCATTTTATGTCTGGTGTTTGGATAACTCTGGATTTAGTAGTCTGGGTTGCAGCTTTTCCCATTGCTGGGATGCTAATAATAGCTCTGTTTTCTGTTGATTCTCTGGTGTCTAATAAGGAATGTAAGGTTAGCCATAGTATCAGCCTGAACATAAATACAGATGCTTTTCTACTTGCTGGCCTATTTCCTTTTGGGAACTTAATGTCTTTCAGAGTATTCACATAATCTGGTTCAAATCAGTCAGTGGACATCACAGTTTGTAGGGAGTCATAGACAAAGAGCCAGACAGTTGCAGACATAGCTTAGATCATTTTCTCAGGTACACTGACTAGAAGCCATCTTCCTTTGGCTGTACATCCATCCAGGCCTCATGAATTCTCTTAGTGAAGACTTTGTCTTCCCCCTTACATTCAATGACATCTTCTGCTCTCTTACCTGTAAACTGATCCATCAGTCACTGCGCTATTCCACCGCAGTGTGGTGAGGAAGGGCTGTAGTTAAACCACCTTGCTTCTGTCCATCAGAATCTAGATATCCCAACCCATTGTCATCTTAAAAAGCAAAGAGGAAGAACCCCTGGCTCTGTTTTCCTTTTCCTTTGGTCTGTGTTTCTAATTCATTTTTAAACCAACAGCAGATCCCACCCTCCTCAGTCCTCCAGGCCCCAGAGGAGCAGAATGCTGTTAATTAATTCTAATGAACATCAGACAGCCAGCTCCTCTCTCTGCATTGGGACAGGGGTTACTTTTATCTCCATCATTTTCCTGCCTTGATCTGATTTTCCCCCAGCTAAATTAAATCTCCGTCCTCTGTTTCAATTGATTTTTCTTTTCTTGCTCTCTTTTTAACTGAAATAAGTTTACATTAATGTAAAAGTAACAAGGCAATGTCTTGGAAGAGACAGGTCAGCTCTCTAATGTGACCCAAGCTGTTATAAATCAATTGCAGTGTGGTTTAATTTGTATTTTCATAACTCATTCAGTTTTCCCTTTACTCCTAACCCTGAAAGCTAAGTTTTATTTAAATGTCACTGGGTCCAGGGAGACTTGAAGGGAGCTGCCTGGTCCATTGGAGCATTCATTTGATGCAAGAGCCATGAAAAGCTCAGATTTATGTCACAGAAGCAATATTTCTTGCATTAGCTATTTATAGATTTACACATCTCTGCATTTCTCAACAGTAAATAAAATAAATATCAGGCACCGAGAGCCTGGCAGCGTGACAGGGACCTTTACAGGATGCAGAACAAGGACAAAATTAAAAGCAGAGAGACTAAATAAATCTGCAGACAGGGCTTCTCACACTTGCATGGGAAATTTCTGCACTCTGTGCTTTATAGTCATCATTATATCTGTGTGGGGTCAGAGGGATTAGACATCCTCCAGAGAGAATGAGGTTCTTGCTGTCAGGTGAGACCAGGCCTGCATGGGAATCTGGCATGGGCAACAACCTGGGGATGAGATGGGAAATAGATGGAGGACCAGCAGCATCATTGGTTAGGAAAGCTAGTTCTTAGGTCCACCTATTAAACTTGGAAAGTTTGCCCTGTGTAGGCACATGTGATGGCTGCCAACAGCAAACTGGCTTAATTTGTTGAAAAAAGCTTTGAGGGTTCTGGATGCTGAAGGGCAATATTTGTATTTGTTTGGACAAAAACATAGTTCAACAAGCTTTTTTGGATTGCTGGCAAAATCCAGAAGTATTTATAGTGTCTGCTATGTATAACTCTGAGATGGACAAGGAAAAACCCAGAGACTTGTGAACCTCCTTGAAGAAGGGCACAGCAAAACCAGCTCTAGGAGTGCAGGATTTGCCCATTTGCACTCAGCACCTGTGGTGCATGGGAAACTGTGATGGAGGGCAACACTTTGTGCTCATTTCCCCTAGGTAATCTGAGTGTCCCTCGCTTTCTAACTGTCCTTGAGCTCTTAGGATAAAAATGTTCCCATCATAAAAGCAAGTTTAAGCATGTGCTTGACTTTTACCACCTTCTCTGTAGCTCTGTGGTCTTAAGTTACTGCAACTTCAGTATGTGTTCTACTGCCTTGTTGAATTTAGGCCTAAAGTCAGAACAGATGTGCACAGACAGACAAATATGTATGTATGCTTTTTATATGTGGGTATATATGTGTGTAACATTTGCTATCATCATAGCAACAGAATGTCTGTGTGTTGCTGATGCCTTGGAAACAGTCTCTGTGTATGTCTGCACATATGTGTTTAGTGAGTTGCCATGGGATTGGGTGTGACAGAAAGAATAAGTTCAAAAAATCATAGGAATAAGAAAAGAAGACATCTATCTGTCAAATCATTATCCATTTTACACATCTTACAATCTCTGCATGCAGTTCTGCTCTTGGTTACAACTAAGGAAGACTGACAAGTCTCCAGAGCGCCCTTTTTTCCTGTGTTTGTTCCCAAAGCCCCACGTGTACTAGACAAAGGATGAATAAAATCTGGAGAGAAAATACACAATGAGTTGTGAACAGGAGTGAAAACTGTTTTCTTTGGCAGATCTTTTTCCCCTGAAGAATGAGTGGAACAGAATACCAGTAACAGGGCACCAGGGAGAAGGAAAGCAGTGTGGAATCAAATATATCTATTCTGGTAAAATCATGGTCTAGTCCAAATGGTAATAAATACCTGTTATTCCACAGCAACCACTAACAATTAGAGATGGTTCTGAGCAGCAAAGGAGGGACATTCCTGCTATAAGGTCATCCTAATGGGAGTAAAAGGCACTGATGTTAAAAAGGACATTGTAAAGAAGAGGTATAGGACAACTGTCACCGTGTGAAGATCATGAGAACATTGTTCATATCAAAATAAACCAAAGCTATTACTTCCATCCTATGCAGTCATGCCCATGAACTTGGGGATCCTTGAAATTCGCTTCCTGCATTTGTCTTGCATTTGTTTAACAAGTCATTCTCACTGGTTTTATTAAACTGGAAGTGTAAATCCTGGCCTGACTGCATTGCATCTCAGTCAGTAGGAAATTATATTTAGCAGCAATGAAATTAATGCCTGAAAGGACACAATAAACAGCAAAGAAAGAGTGAGAGAAAGACAAAATATCATGGAAGGAAAAAAAAAAACCAACCCAAAACAACAAAAAATACCCAAGGAGCAGAGTTGCATTAGGCTGTGTTTGATTCCAAATTGCAAATCTGACTCTGATGGCAGCTCTCCACATATTGTTCTTCCAAGTATTCAAGCAATCAAAATGTGGGAAGTCTCCCTTTGGAACAAGGAAGAACTCCTCTGCAAGGCTGCCTTCAGCCCTTACTGCATACAAAATGGCTTTTTTCTTGATTCAGAAAGTTTGATTAATAGTGCCTGTCTCCATATGCTTGCTCATACCAGTGACAGTGTTCTGCAGGAGGACTCGTTTGCTGGTGAACTTGGCCAAGAAGCGCTGCAGACTCACTCCGAACAGACCAGTCCTCAATGCACAACTTCATTTACCATTCCAGCCCTTGTTAAATGCCAACTTTGCACAGAGAACAAAGTGTGATACCAGCTCCTGGAAGCCTTTTCTAGAAGCTTATACCAGTAACACACAGGGCTGGAGTTTAACCAAAACCTGGTAATGAAGGGCTTTGTAATGTAATCCATTGAGCCTCACAAGACCTCATCTCTAACGTGACTGGTATACTTAGGAAGAATCTCATTTTAAAAGCAATGAAGAGTTATATGAGCATGAGGAAATCCTTTTAAGAAAGGCAGATTTCTGCAAACTTCTTCAGCTCTTATGGAAAAATTCTGCAGAAATCCATAGGAAAAAAAAGAAATGTCTCTGAAGAAGTTTGAGGTGAGGAGGTTAATAGAAAAATCATATCTCTCTGGTGTGGAATTTACTTTTTTTTTCAGTGCACCTCACTCTGTAGGAAAGCTAAAAGGGAAAAAAATTCTATCAGAAAGTAACATTTTCTAATCTAGTTGGCTACAGTTCTGCCCTGCAAAGTAATAAAGACTCTCTCATCCCATGAATCTAGCAACTGTGAAAAGCAGATAGGAAACAATTTGTCAATAGATTTGCAGATACCAAATGGATGCAAGAGGTTAGGGCAGGCACTAACCTCTGCACACACTCAGAGCTTTTCTAACACTTTCCTTAGCAGCTCAGGGAAAGCAAATAGTTTTCCATAAACCTTTTCAGTGGAGGGCAATAAAGAAACAGGCTGTGGGCAGCTGCTGCCTTTAATTGTTTTTCAGGTGTTCTCAACACTGGCACCTGTTGCACAGACCAAAAACCAAAGGAAGATTTCAAGTAAGAATCCAAGGAAAAAAAGTATTTCACTAGTTAGGAAAAGTGTTCAACAGGTTTCACACGGACAACACAGTGTACTTTTCCAAAGCTTGCATTTGGAAGGTAAACCTAGGCAGGCCAATGGCCTAAATAAGTCATTGTTGGCACCTAATTCCTTTGGCAAATCCATTCTCAGATCATTGATACAACCAAGGGAGTGCTGGGAGTTGGTTCAAGCAAAGCTCTGATTTAAGCTCCCATACACCAAATGACAGAAACGCTCCAGTGATTTCATCTGCCATGAAAAGAAAGTCCTAGACACCCTTAAATGCAACAGGCATTAGCTTCCCCTGGCAATAAGATTTTGTGGATTTACTTAAAGCCTATCCGTGTTCATGGAAGGTAAGTAACAAGAATATAAGACAAAGCAACTGTGCTGCCTGTTAGAAAATCTGCCACTTCAACAATCCATCTTGGTCCTGGACCAAACCCCCTTGCCTTGTCCTCCTCTCCTGCATGTCCTCATGTACTTTACTCTCTCACCTATCCAGCTGGGCTAAGGGGTCCAGGCTCAGGAAATTTGTATTTCTTCTGAGCAATTTTAGCTAAAACACAGAGAGCACAGAACCATTGAGAAGGTCTAAAAGGTGATTTTTCCCTCCCAGAAATGTTCTGGTAGAAGTAACATTTTTTTCTTCCCTTTTGGATCCAACTTTGCCTTGCAAATACCTCACTACTTTAGGTGAAAACTATTCTGCTTCCATACTAAGGTCTAGGTCTGTCAAAAAGGCCTGATGAGACAGCCTCTAGAGATAGCTTCAGAAATACTATGAGTAGTGACACAGTATTGTCAAAACCCCACACCCTACCTAAGTAACTCCATTTCTCTCTGCAGTAGCCCACAAGCTCAGCTCTCCACTTGCCTATGAGAGAGAGCAGGGAAGCTATAAATAGAGCTGCAACAGGAGGCACCAGCCTTCCTTATGACAGGATGAAAGAAGAGTGCAGCCCTTCTTGGTTACTAATTGAGTAACTAAATTACAGGCTCACCACAAACCTCAGCAAACCCCAGGCCTGGGTGAAACAATGCCCTTGAGGAGCTCTTCTCCTCTCTGTCCTCACCCCCAGGAGAACAGAAAAGACCCTGATTCCCAGCAGCTGCTATCTGAGAGCATTAGGCAGTGAAAAGTCAAGGGAGGGAGAAGTTTGTTTTTGTAGTTGAGGCTCTGGAAGAGATGCTGCTGTGTATTTAGGGAGTCAGCTTCTTGAGGTAGCTGGTTTCCCTCCTGTAGCAGAAGTTGGGTGGTTTTTTGACTACGCTAGGCTTGGCCATGGACTCTGTCAGTTCACCAGGTAAAGTGGATTCAAGAAAAGCTTCAAGAAGAGAAGCATCAGGGAAGAGCTGGGCAGCTTATACACCTACTTGATTAAGGCTCAGATAAATGCTATGCATAACTTCATTCCTGATTTTTCTAGGACTACTTAGAGCTTAAAGAAATATTACTGATAGTAATACTCAAGATTTTCCTATTTCTAATATCTGCCTCTGCTCTCTTGCATTGGATTTGAATTGTCATCCTTGGCTGGCCTAGACTTGTGTTACACCAGGTTCCTGAGACAAATACTTACATACAGTACCTGCTCTACAGCAAAGAAAGTTGCTATAGGCATTGCAGGACTATATCCTCAGGAAAGAGCAGGGAAATAGATAAACACTATTTGTGTGTAGGCCCATCACAGCATGTGGGTTTGAGACAGGACAGAGATGAGGAGCATATGCTAGGAGAAGGGAGGAAACCTGCAGGAGGGCAGACTTGAGTATTAAAGAAGGGATTGGAGGCCCTGAGGTACAAAGCTGGAGCTCAGAGTTATCTGGCAGGCTTAATCATGAGCTATGCCACATATAAGATGTTGACTTGTAGAGGAATAATCCTGAAAAGGGCATCTGGGACCAAGATTCTGGTGGTTGATATTATTATCTGTGTGGCACACAGAAGAAAATGGCTTGGCTGCTTCCATTTAAGCAGCAGCAAGCAGCAGAGCATGAGGAAAGGAAATATACAAGGTCTTAAATGAATCCAATTACTCATGCCATTAATTTAGATTTACTCAGTAGTTACAGCATGCTAAATAAACAACAATTGATTAGTTAGATCATGTTCACTTGAAATTTAACCCTGAGTGGATGGAAATTTATTTTTCAGTCTAATGGTAAAGGTTTGCCAATACATTTCTCTGGTATTTAAGAGCAGGTCACTCAGACTTTGTCATTCTGGAGTTGCAATTTTTCCCAGGATCATTTTTTTCATCTGCAAGCCTTATTCCCTGGGTAAGTGTCATGGGTTACCTAAACTAGGACGATAAGTGATAGTGCTGTAGTGATGACAGGTGGAGGTGACACTTTTTTGCCCCTTGCAATTGAACTAGACACACATACAAAAGAGCATGTGTGGAAGGAACCCTAAAGTTTGCCTCTAGCTTCTGTGAAGGTCAGCTACTGCTCATAGAAGGAGCCAACGCTTGGTTTTACTTTCGAGGGAAAACAGCAAAGCATTACATGAAACAGGCTTCATGGGCTTTGTAATGAAATTAAGCTAAGCAAGAGCTGGTGGAGCAGAGACATGCATGCTGAAGCAGCTGAAGACCAGTAATTCATTTCACTTTGATTATATCACATGTATTAAGTGGTGGAGAAAAAAGATGTGGACCTTTTTATTTAGAAACAGGTAAAATTCCCTTTCCTCCCCTTTCCTCTTGATAAAATCACTCAAACACATCTTTCTCCCCATGTATACAAAAAAACAGAGACAACTTTATCCAACCCTTCCTTGTGATATGTTCTACCTCAACCTTTTCCCTATGTAAAATTCAGCAAGGATTATTCAGATTCCCCTCTGAATTGCTCTGGTGAAGAAATAGTGAGAAATTATTTCTTCTGGGACATAAAAGCTTAATCTGAACCCAGGTAAAATGATTATAAAGTAACGTGCTTCTTAACCACATTACCATCAGCCAACATTTCCTGTCTATTAATAAGTTTCTGAGGTTGCTGCATGGATGAAAATGGAATTTTAAAAATAATTCAATATTTCCTCCAGTGGAAACAGAGTTAGGAAATAGGTACATGTGAAAACAGACTATTCTTTTATGTTGGGGGGGTCTACATAATCTTCTGTCTGGAAGGTACATCTTGATTTTCATCAGACATTTGTGGATCTCCCTTTTTTTTCCCCCCCTCTCCATGCATTCTGTATTCAGTTCCAGTCAGTCTGGTTTCTGTATGCTGTTTTTATGGTGGAAACACTTTGACAATATTGAGATAAAGCCCAGCTCTCCCAACCGTGGAATAGATGTGTAGAGAGAGCAGAATATTAAAGTAAGCTCTGTACTGTGAATGACAGCAACACTCTGCCCATGGCTTTAGAGGAAAGTAACAAAGGCTTAGATGGCAAAACTGGGCTGTTTCTTTGCAGATTTTATTCACTTCTTTCATTTGATGGTCTTCACTCTTTATCAGCTTAGTCATTTTTATCTGTGTCATTTTCCATGTCTCCAAGTGCTTGAGTCAGTCTTCCTCAAAGAATGTCCTGGAAAATGAAATATTGTCTTCTCCAATACATTTTAAAAGAAATAAAAGTACTCTAAAGTTCCTACTTGGGGAAAAGAAAAAACAAACCCAGATCTAGCAATTTTGGAATATTTCAGTTGTGTCAGGTTGTATTTCAAGTAGACAGCTCTTTGTGCAGTCTTCTAATTAAAATGAACAGATATTGTCAACTTACTAAATCAGCTTCCCATTTTGGTAATTTCACTTTTTAAAATGAAATCTATTCTGCTTAGAAAAGATCTGGAACTCACATAAGAAATGCTACACTGGTCTTGATACAGCCAATGCAAAAGATGAGGGTGACATTGACTAGGGAACAGAGAAGTTAATAATCCTCATTCAAAGTCTAGTAGGAGAAAATGAGGACTACTTGGTGGGGAAGAGGATGACAATGATCCTGAATGTTTTACTGACTCCAGATCACTGCTTATTGTAAGACTTTTCCCTAAAACTCTCAGCATCCTCTTTCCATCAGGCTGTGAGTTCTACATGAATAACTTCTGCTCCTACTCTAAATAGCATGAGTAGATTTAGAAATAGATGTATCTTATTAGTGTTTATCACATATGAATATATGATACTCCAAATAGGAAGGAGAAGTTCAGCTAGGTGGTCAATTTATTTTATGCAAAGCCATTCTCACATCCCTTAATTCACTCTTGGTGTCTTCTAGCATTGCCAGCAGTGGCTATTTGGTAGGTGAGCTGTGGCTTCAGGTTTTTAGGTCTGGTCTCAGCTTCATTGCCGTGTGTTCCCTCCCAGACAGGGATGTCAGGAATGTAGCCTCCTTGCAAGCTGTGACACTACAAGCTGCCAGCACTCAGCCTGTGTTCATGCTCACCCCTGCCAGGGCCAGCAGCAGTAACACATGCTCCAGACCAATCCATGTAATTCTCCCCTGCTTCATCCAAGCACTAAAGGATGTGCTGAGAGCCACTTTTCTGCTGTCTTCAGATGCCCAGGGACAGACACCTGCCCTAGAAGGCTGCTCCCCTGGGGAGGACAGCAAGAAGAATTTCTTCTCAGCTATTATTCCAGAGTGCCTTGGCTATTTAACTGAAGGATTATCTCATTTTGAAAAAGGAAATACAAAGAAACAAATTCCAAGGACACTGACGTAGTTAGTTACATGAGTTTTCACTTATAAAAGTCTACAATAAGGCTGAACTTTGAACACTCTTTAATTGGATTCATTCTTCTCCATTTTGTTTGTTTGAATCCATGGGAATTAATGTGTATAGCTTCAAACATCTTGTTTTCTTATTTCTTTCTTCCTCCTATCTGGAAAATCACTTCCTGATGCTTCAAAGACTCCTCAGGATTGGAGGCTTAGGGATTAGCAAATACTGCTCTGGACATCCAAGATATTTGAGAAGAAAACCAGCTCTATGGTCATTCATACACATTTCACTGCCAAAACCTACACAGCAAGGGTTGAAGAGTAGGCAAAATAGAGGTCCAAAAATCCTGAACGCTTTATGAATCAGAGGCATTTCTGGGAAAGTAAAATCTAATAGATAGCATCTGCTGTACCTGGCAGCAGTAGCCCAGAATAGAGTCAAGTTCATACAAGCTTGTTGCGTGTGACTCAGAGGCAGCCTCCTGAAGATGCAGAGGCTGTAGGGTCTGTGGGAGGAAGGACTGGAACCTACTGCACCGTTCTGGATAAGCAGGATGACAGGATGCAGGCCAGGTTATGAAGATAGAACCATTATGTTAATGGTCTCCATTTTCTTGGCTTTCCATTGCTTGGAGTCAGTAAATAAAGTGCAACATTACAAAGGAACAGCTATAGACAATCATCTGCTGGAAAAGAAAGGAATATAACTGGAAGAATTACTCAGCTGGCTGCGAGAACAGCTTTTGGACAATAGGTCCACCCAAATGGACACTCCTGAGAATGGAAATGCTTCAGCTGAGACCAGCAGAGGGATGTAGCATGATGGGTAAGAACAATCCCACCTTGGCAGCATGGCCAGGACCACTGCATTGCTCACTGCAATTATTCCCCTCTGCTAAACTGTCAGCAAGGAGCAACAGCACAAGCTGCAGCCTGACTTTTCAACAGATTTCAAAAGATTTCTGGCTTCTTCTCTACCCTTGAGACAACAGCTAAAACCACTGTAGTTTACAGCAGGGATAAATTTGACCCATTTTTCCCATGAGGACAACTCGTTTAGATTTCTGTAGCAGCTTAACTCTGAGTGGCCCTTAACAAAGCCTTTGGCTATGTCAGAAGAGCTCTTGTGCTGTGTTGAGGGCTGGATGATTTTACTTCAGCTTTCTGTTACACTTATAGCACACATATAGAAAGAAATATTTAAACCTCTCTTTTCTCCCTTTCAGGGAGTGCCTCCATACAGTTGTAAAGTGGGTGCAAATTCAGAAGGTGTCTCCTTCCAGTAATGGATCTGGGATAAAGACCTCATTAGTCTGATATCCAGTTGGGATCTCTGCTCAATAGTGATGAAGTAGTAACATTACTGTTGGCTACCAAAGCAAGAAAGAGAATTTTAGCCTTTAAGTTATTCTCTTTGGCTTCTTCCCCAACAACTCTGCCTCCACAGAAATGGGGGGGAAAAAAATCACAGAGGAGCATTTTGTTAGCAGATGAGGAAAGAAATTCAATGCAGATGACATTTGCTTTGCAAAGCAATAAAATAAGCTCAATCTGTTTAAGCGTTGGGTACTTTAAGATAGGATTTAGCACAGAATATTTTCACAACCCCATAGCAATGTTAAACAATCAGCCCTTAGAACAGATATGGGGTGGAGATGAGGACACAGAGGCAAAGAAGTTGGGAGAGACATCTCAAAGATGAGCCATGGCAGAATTGTAATAGAGATGCTCAGGCTTTGGGGTTTTAGCCCAGGAACAGAATACATCTAATCTTGCTTTACTGGGTGAGGTAACCAGTATGGCAAGGGCTAATCAGCATCTCAGCAGCAAGATGGGCATCTTTAACTTGTGTTCTCCAACAAGAGAGGGGTGGGACCTCAGAGTAGTTGTCCTACATGAGCCATGATGGCTCACACCTACTCAGCTGCTTTGATTTCTTGGGTCCTAGGTCCATGGAACCTCTTGTGCTCCTGTCCCAGACTGCTGATGTTTGCAGCCCTAATGAAGACAGTCCTGCATATGACACTGGTGTTCCTATTTCTGCTACTTGTTCTGCCAGGACACACCACCAGAAATCTTGTTTTTAAAAGGCAGTTTTTTTCTTACCTCATGGCAGTATGCCAGCGTTTGACATTTTGGGGCAATTCATCCCCACAAAAGTGCACATCTGCTTTCTGCTGAGATGGCATAAGTTCTCCCACTCAGCAATGTGTCAGGGAACAACTCAATTCTTTATAAAGAATCTGTAGGTCACTGAGGTCCAATGAAGGGCTACTAAGGAATCAGCCAGAGCAATTAGCACATGAGTACTCAATCACTTACTGCAAAATGGACTTAAAACCAAAGTAGAATAAAGCCTTGCTATTTCCAACACAAAGAAAAGCTTTGAATTAGTGTTGGAACAGTATGCAAAATCCCTATCACAGCTTCACAATATGCAGAAACAACAGCTGGTCTTGTCATGAATGCTTGTGGTTGAGACCTAGCACAGGTTAAAAGTTGATTATTTCCATTATACTGTATGTATATGTGTATATATACATAGTGATAGATGGAAGTATGGTGAGGGTGGGTGCATCTATTGGCATTCCCTTCCTGGGAGGGGTACCTGCCTGTGTGTACCTGTATGATGGAAAGGTCTTGTTCATTAGCTCAGGATGCTCATATTATGTATATTCTATTAAGCACATATTGAATATGCATCTCATTTTCATTTCAATTAGGATCTGAGGGCTGATTTCATTCATGACTATTGATTCCTTCCAGGCCATTTGCATTTTATTCTGTTCATTATTATTTATATGCTCTGTGCTCTCAGAGTAATTTAAATATCCCTCTCATGATTTCCCCCAAGTGATGAATTATATACCCTCCTTCAAAAACCAACAAACAAGCCCTGAGTTAATCCTCTGATTTTCCTCTGTGTATTTATGAGTCTTTCTCTACTTCTGCTGGCTTAGGAGCAGGTGATGCATTGCACAGTGGGGACGATTTACTGCATGACAAGCCATGTGGTTTTCCAGTAGAAAGACATACTTCTCCCCCAGCTCTGGTGGGTAGTATTTCCCTGCCCTGTCAGGGTGCTGGATCTCCAGAAACAGTTGACAACCTGACAGCTGAATTGCAGATACCTCCTCTCTTCACTCCAGAGTTTTGTTCCTGACTTGTGAACCAGGACAACCAACACTTCACTCCCAAATCCTCTCCCTCCCCAAGCACACCCTTTTGCTGACATTTCTTAGTGTCACAGGATTAAGTAAATGTTCTCCTCCTGTTTTTACAGGAAGGCTCTGTCCTTGTAGGTGAGATGGTGTGGTTTAAATTTTATGGAGAAAGGTTTTAGTTCAGTGGTTTGCATATACAACTATGTGTGACTGCATTTGTCTGCTCCCTGAAATCCACGGGGGTAAGTAAAGAACTTGGAGATTCTTCCTGACACAAGGAGGCTCCCCAATGCCTTTTGATGCTTTGACAGGTACTACCTGAGATCAAATTTGCACAATGCTTAGCTCGGAAATGAACAGACAGGAAACTTCAAAAGAGCTGGAATTGCAGTTTAAATGGCAAACAACTCTTGTTTCTATTGGAAGAGCTATCCAAGAATTAATTGCATACTTAAGTGTAGGTTTACATCTGAGAAGGCTTTGGGGGGGGATTTAAGAAGGTCTGCACAGTAAATCTGACAGGAACATATGCTTCTATATTGTTTTAATCTACCCTTAAAGGGCTGGAAGGACACAAAAGAGCAATAAAAATAAAATACAAACTGAATGATTCTAGGTATAGGAAGAAGTTGGTTGCTTGATTAGGTTTTGATGCAAATGGATGGAAAAAAAAAAGAGAGAAAAACAGCAAAGGAATTTCTTTCTTCTTTGAACCAATTAACCCCTCTGCCACAGTTCAGGCTTTCATTCACCCAGCTACAGCAATGGCATCATGCCACGTGTGCAGTCTCTGTTCAGAGAGGAAAGAACAAAACCTCATGTATCACTTCTGCTGTTGCTTTTCTCCCCTGGTTTCTCTGAACAGGACCTGTGCTAAAAGCTACTCATGTCAGTGCACCAAGACACTCCCAAAGCTGTCATGAGCTCATAGAACTTCTAATAGAGGACAAGGAGGGAGCAAGGGCTCAATAAGATGTCAAGAACTGGTTTCTAGAATTCTTTTTGCCAATTGTCAGATACAACCTGCTCTGAAACCTAAGCCAGCTTCCAGGTCACATTTGTGAAGAAATCCTTCAGTTTATTTGGATTTTCAGTGGTTGATTTCTAAATAAATCACAAACTCTGCCTGCACGGAGCTGCAGTGGAGAAGCTCACCTGTTTTCTGCCCAATGAGCCCCAGGAAAGATGTTTCCCTATTTCACTGTTGCAAAAATAAAAGCCCATTTAGCTCAAGGTACAAAAGGCCCTAATGACAGCAAAGACTATGCCTGATAGAAGTCAATTATGTTGTACATATCCCTTAAAAAAAATAGGTTTGTGCTTCTTTTGCATGTAAACTTGGTATTCCCTAAGTTATCTTGGAATATATGCTCATAAGCAGGCTGTAATGCAGCAGGACAGATCAAAGGGCTCCAGTCCTCCTCTTGACAGCAGCCACTGCTGATGCCAGTGGTGCAGACTCCCCAGACCCACACTGCTCAGTTATTGAACTCCTTGAGCCTAAGTCACCACCAGTGCCTACAGAGGGGAAGCTGTGGGCTGCACGATGGAGATAAGAGCCAGAACTGGAGCACTTGCAGATGGCAGTCACTATACAACAGCACAAAGGCTTCTTTAATTAAGTCTTCCCTTCCCCTTATTAAAATTCAGGAAAGATTACTGGGGAATTTGTACTATATCTGGAAAACAAATCATAACAATTACAGCAGGCTGCCCCAGGCTGGCTAGATTGTACCTTATTATTCCACAAAGGCTTGATATATGTGTAAATTTTTATAGAAGGCTTCTGCATGTCATCGTCGCTGTGTGAAGACTCCCAGCTTTCCATCTCCAGTTTTAGAAGGAAGACCAGCTGGCTGGAGTCCCTTGAATTATTTGCTGTTGTTGTTACATTTTTAAAATACATATAAATTATGTCTCCCATCTACAATTTATATACAAGCTGTCAAGCTGGGACTCATTCATGCTCTTTTTGATGCCTGCTGAAAAGCCATCTCATAGCTCAGTTAACCCTCTGGCCCCACATCTGTTTAACATCCTAAAAGACAATGGCTTTTGGATTCTAAATATGCATTTTGAAATGCCACAGGCTTCTCTTTAAGGAAAGAAGTAAACTTGAAACCATAATGGTTTTATACCTGTGAGCTTAATTGCCTTATAGGCATAAACCAGGTTGATTTGTATACGTGCATATCTGTAACTGTCAGCCTGTGTCTCCCCCCCTAACTGATTAAATGGGGAGTTAAGTGGTGGAGGGGCTGGTTGAATAGACCATTACATGCGTTTCTGCTTAAAAGGAGAGCTTTGAACAAGGATCATGGCCAGATTTGTTGCTCTTTGTCACATCCTTTGCCTACGTGATTCCTTGGTGAAGTCTGGAGTGATGGCGTGAATTATTGATGGGCCTGATGGATTATAATGCCAGAAGGGACTACCAAATCATCTCAGCCAGCTCCTCTATATAAAACAGACCAGAAAATGTCTCTGAATTAACATCTGGATGAAGATCAAACGTTTGGAAAACATGTCCACTCTTAATTAAAACATATCCATCACTGGATAATCCACTAACAACCCTGGGGAAATGTTGCTAGTGGCCACGTTGTTTAACAGCCATCTCTCAGAGAGGAAAAAGAACCAGCTTCAGCTTTTAGCTGTTGGATTTTGTTGTCCTCTGTCATGCACCTCTGAAGAACCCTCACTTCTACATTTTTCTTCCTGCAGTTGTTAGAAAGGTGCTGCCCTTTAGGCTCATCAGCAGTACACTTAATAGATTAAATGCCTTTTCATTTTAAACAATTATCAACTTGCTCAACCTTCACATCTGTCCTGATTTGGCTGGGAGGGAATCCTAGAGCAACCATATTCTGCAGGCCATTAGCAGTTTGGAGTTAGCCAGGGCAGCTAACCTGAGGTGGCTACAGGTGTATTCTGTATCAGAATTGTCTGTTTAGTATAAAAGGGGAAGTTTGATAAGGGTGAGAAGCTTCCTGCTTGGGTTTTTACTTTTACTCTTGATCCTGTTCCTCTTCCTTCTTCTGAGGATTGCTTTGCTGTTTATTGTGTTTTACTGTTGCTGGGCTGAGTATAAGTTTATATACTTTATATTGGTATTAGTTCTGTTGTTACATTAAATCTGTTTTGTTTTAGCCCATGGACCTTCTTTGCTTTTTCCTGATCATGGTCTCTTCTGGGGAGGGGTCATCAAGTGATAGAGCAACTGCTATAGTTTAGCCCCAGATCTAGTCTAAATGTAAACATATTTTCTGCCTCTTTAATTTTTTTTCAGCATCCTTCTTGATGCAGGAGCATCATAGTGGACGTGGCACCCTCTTGAGCCATTGTCTATGCCTGATACAGTCTCTCTACTTTTACTTTTCTCCTGATTTTATATCTGAAACTTCAGGCTACAGTGTTGTATAGGAAGTTCCTTCACTCTGCTCCTGCACATATTGTTTTGCAAGTTTAAAGTTGTTTATATGAAGCTGGTTAAGTATACAAGATAACTTATGTTTGTTCTAGAAAAGAGGGAAATGCAGATTTTTGAGGGCTAGTGCTTATGTGTTCTGTTTCCCAAATAGATATGCCTTCATGGCAGTAGGGTATCTTAATTTTGTGCTTCTATAATCCTCTCTATTCTGCACCGACCTGTTACCTGCTAATTTCTGCCTCTGCCTCTTCCTCTCTTTCTTACAAGGCTGTGGTTTCACCAAGACCTCAGCATGTTTTGTCACTGCCAGGTAGACTACTAAGCTCTTTTCTAGGGCCATCGGGTGCTATGATGCTGTCAAACTACAGAGATTAGAATTAGATGCCAAAAATTCTTGCTCTAGTGTTTCCCAGGAAAAGAGGGAATTTACTCAGGTGGATGTTTTGTCACAACAGTAGCAGACAGATATTTTTTTAGCCATGATGTGTAGATCTGGGAGGGGAGGAAGGGGTTCAAATCCCAGTAAGACTAAGGATGTTGTTGTGAAGGTTACTAAAGGTAATATAAGAGACCTTTGGTACTGCAGTTGGATACTAGTCTGTTCTCTGTATCTGGTTGTGGTGACTTTTTCGTGGAAGATTTCAAGTGTTTAAATATATGCAAACCTCATTTGCAAAGAAAATAGCAGGCACTTCCACAGTTCCTGAGAGCCCAAAGCACTATGTGAGCACTTTGCAAATACTTCAATACTTCAATGACACCTTGAAGCCAGGTCTCCAGGGTCTCAACTCACCATGCTGGTAGATGAACTTAGCTAAATCAAAGAGATCTGAGGTGCAGCACTACACAATCTGCAAGTTGAGGTATGGGATGTAATGTGATGTGACCAAGGCCATAAAGAGAGAGGTGGAAGAGAAAAAGGGAGAGCCCCTCAAACTTCCCACAGGAGGGAAAAGGACATAAGGACCTGGTTTTGTAGTGCATTTTTTTGGTTTTGTGTCTAAATTCCATTTGTCATTGCATCTCTATGTAAATAATCAAAAGGAAACACTTAGCAACCTTTGCAGAGCGAAGCCTCATTCTTGTCTTTGTTCAAAAACACTCTGGCAGGGTTTGTCCAATGAATCAAAGTCTTTAGCTGATCATGAAACTAATAAATAAGGTGACACATTTGCTCTCCACTGCAGAGGAGATTTCCCATTTCATGCTTCAGTTGCCTGGAGTAAGAATGCAAGAGAGACTTTTTTCTTGTGGTGGTAAGGAAAGCTGATGAAAGATTACCTTAAAATCCATAATCAGGGATGAACAAGCAAGAGACATTTCTTTTTCTTCCCTTAAAGATAAAAGCAAAGGAATAAATAAAATAGAAGGGGGCATAGTTTATATTGATTTCTGTGGCCTGCCTGCATTAAGGCATCATTCTCCCGGGGACTGCAGGGAGAATCAAGCTCAAATGAAGAGATGAACAGATGCCACCGGCGTGTGGGCTGGCTCCCAGCACCAAGTGCGGATGCAGTGACGTTCGCCTTGCTGCCCACCTACGCCTTCCAGGGCTTCTGTTGGCAAGTCCTTCCCAGCAGAGTTCCTTCAGTGAGTACTCACAACCCTGTCCCTAAAGATGTGTTACCTTAAAAAAAACAAAAAGGGAGGCCTCCTGAGTTGAAAGGGGGAAGGGAAATGTTTCTGGCTTGGAGGGGGTTTTGCATACTTCAGCAAAATGTGGAAGGTTAGAAGCACACTTTGCATTTCATTTGAATGAAGTGACCTCCAGTTCTTGGACTAAAATTGTTCTGTGAAGTTGTGGAGATCCATTTAGAGACTGGTTCACTTAAATGGTCAGAGAAATATATGTTTATGAGTGTGTGTATATATATATATGCCCCAGCCATGCATTCATTATTGAAATGATCTAATTCATAAATAGTGAGTTAATTAAAATAAAAATAATGAAGAAAATATCTTTTCAAAGTAAGTAGCTACACAGGTTTTTATTTCTTTTAAGAAAGGGAGGCAGGAGGAGGTCTGTGAGTTCTGAAATATTCTTTGCAGGGATGAAAACATCCTAGAAAATACAAGAGTTCATTATTAAAACCTTAGAAGACGGGTTAGTTATATTTTTGACAATGTTTGAAGTTGGATGACAAGGTGCATTCCTCAGCAGCTCATAAAAGATTGGAGCTTCTTCAACTTCATGGGTTTGGAATGTCTGTCCTATTAGTCCAAGAAGGGAAATAATCTATTATTCTGTAAAATGTTTTTAAGGCAAGGGAGAACTTCAAAAAAGAAAAGATCTTTCACCTACAGGGCAAAAAAACCCCTTGCATATGATTAGTGTTTCCTTGTTCTGAGTACCAAACTGTTCATTGACATGCAAATCGTATCTTTCTGATATAACAAAACCTTTTTTTAATTAAGAAATAGTGTTTTCCTTTCAAGAATAAATAAGGAGGAAGGTCACAGAGACCAGTAAAGCCATCTTTAAAAGAAGGGGTTTCTATTTGCTTTGAAAAATGGAAAGGCATGATGTGGCCACATGAAGGATTTTGGTCACTTGTGGTCATAACAAGAAATAATGCTGCCGAAAGGCTGCCTCTCTGCTTCACTGGTGATTTTTACCTCCCCCTATAGAAAACAGTTACTTCTGACAAATAAAACCATTTCTGTTTATTTCTGTAAAAGACCTTGAATGCTTGTGAAGTGTTAATTTGTTGATTAGAATATGGATTGAGTGCAAAAGTTATGGTAACTCATTTCTGAGATGCTTTGTGATTGAGGATATGGAGAAAGTATCAGTAAAATCACTGAAAACCAAAGTGGGGAAAATAGTTATAAGATCACTGTGACCTGAGCCACGATAAGGATAAAGAAATGATGTTACTACAAATGAATTAGATAATGAGTGGAATGAGGAATCTCAAAAGCACTGTGAAATAATGGTAAATGAAAATGTAAATACAATAATCTGTTTTGTAGAAGAAATCTATTTGGAAGAGTTTCTCAAAATTTTCTTCTCTATTCTGCGAGGCCAAAGAGATCAAGTACAAAAGATTTAACAATATGCTGGAAAAGCTTTATTTTGTACTATTTACTTGATTAACAGAAATCAAGTACATCAGCTTCATATTTTGGTTTCTGCTTAACATATTTACCTTGCTAACTTTAGCACAGTTCATTATAAGCATTCTTGGCAAAAACCAGTAAGGGTTAACTTATTTCCCATTCTCAGTCTGGCCTTAATGTCAGGAAGAGCATGGATTTCTAGTATCTCCTTCACCAGGAGCTGCATCCTACAGCGAAGGGCTCATTATCCTTCACTGTGGTGATGAATTCGTGAGCTGAACAGAAATTTCTCAGCTGTTGAAGAATGTATTAAATGCTCCCAATATACATTCCAGCAAGTTAATGACTGTGTGTGTATATATATATATATGCATGTGTTAGTTTATATATGCATAAAAATGTTAACTTATAAATAGATCTTCTCCCCCCTAAGAGTCTTTTATGCCATAGTAAGTTAACCCCATGTGCCCTGTTTTCTATTACTTCATAGAAAATGGTTTTTTTCCTGTTTATGCTAAAGGAATTACAGGCTGCTTGACAGTATCCTTGAGTCCTAGGCTGGCTGAAATCAGAGATTGTGCCTATAATTCATGTGAGCTTTTCAGAATGTCAATGTAAAACACAGAAGTGAAGTCTTCAGCCATGGAAAATCCCCAAACTAGATTTTTGCCTCCTTAATTTGTAGCCCACTACTCATTAATTCAGGTCCTCTCTATAAAAACACCAGTCTGCCAAGGTGACACACCTCGTTCCTTAGAATGACCAAACTGTACCTAGAGCTACAGCAGGATTCTTCAGTCTGCAGACAAGCAGGAGTTCAAGAGCTCTTGATTTTAGATGGTTCTGACACCACTCTTTCTATCCATATCTGGTATCTCAATATTACTGACTCTATCATCTTTTTAGTCTACCTATAGAGGAAGAAATCCAGAGTACATATAGGCTATGTCCAAATTATGAAACCCAGAGGTGGTCCCTGTGTCCTGCTCTTGCTTCTGTCTCCATCTGAACCCTTGTTTCAGGACAACACTACCATTACAGAGCTGATGCACTCTTAATTCAGATTCCAGCTACCTCTCTTGGGGTCAGAGCCTCATAAAAGGAAGACAGTTTGTACTTTAGAAAGCAAGCTGCTTCTTTAGACTTAACTCCATCTTGGAGCTTCATGTGACTCTCACAGACACATGAAGTCAGCTCTCTCTGACAATAGATAAAGTAGAACAGATTTCTTAGTTTTGGGTTTGTGGTTTTTATCCTTTGCCTGGGTCTGTTGAAACCTCAGTTTTTCAGAAGGTGGGCTATAAATCAATGAGCTTTTCCCCTGTAATTATCACCAATAGCTGTACACTGCAATTTACAGAGCAGAAAGAAGACTCCTCTGTGTTTTGATCCCCTCTCCCCTGCATGCTGCTGCCTGCAGGAGGTTCAGAGAGCAGTGAGGCTGCGAAAACTGTGTGGGATGAAACCCTAAACAGGAAAGAATCTGTTGTGCAAAAAGCCTTTTGTCAGCTGAAAATTGCACTTGTAAAAAAACCCAGAAACCCCAAAGCTGGTAGTTAAAGAGTAACATCTTTAGCTCTAATTTATACTGACAACACAATAGAGCCATTGCTCAGGCTCTGCTTCCTCCCCCCCAGCCCCCCTCGCCACAGCAAGGCTGTTATTAAGAGATAAATCAATTTCTACAAGGCAAACTGGAGATTAAGTCCTTAGACAACATTCATTTGCAATTGAAAGCACATAGAAATACCCTGGGACAGGGGCTTGGAGACCTTTTTTGAGGGCCGAGCTTGAATAAACACCTCACATGCCAGCACAAAGCTGCAATCAGCATCACAAGCTCACAGAGAAGGCTGTTTCTCAGAATCTGGTCTACTAATGATTTCTTCTTTAAATTAATAAAGCCCCTGAATAACTAATTTGTGTCTAAATGGCCACTGCTGGCAGAAATGTTATTCTTCAGATCTGATGGCAGGGCTCAGCTGTTGGAAACCAATGCCCAAATAGCTTAGACCAGGACCTATCTCATCTCAGATCTTATGCCAGGTGCTAGGCAGAGCCTGATAACTCAGAAGAAGATGCAGGCAAACCTGCCAAGGAGTAGATCCAGAAGTGACGTACTCATGGACTCCTTCTCCAGGTGCAGCACAAGCTCTCCACCATATGAGATAAGAGCATCTCCATCCTGTTGCTGAGGTGGTTTCACTCTCTCCTGGATCCAGGGAAAGCAGGAGTGGGAAACTCACTACAGCTGTTTAGAGTGCCACTAACAAAAACCAAAAGGAAATAACTCTGGTCCCAGCTGCTGCTGCTGCTGCCCATCAGTTTAACTAGTGGTGTTGAACACTAAACGGAGGCAGGGAGAAAAAATGAGAAAAAAAAGATTTTCTTCTGTTCAGCTTGGTGACAGCCTTTGAAAGGACCTCCACAAGAACCCACTCTGGGGTGGTATTGGGTGCTCAGACAGCAACCACATACAGGAACACCTGTGAGCTGGGGGATGGAGGAAGAGCTGCTTAATGGAAATGCAATTACTCAGAAGATCAAGGTGAGCTTTTGAGGAGATGTCTGCTTTCTGCCAAGCCCCCTTCAGCAGTGCTGGAGGAAGCAGTGACAGCCTAACATCTCTTTTTTCACTTGGCATGAAGCCAGCTGCTCAAAAGGTATGATTAACCTTCTCCTTGGGCTGCTCTTTGCTTTGAGGAAGAATTCTGGTTCCATTTGTCACCTTACCAGTTGTGCTTTCCTCTGGTTCAATGACCTCTGTAGCACCTCACTCAGCTTAGAAATGAATGATGCCCATCTTCAACCATTGCAGGAACTCAGGGATGACCTTTGGGTCAGCTCTAGCTCCAGGTTTAATCTTACCATCTTCCACTGAGCCAGGGGAGTTTTTGCTTTTCATTGATTTTTGTTGGTTTGATTTTTTTTTCCCTAGGTTTGTTTTTTGGTTGTTTGTTGTTTTTTTTTTTGCAAGGAAGTCTATAACTCATCTGCCTTTGGTTTTGGTAGCTGTATGACTGTGAGAAAGCAGGAGGAAAGAGAATGCAACTATTTAGTTGCAGAAGGGATTAGCAGCTTGCAGGCAAAGTCATTTCAGAAGCCATTAGAGGAGGGAGGAGAATCCTGCCTTTCCACCTCTCCATTGTAGCAGCACCAGGCTTTTAGTAATCCCAGTCTTTGCCCCCTGGAATGGGTTAGGAAGGGCTCCCATGAGCTTTTCAGCTGGGAGATGTGAGGGGGTGGCAATCCTTGCATGTCAGAGACTGAGTGGAAATTTCCACAGAGGATGTGAGGGCTACCAAAAACCATGGGTGCTCAGCTCCCTGCAGCCTTTCCCCCCAGCATTAATAGGCTCTGGGTGGTTCAGTGGTCTCATTAGCAATGTGGCAGCAATACGCAGTGAGTAACACAGTGCTGTTGCTGCAAATGGCACTGCTTCAGCTCATTACTATAGATTGCCATGGCTTTGTTCCTCTCCCAGCAACAGTTCTGTTTGAGTTCAACCAGATGCCATCAAATATTCAAATGCAAGCAGATAATCAGCTGCAGTGGAAGGTGGTTTGTTGATGGTGAGTCAAGGTTTTCATGGGTTTTCAATCATTCCCTCCATCCCCAAAGTGTTAGTTAGCTAACTCCCAGGAGGGAAGACTTAATTTAGCAAGGGAAAGGGAGCAAATCTCTAAACCACAGCTGAGCAATATGCAATGCACTTTATTCCCAGAAAGCTGTTCTCAGTGTCTCTGCTTTCTGTAAAGCTGTTTTTATAGTGATTTGAAGTTAAAAATGAAAAAAAAATGGACACATCCTAGTATCCTGTGGCTGGTGCATTTGGTCTCTTTTCATTTCACATCATGTAGATTAACTATAGTTTAAATTTTTTTTACTGGTCTTCAGCACTTCCTAGAAACACACAGACCTTGAGAAATATCTTCTGCCTTCCTTCAAATCTTTGTTGTTTGCACATTTTTTCCCACTTATCTGGGAGCTGCCCTTGCTGGACATATCCCCAGCACAAACAGGACTTATTCTCAGGGACAAAAAAAAGTAGCAAAGTTCTAAAAGAGAGCAAAATGACACAATCCCTGTGAAATCCAAGGAACTCTCTTATATAATTTCAGGGATCACTGCCAGGTTACCACAAACCAACTGATAAACCTCCTGGAAAGATGAGCACCAAGAAGACAAGGAGAGAGAGACTGGGAGGTGGCAGCAGGGAGGACCTGGAGCTAGCTGAGGTCAGGTGCCCCATCAGGAGCAGGGAGATGGAGCTGTTGCTGGGCAGCAAGGGCTGAGAGAAGAAGCAAAAGCATCTCTGCTGCTCACCCAGGAATGGCAGCACAGTAAAGCTGAGGGCCAGATTCAGGCCAACTCCTGCAGCAGTCAGACTGCAAGCAAGGTGTGTCCAACTTAGACACCGCAGCTTCTTCATCATGAGAACAGGGGTGGGTGGCCTCTGAAAGTAGGAGACCTGAAACCACTAAGCTCCCACTCCTGGATTCAGGGCATGGTTATTCACACCTCCAATTCAGCAGTAAAACCAGGTTGAAGTTGTACCACAGCTGTCAGTTCTGATCTCACACCACCCTCTCTGCTGTGCCACCATGGCTGAGTGGTGATATGCCTCTTAGACTGCCTTCACCTTCAAAGCCAACCCTCCTGTAGTCACCAACCCACAGCCACAGCAACATCTAAGACTCAGAAAGGCTATCCTCCTGGGGCTGGATGTGTTGTGGTATAAATTGTCTAGGAAGTACATGGCAGAACAAACCACCAGCATCTTCTCTGCTCATTGCTATTCCTTTGTCAGAGATCCAGTCTTCCTCTTTTCTGTAATGCTTGTCTGTGTTAACCAACAGGTAGAAGACCATAAATACAGAGCATAGGAAGAGGAGAAGGGAGATAGAGAGAACAAAGGCTTCTGAACACAAGCTGCTGTTGCTGGAAATCATAATAGCACTGTATCGTGGGGGAGTTCTAAGTTTTATATCTTTGTGTTAGAGAATTTGTTGCACAAAAGGCAACAAAGAGAATTCAAAACAGTTTTGTCCCCATTCTCTTCATGATAGGAATCTGTTTCTTTTGCAAATAAACCATGTTTTTTTCCCAGCTCAGCCCTCTCTGAATGGGGGAGCAGGCAGAAACAAATTAATCATGCTTACGCTGCCTCTTTGGCATTTGCTCATTGCTCTAAGCTCCTTTGTGATCTCTCTTAAAATATTTTCATCTGCTTGTTTGGGGAGAAACTTTCCTCCAGGCAGTAATGTGTAATACAGTAGTAATACAGGACATTGCAGAAAATTTCATCTTGTCCAAAAGAAAAAAAAAAAGATGCAAGGTGGATTTGGTCTCCCATTTGAATTCCCATTTGCTTACCTAAACAATAATGCTGTTATCCCCACTGTGAAAGGAAAGTCAATACATTGCACATAATGATGTTTTTCTGTGGTCTGTCTATTCTCTGCATTCTAATTTTCAGTGTTAACTTCCAGACACATCTAATGTTTCATAAAAGGCAATGATCCATCTCAAATTCCTTGGGACATGTCTCATTTTCTGAAAGATGTGTGTTGTTTACTGCTGGCTGAGGAAAAAAAAACCAACCCTTCTTTCTTGCTCCTGGCCTTATCCCAGACTTGATGTCTTTTTTCAATCCTGGTAGAGAAAATAGAAAAGATGCTGACCCTCATTTTATGGAACTTCTACCCAATCAGTTTTCCTCTCACTGATTTCTTAGGCTTGATCCTACATCCTGCAAATGACCATTTCAACATAAGGGCAATGTTTTCATAATTGCAGCATTCAAATTGATGCTTAGGGTCCTGGCTGTGTTTAGTGACTCTTTATCTAGTTTGCTATCTTTGCCTCAGCCCTGCAGAAGAGTTGGTGTGCCTGAGAGCCATCTGTCTTCTCTCTGTTCCTCTGTTGTACTGCAACTGCTCTGCTCAGCTAATTTAATGAAAGGTAACATTTCTTCCTCTGCATCTTGCCTTGTTCCTTTGCTGGGCAACATTTCAGATTCCTGGTATTTAAGCAAGAAATGCCCTTGGGCTTTCTGGGTTCCTTTTCCCAGTTAAAGTCTTGCACGAATATAAGAGCATCCCCTTTCTCAGGGTCAGATCTTGGTCTTCTCTGAAGTAGAGCTTACAGATATTATCTTCCCTGTGTTTTGATGGAAGCATCTTGATACCACCCCACTTGTCCCACTTGAGCCTGCACAGCTTTTTGCACTTATTCCCTGCCCCTAGGGAACACATGCTGGTTCTGCCCAGCAGATGAACAATATCCATATGGGATTCCCATCATGGTGTGATGCTCAGCATACCTCCAGGGTCCATGGCCCTGATGGAGCTGTGTGGCTTGTGCTGACAGGAGCACACACATGGAGAACCAGAAAGCCAATGCAACACACCAGCTTCATTGCTCTGTGCCAGTATACATTACAGAGAACAACCCTTCATGGCCTCAATGATGCTCAGGCATCAAAGTCAAATAAGTACCAGCTTTATGGAGGATTTGATGTATTGATTTGTAAATAGACCAACCAATCTTGCCTGACTCCCTTAAGACAGTATTGATATTTTCTGCTGTAAAATCTTCCCTTCTTTTGTGTGTATTTATCAAGGACAAGGCAAATAAATGACAGGGCTGGTGTTTTGTAAGGATAGCTTTGGGATGAACTGCCAAAGATTTTGTTTCCTATTTCCCAGATCAGTCTTAAACTGATCTTATATAGCAATTAATAGAGTTCCTTTACCTGTTCTTTATTGGTTTGGTTAAACTTGAGATTGATCCGGAGCTATAATAGTTACTAAGTCCCTTATATGGGTCTCTTGGATTTGCAGATTCTTAACTATCTCACCTAAGAAAATAGAAATAAGATCCAGTATACATCTTTGGATCTTTAATCACCACTTGGTAATAACAGAAGGACAATCCTGTGGTGAGGAGACACATTCTGGTGCAGGAGACCTGAGATCTGATGATCCAGTGCTCAGCATCTTTGTGTGATTCTTCTGCAAGCAGGAACCAGAGTTACCTACACACAGTAGCACTGACTATTGAGGGTGCTCATTTGCTGAAGAAAGAAAGAAAAATCATGTCCTGTAATACCGTAGCAAATTGTATTGAAATCTGTTGTGCTTTCCACAGGTACTGATTAGCTTGGTTTAAAGGAAAGTAAATCCCATTGTGGTGCATATGTGCAGAGCTCTGGAGGTATGTAAACATGCCAAAGCAATGTCTTGCTGGATATTGAAATACAGCAGGGTGCAGAATTCCCATTGTTGTTGTAGATGTAGATTAAATCTAAGCCCTTTGTGATCCTGGCACAGGTGTTCTAGCTGAGAATGTCCCAAGTGGTTTTACTAATAAACCATTTCCAGAATTCCAATCCTGAAAACATGAGTCAGATTTCAAGAAAGCATGGTATTGTAACTTATTTTTAATGCACCTTCTGCTTTCTAAGCCCTAGCATTGAGTCCAAGCTTTACTGTGCATCCTGCTGGCTAAAAACCTACTCCTCCTTTTTACTGGTAGCTGAGATTTCTATCTGATCATGCATCTGCAGGAGTTTCAGTGCTAAGAAAAACCATGAAATATCATAAGTCAGAGGGTTTCACTCTGTTTGGCAGTGAAGAAAAAAGGAATTATTTCCATCAATTTCCTTCAGGATGTGAGGTTTGCATTACTGTTCCAGAGCATTTTGATTTATAAAAAGATGGGAAATGTCTACAATGAAAGGGATTCACACAGGTTATTCCTGAGCAGTCTGAGATCATACACAATTCAAGCTAACAGAAATCATCCCACTGAATGAGCAGGACAACAACAAGCCCTGCACAGGCTGAGTCCCTTATGTAGAGCTCTGGGTAGGAGCCCAGCCTCTCCGATAGAGGCATTACTTGCTGCCAACAGCTCACAGACATCATAAAAGAAGGCATAATTTTTTATCTCCCTTTGGACAATTAAGTCAGGACTATAAGGATGGAGAGGTTAAAACCTGAATGCAGATGTTCAGCATGCTGTGGGCTGTATTTTCCTCTTTCATTATCAGCTGCTTTCTGGTGGGGACAAAATGTTTCATCATTTCTTGAAGACCTCCAGCCCTTTGCATACCATCTCTTTAGTTAGCAAGGTTTTAAGGACTGATGTGGATATTTTGGTAGTGGTGACAGCTTCAGTATTCCTCATGCTAGCAATCCTGTTTCTGGAGCAGCCAACCTGGGCTGCTGGAGGGAGACCTCTCATTATATCTCTGTTGCGTGATGGTGAAGTTTCTGTGCACAGAATCAGGCTGAATCCATCTCCCTGTCCTGGCCTGGTAGTGTGAGCTGATTTCTACTGAAAGCAGAAGCCAGGAAATGGAATTCATTTCTGGGGGAGATCCACAAACTGAAAAACTTGAAATGAGACATTTTTCATCCCAAAGGACAGCACTTGGGCTCACCCTGTGCCATCTCTCCACATCAAACATTGTATTGGTTTTAACTTTCCCAAGCTTGAAGGGTCTTTTGGATCATTATAATTCGAAGTGTGGTGGAGCCAAACTTCTTTCCACAAGGCAGCCACATCAAAATGCCTACCTAATTGATACTTGCAAGTGATTTCTTTGGAATCCCTGAAGCAGCTTAAAAAATAATGATGACCCTTTGTCCTTCTGCTCCATTACCCTCAACATGCTTTTTCTTTCACATGGATACATGCCATAACAGGGACAAACACCAGGCAAAGTTAGTCTGTGGAGGAAGTGCTGTGTAAATCCAGCACTAAGCCATTTCCACATGAACAGACTAAGAGGTAGAGAGGAATCAGAGATGAGGAGGAAGTTAGTTATCCTGAAACATTAATCGGCACTGCCAGCACAGCTGTTTGACTAGGGAATGATCCACGGGGCCATCACTCTTGCTCTTGGCTGCCAGGTTGGAGCTTACAAAGTAAAGGCATTGTGTGCAGAACAGCAGATGCACAGTGACTCCCTCCAATACTGCCAGGTTGGGATTAAAGGTGTTTTGCTCCACTGCCCTGATCCAGGGCAGGGGAGTGCGGCAGGATGGGAATTCTCTCGACAGCTGCTGCAGGTTAGCTTGTGCTGCTCAGGACCAGGGCTCCACACCAGGGTGGTCACCACTTTATTTCCCTGAAGAGCAAATTGGCTCTTTGTGGTGCCAGTAGCTGGTTTTGCTGTGGATGCATTATTCAGATTTCACTCTCTCTGATGATGTTTACAGAGAGACAGAAAAAGGTTCAGTGTTTCTTTAACTTTTGTTTTTCTTTCCATGAGAGATGCAGGAGTCCTGCTAATTACTGGGGTCTATATCCAGGGGGAAATGGAGATTAAGATGGATAGCTGCTGTTAGCAATGTCTGCTTCATTATCATAGTCTGCTTTTTGTTGTTGGCTTTTTTGGTTGTCTGTCTAGGAAGTGCAGAACAACTACAAAGTCATTCCACTCAACAGGAAATGGCTCTGGGCCACAGCAAGCTGGGGTTTTTTTAGAGCTGGCAACTGAAAATGAAATTTCTGTATGCTATTTGCCATCCCTCTGCACCTCCCATGCCTCCCCTCCTTCCTCTCTGCCTTGCCCTTCGTCACACACTGCTATGAATCTGTCAGTGATGGATGATATCCAAACCCAGGTCCTCTCCACGCTGTCGGATGCGAATGACAGGTAGATCATGACTCCTGTGCAGAAAGTGGCCTCAATTTTAACATGTTTAACAAAAGCAATTTCTCATCCTAGGAAATAATGACTGAAAAAAAAAAAAAGAAGAATGATTTTACTCTGATTTTAGCTCCTTCATGCTTTCATGGTTCCCCATGCTGGCTCAGGCACTATCCTGCTCCGATGGTTATTTCCAGCTTTTGGGACACCAGAGCTGAGGGTACAGCCACCCTCTCCACACACTCCTCTATCAGGCTCTTAATTTTCTCCATACACCTCATTTCATCAGCCAGCATTAAGGGAAGAAATGTTACCTCATCAAATATAGAAGGTCTTCTCTGCAGCCAGAGGCTTTCCTGGCCCCATCCTGTGATGGGGCTGGGTGCTAATGGAGTGCCAGGAGCTCAGTGCTACAGGGTGATGATTGTCCATGTTCCAAGGCAGTAAGAGGAGACTGAATTTCTGATGTTCAAAATCAGGTGGTGGAGGAGAAGAGGATCCAAAAATTGGGAAGAAGATGAGAAGAGATATAGCAGAAACGAGTAATGCTGAGCTAATGCCTGAAAAAAGCAAGGGAGGAACAACAGTGAGGGGCAGAGCATGGGAGGAGAGTGGCCAGAGCCATGCTGGAAGCCAATGGACTGTTCAGAATACACTTGCTCCTTTTGGCTCGTAATGCAATTGATAATCCTTTTTTAATTGGCTTTTCTTCTTTTCTCACCATTTGCCCATACCAACAGCTCTGTTTCTAATCCTCAGAAAGGTAACATTTGGGAATAGTTTTGCCAGCCAAAAGACTAGGGGTGAGAAATTTAACAGGTTTTAGGATGGAGCTTGCTAAATTTGTCAAATATATTAAACAGTGGATGTGTCTAGGAGATTTGGTGCCCTTGAGATTCCCCTTTGGGCCTGTTTCCTAGGTTCCTATCTCAAAGCACTCTACAAACATTCAGCCTGTAAGCCTCAACAACTAGCAAGCTGGTATTATCACTTCTGTTTTTATCTGGGGAACTTTAGACACAGAAAGGAGTTGTTAAAAAAATATTGTTGCCAATGAATTTAGTGCAATTACTAACTGCTTAAAGACAAGTATGTGCTTCAGTGGTCAGGGTCATAGCCTCCCTTGCGCTCGCTTAAACCCCTTTGTGCCTTACAAAGGGTGCAGCACACCCTCTAAAGATACCAGCTGGCCCCTTGGCTTCCTACTTGCTTAATGTGACCTCTCTTTCCATCTCTGCTTTTCACACTCCCAGTCAGATGGCACTGGGCATTTTAATACCTTTGGCAGCTTGAGTGGTATAGGAATGCAGCACAAGTTATCCTTGAGAGTTAATGGAAAACTAATGAGACAACAGCTGCCAGACACCACTGCTTCCCACTCGGCACACAGGCAGTTCCACCAGCTCCCTTCTGGAGCAGAGGCGGAGCTGGTGATCATGGCAGGATGTGTGCTAGGATGCAGAGAGGGCACTTAGCCTTGGGAGTGGAACAAACCTTCACCCAAGTGTCTCCTCTCTTCAGTCATACCAGTTCATACAAGCACATTTTTCCAGCTGCCTTGCAGAGCTTGTGCAGCACTTACCAGGGACAGGATGAGTGGAAGCAGACAGAGAGAAAGCTGCAGAGCTCACAGCTAGTTTTACACCAGTCAGGAGCAGGGCATTACTTTCATAGCCAGAAGAAGCAAACAGTGGTTAGTGAGAGCTTGGAAAATGTTTTTCTTTCTTTTCCGCTTGCTCTATGATCTTTTTGTGTTGTTGTTTATAACATCCCATTTTGAAAATACAGTCTGCAGCTCCATAAACCTACAAAGCTCTTCACCTCCTAAGGTAGTTACAGCATGCTTTTTGAGCATGCTGAGCAGACACAGCCCTTCATTTCCACCTTGTAGAGCAAGAATGTCTGTTCAATAAATTTTACTGCTGTAGCAGTAACTGTGGTAGTAACTAAACTTGTACAGGAGCTGACAGAATGGCTGGATCAATATTCTGTCAGGAGGGGAAACAATTGCTATAGAGGAAACTCTTTAAATGTTCATGAACAACCAACCATAAGATATTTTTTGAGGACAATAGATTAGCAGCATGGAAATATTTATTGCCTAGAGCACCTGACCCAAATGATATTATGTAGATGTGTTTCAGTTGTGTTTCAGAATCTCAAAACTCTTTTACATCTTTTTTAAAGTGGCACCATGGAAATCCAGAATCAGACGTAGATGTACACAGGTAGCTGAGACCAGATCATCTTGCCTACTTGCCAGGACTGTTTGTTCAGGTCTGTTGCTAAAACCAGTGAGTAGATGGTGGAGAATTATGTCTCCCAAGTTTAAAAGACAGTTGAACTCAAAAAGCTTGAAGGTAAAGTTCCATGTAGTTGTTGCAAATATTGATTCAGTTTCAGAGCTGCTACTAGATCTCTCTGGCACCAGAGCAGAGCAGAATTACAGTGAAACCAGACCACTGTCTGCATCACACAGAATTTTATACTGCGTGAAAACCAGAGACTTTTGGAAGTGGGAAGTCAGGAGGTGAAGTTTAACTGCAGCAGAGACTTCTCTGTTTTGGCAGTTTCTGAGCAAGGAAACTCACTTGTTGCCTGTAGCTGTTTATGCAGGTATGTCTCTTGAATCGTGTTCTGCAACCTCATCATTACTTGTCAACACTTCTTCAGCTAAAATAACACAAGAGGCTCATGCATTGATCCACTGGCTTGTCCAGGGTAAGCCACAAGCAGCATGTTAAATTTCCATCATTAAAGTCCCAAATGCAATTTACTTCTTCTTGATCTTACATAGCCAGCCTTTTAAAGCCTCTGTCAATGAAAATTGGCTACTTGCACTCAGAATAAGCAAAAGGATAACAACTTATTTGACACCCTCTCAATCTGCCTGCTCAAAGGCCTTTTCTTTTTGTATTTACTGCACATAAAAGGCTCTGGGATAACCAAACAAGCTGTTAGTACTTATCCAAATTGAATGAAATCTTAGAAACCTTCCCCTCTTTTCTTGTGAGCAAACCCTGGCCACACAGAAATGAAAGGCAAAAGTCCTGTCACTTAAATGAGGCTTTAGCCATTCAATCCCCATGTTCCCAGCAATTACTCTATGACCTGACACCTTCCTTTTTCACATGATAAATCGTTCCTTGTTCAAGACACAGAAGGGCTCTGGCTCCAAGTGTGTGGAGCAGGCACAGGCAAGGGCGAGGTGGGCTGAAACCAGATGCTCCGCTGAGCCAGCTGTTTTCTGTCCAGCTACCCTGCATTGTGCCTGAGCAAGCACTCAGGGTTATTGAGGTTTTTTACAGAAACTACTGGACCTGAACAAAGTTATTTGCAGGCTGTGAACTCTTAGGGTTGGCAAAATATCCTAAGAGCAGGTCTGCATATCACCACTGGGTCCTTTTCTTCTAATGGAGTGCATTGCTATCTGCATAGGGCAGCAGAAACACACAACAATCTGTGGAAAAGCACTTGGCAAATTCCAGTGCTTGTCACCAAATTAAATGAAACAACCTAAAATAATGATCCAATAAATAGTGCTGTGCCATAGCTTCATAGCATTTTATGAGCAGCAATTACTGATTCATTAAAAGAAAGTGAACATCTCTTGTTTTTCCTCACAGTGCAAGGTGTGAAAGCAGCATCCACCTTGAATATTCATGGATGAACTATTTAAACAGTTTGCAGCTTGGGTTTAGTTAAACATTTAAGTGCAATTCATGTCCTGCTAGAGTAGGTGGTATACCTGGGGAGGAAAAATGTCAGCATTTCAAGCCGTGACTAGGATAAAATCAGGAGATACAGGAATCAGATGGAGGAAAAAAAGGTGTTCTGAGACCTGCTTGAGTCAATCCATGCCCTCAGCATCCACATCCATTGGGTGCTGAGAATAGTGTACAAATCACTGAATATAAGCCTCTTCCTGAGACTACCTGATGCTGCTCTTGGCCAGGCAACCTGAAATCAGCAGAGTGTTGACTACACAAAATATCACTGCCAGAGGTCATCCTACCTTCTCTGTCTGCAGAGAAGTGTGGAGGAAATGCACTCTGTCTAACTTCAGAGAAGTCTTAAATTAGTCTTCCTGCCAGGTCAGGGTTAAACATTGCTGTCACAAATGATCCTGTTAGTGTAGTCATGATGAAAGCCATGATGATGCCATTGTGCTGGGCAATGGACATACAAAGGTTATGCAATTCCTATGGAAATCTCTGGCTGGGCTTTGCTCTATGGGGAAGTAGTCAGAGGTGCCAGAGAAAGACCAAAGAGAAATGAGATTATACCTAATGGCTGCTCATTGCTCTCTGCAGGGAGAGGCAGTCACCAGCCACAGGGACAACCATGGCCCCAATCCTTTGGTTTGCTCCCCTCTCACATCAATTTCCTGGATCCCTCAGTACCTCCTAGTTACAGATAGGAGCCTGACCATCAGCATCCTTGGCATGGTCATTCCAGTTGCAGAGGACAGCTACCCTGAGGTGGTTCCCATGGGTCACAAGCAGGGGAGATGTCTAGAAGATATGTGAATCAGGGAGATTTTAGGGCCTTCTGAGAGAATCTTGAGCCAGAGAAGTCCAGGGTAAGCCCAGGGAAGTGAAGTCAGAAGAGGAAGGTCTATCTTTAAGTAGCTGAGGGTATATTGCTGTCAGCAGCAGAAAGGCCACAGAGATCAATCTATGATGAGAAAATCAGGGCATCCTGCCCTGGAAACTTGATTTGATCTCCTCCCATGGTGCACAGGTTACAGGCATTTTGGGCAGTGCCAGGAGGAAAAACATTCTGACTGGGGACACAAATCATGCATTTCCAAGAAGTCCAGCCCCAGTTCTTTATCTGGAGAGAGCAGCTTGAAACATCACTATTTTCAACAGCCCTACCAAAATTCAGCCAAAAGATAAAGTGCTCTGCTGTGATATGAAGGCACATGCAGCAACGAGCTGTGCTGGGAAAGCTCCTGAACAGACTCACAACTCAGGGGATGGGATTAGGAAGGACTGGAATTGCTTTGACATCCTGGCTTCTTGTTAACCCTGTAGTGCACATGGGTCTGCAGTTCCTCAGCAGCTCTGCACGAGCACTGCAGGACTGGAGACAGCTTTGGAGATGGGGAGTGAGCCTGTGAAAACTTATTTCTCATCAGCAGAGTAAAGGCAGGAGAAGTCATCTGGCAGTTTTCCCAAGGTGAAGTATTTACCCATCTGTCTGGTCACAATCTACTTTCTTATCCAAACAAGGCTGTGAAGTGTCTTCCACTAAAAATGTAGCTGCCTAAAGAGCTAGGTAAGGAATGAATGTTCATGTACACATACAGGGATTTGTCCAACAAGGCCTTTTTCAGAGACAATAAAACTCAAAAAAATTGGTTTAAGATGTTTTCTTTCACAAGGTCCCCAGCATATAGCTCTGTGCAACTTTTCAGAGCTCATTTGAGTGAAAGCCTCTACTACAGTTATTAAAAATAATGCATTAATATAATACTGTTATTATGTCTAGGACTTCAGCATTCTATGCAAATAATCCTCACCTGTTGGGATGAATATTGGAACATCTGTGTCCTCATCTGCCAGTTCCCAACAGTAGTCTCACTGCATCCACACGAGGGGATAAGAGCTGAGGCAACAAGTGGTTCTGGTTTAATCATTAATGAGATGTGTGGTTTTTGACAGTGAGCAGCTTGCAGCAGCCATGGATTATGAGTTAGGGCTTATCAAATGGTTTTCTACACAAGAAACCCTCACAAATGGAAGCAGTTACATTAAACTCAGAGCAAACACTGAAGGAAGATCATTTCTTTAGAATATTTACATTTCATGGGATCACTTCTTAAAGAAGTGTAAAACAAAACATAGAAATCATGATCATCTGATTCAGATGTGACTGGATCAAAATTTCCCCAGTGATGTCCAAGGTTTCCAAATAAGATCTAGCTTATGCACTTTAGGGAGTCCACAGGATTTGCTGTGACACAAACATATCTGAGATTTCTTTGTTCTCTGGACAGAGATTGGACAAACAGATTTCAACAGCCCACTCATTCCAGTAAAGAAAATTTTTATTTGGAAAAAAAGCCCAACCCAAACATATCCAGAAGTTGAATTTTCACAAGCTTTTGGGGGATTACACAAAAGAAAAAGAACCCTCTTTTCTCTCCCATCTGCAGGGAGGTCACCCACAGCCCCTCTGGAGAATGTACATTCCTAATTGGCTTGATTAAGACCAACCCAACCATCTGCTCTAAGAAGCCATACAATCTGATCTCAGGTGTTGCCCTCAGCTGCCTTCAGTTAAGGAGGGAGGGGAAGCAGCACACTCCACAGTGTTTTTAAGGGCCACTTGTAGTTATTTGAGTGCTGTAATCCATGGAGCATTAGTATAAAAGAAGAGTGCCAGGGCAGAAGGTGAGAGGACTGCTGTGTTTTAGCTGTGGTGAGTTGCTCCTGCTTACTTTAGAAAGATTTTCCAACAAGTAGTATTGACTTGGTACTTTTTATTTTGTCATGGTATGAGTTGGGGAACTACTTACTTCCTTTCTAGACCTGTGCCTTATGTTTGCACTGAGAGAAGGATAAAAGAGTGAGAGAGATGACTCTTTGCTCAGGGTAGTGCCTGGCATGGGCCAATTTGAGGAGAGCAGCAGTCAATGTGTAGCTGAGGCTTTATATGGTGTTATTAGTGTGAGCACTAGTGCTGCTGGAAGGTCATGTCCCTCAGCAGGGCATGTCACCAGGATGTGTTTGTAGGTAGAGTAGTAACAGCAGCTAAAATGAGAAGTGGTTGTGGTTTATTTTTCTTTCTTCCCATGAATGTGCTGCTCTCTCTGCAGAGAGGCAGGTGACTTCTGTACCCTTCCTAGCTGTCTCTGACTCAAAACATCTTTCCTCTGGAACAGTAGTGAAGACTTCAGTGTTAAGGACTTCAGTTGGGTTAACATCTCATGCTCAGCCCTCGGTTACACTATGGGCTTGGCTACCATGTGCTAGGTAGGCTGTTGCTGTGAGGGAACATAGGTAACTTAAACTTGAAACAGAAAGGTATTTGTGTACAAAGGGGGAAAGAAATGCATGGCTGTGAGTCCAACTTAATAAAAGTACAGGTGTTGCAGTGACAGCATGGAAAATGGGGTGGCTAGACACCTCTAAACTCCTTAGATGTCCAAACCCTTACCTTGGAACTGCAAATTTCTTCTGCTCACATCTCAAAGGAAACAGGGAAGTGAGATATGTATGGGACTAATGCCAGAGGGTGCCCTAAGAGTGCCAGCTTGGGAGCCTTATCCCTGTTTTCAGGCTATTTCATTTCTTAAAGGAATTTTGCTGTGTTTTGACATTTTCCCTGGAAAGCACTGCTCTTCCTGCAGAGAACAAAACCAGTGTTTAATGTGTGCCCTAATGAAATGACTCACTGGTTTACTCTGGATGTTCCTTCTCTGGAAACCATTGGTCACAGCTAGGGTTAAAACAATGTTTCCTTCTACTTGTGTTGTCACCAGTAATAAACCATGAAAGTCCTATTAACAGATCAAATAAAGACCTGCTGTGAAACTGAAGACCCTGGAAGAGACTATTGATTTGAGTAGGCTGCTTGCAAGTGTTAAGAAGCCTAGGGCAGATGCAGTGGTGTTCTTGCTCTCACCCTGCTCTGCTGTGTGCAGCTCACCCCTTGCAAGATCAGACCAGTATAGCTGCAGAGAAGGGCTGTTTTTTGGCCTGGAGATCCAGAGACTGGGAAAGGAGTCAAGGGATTTCTGTGCCCCTGGCTGTCATGCTACCAGGGCACATGTCTGGTAAAGCCATTCTGACTGTCGCTACCTACTTGTCCTTCCTGCTGGCTGGGATGAGCCGTGCCCATGATGCTCTAAAGGCTGGGATCAGATCTCATGTCCACCTTGGGTGCCTGAGGCCATAAGGCATGTAGAACTTCCTTTTTCCACTTCCCTTTTTAGTTTCTCCTGCCTTCCCTAGCACCAAAACCTGCAGGCCTGCTGAACTTCACCTATTTTCTTCAGTGGGAGAAAGTTGGTTTTGTTTTTAGATTTATTTTTTTTTTATGGAACCCCAACAGCTCTTATAACTTGTCAGGAATAATTATGCAAAAATGAGAATGTAAGTCTCAGCAAAAGGGAGGAAGGGTGCAAGGAAGGCTTCCTTCTGGGTGGCCCAGAAAGGGGGGAGATGACTCTGCCCAGCTCAACCCCTGTTTGGTCATGGAGGTGCACCTTGTGATTGATGTTTTAGGAACTGGACTGACAGACCTATTTAACCCTAGGCCAACTTTTTATTTCTGTACGCAGGTGTCAGGAAGCTCCTCTGTTGCTACCAGAGATAGAGCTGGTTGGAGGGGGTGGTTAGAGTTAGGCCGAGTTATCCTGTTAGCCCTTGCTCAGACACTTCTGTCGCATGCCACTAGCTGTTAGCAATGTGCTTACTGCAATCAGTGAGCTGAGCATTTCATTACAACCTGCAAAGCTCTGCTTGGCAAATTACTTCTAATGAGTCCAGAGCAATAAATAACACCTGCTTCTGCACTGCTGAGCACCCTGTTAGCCTGCTGTGCAGTGGCCCTGCTTCCCCTAGACAAGGAAAATCCCTGACCTGCTGATCTAAAGAGATGCTGCCCTTAGCAGTTATCACTTGGGGTGGCTGGTCTCCTGCCGTGGGAGCCAAAAGTTGTTCAGCTCCAAGTGTGCAAACTCTCAACTGGCCTGGATTGCACCAGAGTCTGGAGGCCTCATGAGAGGGCATCAAAGGCAGTGCAAGATATCAGCTATTTTCTCTTTGCTTAGCTTTTTCCTCTCCTTGAGGGATTTGGGCCTGGTAACATGGATTCTTGTTTCAGTAGGCTTTATCTTTAGAGTACATGCTGCGCTATCATTATACTAAGTGTAATGCAAAAGGAGAAAAGAGAGGGCAGTGAGAGAGGAATTATTTGTGCATGCAAGATTGATCTGACAGTAGAAAGTATTGACAAAGATTTTATCTGAGCAACTCCGTGTCTTGTACAAACAGATCTATCTATCTCTGCAGAACCAGGCAGAGAACTTGGTGTTGTCTAGGGGAGCTAAAATCAAACCCAGAGTGAAATAAGAATGATTGAGACAGATTCTTAGGTTACACAACTCTGCACAAGCTTTTTTGCTGCTCAGCTTCTTAGTCTGAGACTGAACACTTGCCCCTTGAACACATACGGATGTGCAGTGAAAAGAAACCAGGATTGCTTCTTTCTGGGGGAAAACCTGATTTTTAAGGCCTACTGGAAGAGTATCTCAGCTNGCTCTGCACAAGCTTTTTTGCTGCTCAGATTCTTAGTCTGAGACTGAACACTTGCCCCAGGATTGCTGCTTTCTGGGGGAAAACCTGATTTTTTTAAGGCCTACTGGAAGAGTATCTCAGCTTGGGGAGTTGCTGGAAGGTGAGAGAAAGGCAGCAAGAATTTGGATAGAAGTTCAGACCTTACTTGCTGGATAGACTGGAATGGGTCCCAGGTGCAAGTGCCACATTGCACTAATCATTAGTGACTGGGGTTTGCCTCACTGCAGTCGTGCAAAGAGAGAAAACAAAAGCACTCTAGTGAGACACTGAAACCCAACTGCAAGCAAGAGTCTGTTCTGTGTTTGGAGTGTATACATCAGCTGTGCTTGGCAGACCAAGAAAATCTGTCTGTGGCCTGTGTAAATATGAATGATGCAGGAGGAGGATTAAACACAGCAAAATACCCTGGTTGTTTCTCCTGCTGCCTTGTTTGCTCTTTCATTGGTATTAATAAATATCCTGTGAAAGGGATAGAGATGTTGCTGCTTGTCTGCAAAAGCACATAAGCATATTTAAATGAAAAGAATAAAGGAATTTCATCCTAAATTCTGATTTGTTATAGCCTTTGGGTTAAAGGCACTTATTTATGATGTGGTTATGCTATCCAGAAAGAAAAATGATCTGGGGAGAGGTTTAGAGTGTGATTTGATTGTTGCATCCAATTAGAATCCTGCTAGTGAAAAGCGTAGACGTCTCCTTTCTCTACTAGCTCTCAGCTTCACCCTCCCCCTGCTTCCCTTTCACTCACTTGGGACAATTTAGGTCAAGAAACTGATCTCCTGGAAGCCTTTTTGCTTTTCCTTTCCTCTGCTGTCAGATCAGCTCACTGAACTGACTCATTCAGGCTCAGCAGCTGAAGAGCCCTTGCAATGCAGAAACAGCTCTGTCCTTGCCCAGCCTGTTGCCCTGCTGCAGGGTGAAAGGAGTGCTGAGGAGCTTGCTCGTATAAGCAAGGAGCAGGTTGACTTCTCTGGAGATAGTGGAGCAGTGTGGTGGGGTTGGGCTCAGGGCATAGCAGTGTGTTTGGAGGAATGCACAGACTCCCCTTGCTCCCAGGCTTTACCACTCACCTTCACCCTAGGATTCTGTCCTGAGCAGAGGGTTTATTCATGGATAATTCTTTGCTAGCATTGACGCAGCTCCTCGGGAGCCTCGTGTTGCAGTGGAGGGGAAAGTTGCAAAGGAGCTAAAAAAGCCTGGGTTCAAGAACTCCTCAAGCTGTCGGTGTGCTGGAGAGGGAAAAGCAGGACAAGGTGGCTGTAAAATTATCCCTGGCCACAAGAGGGTGGCCTAAGGTGGCACTTCTTCTGAAGGTCTCTTAGTTTGAGGTTAGAAAGAGCTCTGTTCATGAGCATTTCCTAATTCCAGCCAGAAGCACGAGTGTTGGAATAGAAGAAAAAACGATTTAGCCGTTATTTTCCTGCTGTGGTTTGCAGATCAAAGGGGTTTAGATGGTGTATTTGGACAAGTTTTGCATAAGCTTTCCAAATTTCTATGTGCTTATCAGCATGATGTTAACTCCAGAAGGAATGAAGGATGCACAAAATCCCAAACAGCTGGTGAATTGTTCATAATCTCCAGCTGAGCAACAGTGCCTAAGAAGCTCCATTTGTGATCTGTAGAGCTGCAGAAGCTGGGATGCTTCTCTACTTCCACATCTGAAAAAAAAAAAAGGGAAAAGTAATAGACTAGTTTAGTTCACTGGAAAGAAGGAAGAGGAAGTAGACTCCCTCAAACACTTCTGTTTTTCTCCTCTGACTTTATTTGGTTAATGGCTTTGTTCCCTTAATTTTCAGATCTCATGAGATTACCTTCACATGGCAAAACCATGAGGTTTTTTTCATCCTTCTCATAGCTGGTATAGGCACAACTGCAATTAGAGATGACTTGGCTTTACATTGAACCAACAGCTGGAAAAACAAACCCCAAACCCTCCTGATAGGCGTTCTCTCCAGGTTAGCTGATGTCAATCATATCACTACTATGGGCTTTGTTATTTTTCCCACAGCATTGAGCTGCAAAGAACATCCTATTGTCCTAAGGGTTTTTTGTAAAGGATTTATGGAGTAGAACTGAAGGGGGAGTGCTTTTTGTATTGAACTTGTACTTTTCAGCTAGTATTTATGCTGGATTCCTGTCTTATGAGGAGCAGCTATCATTATAGCTGATGGAAAAAGCTCAGCAGCAGGCAGGCTGTGGTGAGATGTGTTTGCAGGGAAGGGGGATTTTGGTGCCTGGAAACCCTTGCTTCCAAAGGGCTACAACAGGCAGCAAAGATGATGGGTGATGTCTAAGGATGCCTCAGGTCAGAGGTGATAGTACTGGGGGAAATGTAGGAGCTGTGTGGCCTCAGAACTCGCTCCTAAGTAAAAGATGTGGGAAGTGTTGGTGGTTATGAAGCAAGATGTGAAGAGATACTTACCTTTCTGCACCAAAGAGTAACAGTTCAAATATGAGCTGTGATCTTAGATCTTTCAAGAAGTCCTCAAGTCAAGCAGCTTCACCCCACAATGCTTCTGAGGCTGATAATGCTCCTAGTAGCACTTGGCTGTTTTCCACGAAGCAGCTAAGGCAGATGTTCAGGCCCAGAAAGACAGGTTTTCTGCAGGGGGTTAATTTACCTTTTTGTTGCTTTTTTCCCCCTTTGCTAGAAAGGTGTTTTGCTTTGCAAAGCAGAGAAGCCATCACATGCTATTGAAGGGGACAGTCCTAGTGAGTGGAGGTTTTGAAATTGCTCCCCATGGCTTCACAAACAGCTGCAGCCTGCTTGGGATTTCCATGCCTGTCTGGAGATTAGTGGAGTGCTGATGAAAAGAAGCTAAAGAGAGCCTGGGTAGCCATTGTACCAGGGAATTTGGCAAAGATGACTAAAGCAGAATGGTTTCTCTTTCTGAGTTCCCCTTCAGTGCTTACTGATTGCTAATGGAGAGAGATTCCCTTGGAGCCTGGACTCTGAGCATCTTCCCTGCAGCTTGCTGGGCCTTTTCTGCTTGAGTTGAGCTCTGCGTTACTTCAGCTGCAACACCAGGCAGGCTTTGAATGCTAAACACTCTCATTAGTATAGGTAACGAAGAAGAGGAAGATGCCTCCATCTTTCACTGCTGATGGCTTTCTCCTCTGGGAAGCAGAAGGATGTTACTGAGCTTACAACTGCATCTTGCCATCCATATCTCTCACTTTGGAGTGGGATGGTGGCAAGTGAACAGCTGAGTGATTGATTTGGGAGGATTCTGCATCCTCTTAAAACCACAGTAAGGGGAAAGTTGCCAGTGCCTTAGTTCTCCTTAGTGAGGAAGGATGCTTGTTTGAACCAAGCATCACAGCTGGAGGAAGTGACTGCAAGGGAATGAGCAGGAAGATGAGAAGCTGCCAGGGTGGCAGATAGGCACCAGCAGGACAGTTTGGATTTGTACTGCAGTAAACATGCGAGGGGAGCTCATCCTTCTTGATGTATGCTGGCTGCAGGACCAGACCTCATGGTAGTGCTGTGCAAGCAGAGCAGAGGGTTGGGGAGGTATCCTTTCTCCTGCAAATGGACACAAAACTCCTGTCCTCCATTATGTACAGGTAAATGAACTCTTGAGACCCTTGGAATAAAGCTTCAGGTCCATTCTTGTGGGCTTATTGTTAGAGGCATTTTTAGGAATCAAGTGAGACAATGTGATAAGGTGAAGTGAGTGTAATTCTGGTGAAGTGAGTGTAATATCCCCACAACTACCAAAATTAAACACCCTACTCACTTTGCTTTTTTTTGGTCTAGGTATCATCCATCACTGCTGCTGTTCTCATTCAAATGTATGTTCAGGCCCTCCATCTCTATTTTAAAGAAACGAATTCAAACCAGATGTAAATGTGGTGATTGCTCTGAATCTCCTTGATCTCCGTGTACTTGCATGAACTGTGGAGTCATTCTGGAAGAGGTGGAGTTATTACTCAAATGAGCATTAAGTACCTCTGTTGCAAATGCTGCTTTTTTAAGGCATTTTTTAAACTTGTATTGCCATTAGCTCATTAATTTTATTCAAATTTCACATAATTAGCTTTTCTTATCCCATTAGTGAAAACATAACAGCAAGAAAAATTGAGAGATGACAAAATACACCAGTGCCCAGCTGTCTTTGCTTCTCCAGCACAAAAGATCCTGCCTCTTTTAAGTAAAACTTCTGTTTGTCTATAAGTGAACCTGCTACAGGATTACAATAATGGCCTCTTTCAAGGGAAAACAATAAATAGGGTATCAGCTGACAGATGCTCTCTTTCCTGGCTGCAGTGTTATATCCATTATTTAATAAGCTAGACATGATGTTCAGGGGAGCTGGAGCGATGAGGTGTAACTGGATCTTTCTGTACCACACAGGAACCTCCAAAGAGATTAATGGAGGAGGAAGGAGGGGAAACTTTTTTCCTTTGGGCTTCTGGTGTCTTATGACTGCACCTTTTGGTTTGCAGATAAGACCCTGGAGGAGCCCTGCTAGAGAAGCACAAAGTTGTTAGATTTCCTCCTCTTCTATAGCAAATGTTTTCTTTCTTACTGTGTTTTTTCAGAAGCTTTCTATGTAAGTTAGGTCCAGCTCAGATATTCTTGATACAGTGCACAGAGATCAATCCATTATTACTGTTGGAGTTGAAGAAACAACCATGGAGCAGTTCTATGCTGGAGGCACAGACTGAGATCAGCACATGTGGTTTGCTCAAACATTAGCTGTTCCTCTGAAGCTGCTAGCAGAAGGTACAGTAGGGTTTTCTTAGGACTAGCTGGAAAACCTTGCAGAAAATGAGTTTTGGAAAACAGCATGCATAAGAAACAAAGATGTGTGCTCTGAAATGAGCTTTAATAGTTAACAAGAGGTGTAGTGACAATTAGGACAAAAGGCAGGGCCTTTTGACTGAAGAAGCAGCACTTTTCAGCTGTGCTAGCTGACACTGGGGAGGTTTATGTTCTGAGGAAGAGTGTCATCTCTAGGGACTGGTCTAATACTAGCAGCTTGTCCCAAGCAGTCTTTCAAAGTAGCTGCTAATAAATACTATGAACAGCTGTGAACTAGCTCTGAGGTCTGAAAGACAATGATGTTCAGATAGGAGATCAAACGTGACAGGTAGTCCATATGTCTCTGCTGGAACAAAACCACCCCAAAGCCCTTGGTTCATGCAGGTTAGATCTATTTCAGGAGGAGGCTTTCTGCCTGACTACTGGGATATGAAGTTGATTTGGCTCCCTGCCAGCAGAAAACACTCCACAACCACTCCTGGTTTTGCTGTCACAAGACAGCATACTCCAGGCATGCTGACTTCCTCTGATCTGGCCTTAGGTGTTCAACTGCCAGCAGTTAGTCTGCCTGGATCTTACTTCTTGAGTATTAGAGTTCTGAAGAAAGGGCCAGTGCCTGAGATTGAGGGCAAGGGGTTAACATGTTTAATATAGTATTCTATCACTATAAAAAGATGTATCCTTATCTCTGAAAGTGACATATTCTATTACCCTGGAAATGACTGATTGGCCCTAATGAAGCTCCATGGGGAGAACATAGAGCAACATGGCTGGCTCTGGTTACCTTAGCAACTCTCTCCTGGAGAATTTGGAGGCTAAATTTATATAAAAATTGGAGATCTAAAAACAACTAACATGATTCCAACAGGGAAAAATACTACCCACCAATATTAATCTTGATTAAGAAGGATGCTGTTGCTGTAATTGATTTGGTGCGTGCCTCCAACAAGGGCTTTGAATGGTTATTTTTGTTATGAGACAGGGGAAGCAACAGACAGCTCTGAAAAGGCTCAAAGGAGCATCCAGTGGAAAACAATGGGTGGAGGTGTGGAGTAAAAATCAGCAAGACAGGCAGAAGTGGAGGAGAAATTGTCTCCACATAATTTAGAGCTGTCTAGCTGTGTGTGTTGTGCTGATAGCTCTTGCAACCCTACAGTCATATTACTGCTTTTCTACTAGTAGTATTGTTCTTTAGGTTAAACTCTTCAGCTCTCAGGCAAGGTCTATTACTTAGTTTCTTGAAGCACTTCCTTGGGTCTTGACCTAGACTGGCAAAACTGAAGTTTGTCAGTAATGAATACAAATAACAGAGCAGGCAGGTCTGGTAATATAAGGAGTCATATGTGGCTTGACTTTACTGGTGTATAACAGTAGCTTCCCTGGATGTCAGAGCAGATAAAATCTTTCACTGTTGCTGAGCATCATCAACCACAATAATGCTGTGTAACTTTGAGGCAAGCTTCAGAGAATAATGCTTTTAATTCCTCAATCTTCAGCTTTTAAGTGCTTGGAGTTTGTAGATCACATTTAACATGGAAAGTTTATTGATGCTCATCTTTAATTTTAAAGATGATCTTTACTGACTCGTTTCTTGAGGACTGAAATGGAGACTTGTCTGTGGACTTGGTGGAGAAAGGTACAGTAGCAGGAGAAACCCTGAGCTCCCATAAACAAAGCTCAAAGAGCTGCTGCTGCCTAGGATCAGACTGAACCACACTTGGGTTACAGAAAGTGGTGGTTAATTTTACTTGTGGAATTTTGTTGCTGGAGGAGGTCAGCAGGCCAAATGCTCCAGTTGGGTTTTAAATAGGGCTGGATAATTTCATGATGTTGAACAAAATTTGCAGCTCTGCAAGGCAAGCTAACAAGGTTAATCAAATCTTCTGCTTCAGGGAACTGCCTTGCCATGCAGGCCTGCTTCTGTGTAAACACTGAAATGATGCATTATGGGTGTTTGACCAAAAATATCAGGAATCTGTATCAGTGAGCCAGTTTTGTTCTAAGCCAGAATGATCAAGGATTTGATCTGAAATGGAAAAATGGAATAACCTTCACTATCTCTTTATCTCTTCCTGAAATGCAGCTGCACTAACCTCCATTATAAGGAATCAGGGCAGATGTGCAGCCACAAAACCTGGAGGAATTAGTTATACTCTGCTGCTCTGTAATGAGTAAGGATCTTGGTGATTGTAGTCCTTGTTGTACTTAACAGATAATGGATTAAGAGATGGTGTTAAGTGAAAGGTTTGCACAGGTGAGGCAGGGCATGGCTGCACAAAGGTTCTGTCCCTTTTCTCCTCCCTCAGCTAGTGAAACCAGTGTCATTTCATTTAAAGAGTTTCTTTGTGAGGCTTGCCAGTGGCCCTGGCCCCAGTAGGCTGAGCTCATCACAGGCAGTGGGGACTTTGGGGATGTAACAGAGCTTGGATCTAAGTGGGCTATCTGCAAAGTTCAGTAGATACTGAGCTGTGTTGATGTGGAATATCATTTTGCTGAGCACCTGACTTGATCCTGATCGAGTATGTAATGGAGGGAAGATTTTAGACTGCTGTTCCTATTCTGATTAGTCACAAAGGGATTATACTGGTGTAAATCTATTGATTTGTTCAGGATTTATATTCTGAAAATTGATGGCAGAATTTGGCTGGCTGCATGGTTTGTTTTTTTGTTGTTCTTGGATGTGGTGCTTGTAATTGAGAGCTGAAAGGAAATGCAGAGAGTTTGGCCACTGAAAGGTTTCACTTTTGGTCTCTCTGTTTGCATAGGGTTTCACTGTCTTCAAAGAAATCTGAAATTCCTGGCATTAATCCAGACTGAGCCAGGTGGGCTCAGGCTAAGTTTGGGCTCTTCAGCTATATCTAACAGGTCCAGAGGTGGGAGAGAGCAGAGCTGGAAGGCAGCACATGTTTCTACATATCCACTTGACAATGTCTTTCCTCTGCCCTTGCTTCTTAATCTCTCTTCAGCTAGCACTAAGCACTGGGTTGAAGAGTGTGTTGGTGATGGTTGGAAAAAACCCCAGGGTTTTCATGGACTTCTCAGTATTCTGACTGAAATATTTAAAGGCATGAAAATCTTTAGGGAAGTCCAGAAGACTTGACTTAATTGTCATGTCCTTAAAATCTGCAGTAAACCAAAGTGGGAAACAAAAGGAATTTAAAAAACCACACCTCACATATAAACTCCAAGTTTCCCTGAATTAAGACAAAAAGGATTGCAAGTTTTGGGCCGCAGTATATCATATTAATTAGTTCTTCACATATTTAATTATTGTTTAAATATCATAAATAGAGTGTATCTTCCATTCATGGAACAATGTGATTACAGCTTCCTTTTTCACAAATAATTGCATGATGACCATGCAACATAATATTTCTGAGAATTAATTATGGAGAGAGATGACTAAGAATTCCCATCTGCATATTTATGCCATAGAAATGGCACATGATGCTGACCTCTGGCTGACTCAAGCCAACAGAGATGCAATAATCCCTGTCAAATTATACTTGTCGTATGTGTGTGTATAAAGTGATGTACACATGTTTATATATAATGCATAATTGCTGTGCAAGGTTGGGTGATCTGGTTCATTCAAATTAATTGTTGAAAATGAATGTCTCCAGTGCTGGTTCTCAAGTGGTTCTATCCCAGGGGTCAGACTTGCTGGATAAGTGTCTCAGCAGAGTATTGTCTGACAGTCAAGAGTTTCTAATGCTCTGTTGTGGCACTTCAAAATACCTCTGTGAATCCTCCTCTTGAGGGGATTAAATTACAAAGGTCTCGGAGATATCGAAGAGAGGGGAAATAATCTCTATGTATGAGGTTAACTGATGGTTAAGCCACTTGATAGGGAAACTTGTTGCCAATCACAGCTGCCAGAGGAAGGTGATGGCATGTGTGTGTGTGACATCTTATGGCATTGCAGTGGTTGATAGTCTTCTGTCAGCACTTCAGCTCAGAGCCAGCAATCTGTCACAGGGATTTAGAGTGAAATTTTCTGGTTCTTTGAATCAAATACAGTACCATCAGCCTTGGCCTGCCTGACCATTAGAGGATAGAAGGATAGGTACATTGGGTTAAACTGTTGTGGTTGTTTTCCTTCTGTATAAATTAGTACTTCTGATGATAAGGAAGGAAGCTAGTCCCTGCTGCAGTTTGCTCTTGTGAAGGCCTGAGGTGTGGTAGCCAGACTGTGTAACAGGAGCTAAGGTAACGTATACTGTGGGATAATGTATACTTTGCAAAGATGGATGCCTTGAAAAGAAAGTGCTCTGTGGAGAGGCAGATAGTCAAGGACCAAATCTTGTGTCTGTCTGAGATATTTCCCTTGCTGTGTCCTCTCTGTCCAAGTGATGTGGGTGGATGTGTCAAAGTCCTTTAAAAACCAACAACCAGATAACCACCAGATATGTGTTTTGCTTAAAAACTGGTTGCAGGGTATTGATAACATATCACCTGATCTCTTTGTACCCTTGGTGTTTTTGATTGATACTTTTAATCACATTTTACAGTGAGATGGTCAGCTGCATCTCAATACAGAGAAAGACCTTATTAGATAACCCAGAAACTCAAGACCTTTCAATCTGCAAAGCAGGGTTTGAGATGTTTCTTTCTGGTACTGGCCAGGTACATGGTGTCTGTCTGTCACCTTCCAGCACACACTTGTCACTCAGTAAAGGGTGTGGAGGAGCAACCTGAACATAATGAAAAACCCTGGATAAAAGGAAATTGAAAATGAAAGTCCCTGGCCTTCGGAATTAAAGGATGAAGCAATCACTGGTTAGCTTATTTCCCCCTAGGGAAGTCCTCCAGCCTCTTGCAGGCTGCTCTGTAAAGAGGCTTACAGTAAAATATGCATTTCATTTTATTTTGTTGAGAGGAAGAAGGGCAAATGAAATGACCAGAGGAGAGGCAGATGGAGAGTGGAGCCGAGTCGGCACTTTCCATTATGTGGTGTTTTCAAGCCAGTTAGTTTTGCTCAGGAATAATCTCAGGTTCTCTGGCCTTTCTTCCTCCAGACACCTGCTGCCCTTTTGCAGTGATTTATCTTCTTGCTCCATTCATCCTTGCTGGGAGGGAGAGAAGAGGGTTTAGGGAGCATAGCTGGACCCTCAGCTCAGAGGCAAGCCCTGTCCCTGTTTTGTGGTTTGAGACCCTTGCTACCTCTGTGGGGAAATTGAAGAATACTTCTTTTATATTGAGCTCCTGGCCAACATATAAGAAATATCTATCCAGATGTGTTTTGAATTGGATTTGCACCAGCATATCTCCAAACTACTGGGCACATCTCAACCAGAAACTGGTAGATTTGACATGCTCCTGTTTTATATCACCATGTGCTGCTTCTATACAATAGAGCTTGTGAAATAATTGAGGTAAACCTTTTCCTTTCTCCCTGCTAATGGCATTTCCCCCCACATGCTCTCCTTGATCTGCTTGTGATGTAGGTTCTGCTACCTGTGAATACCTGTATGTTGGTTCCAGCTACAGGCACTGTAATGCATTCCCTGGCTGGAACTGAATGCCACTTTAATACTCAGCAGTGCTGTGCTGCTGGGAGAGGTTAGATGCTGTTGCTTACACAAAAGCTAACGATTATCTGGTTTTGGTAGGGACATAAAGTATATACTTGAACCTGTGCTCAGCTCCCTGCAGGGGCCAGTTTACAGTCCAATGAAACAATTACAAACCATTAAACTGAACCTTCAGAATCCTCTGGGTCTCTAAATTGCTATTTACATAATTCTACAACTAAAAATAATGAAGATAAAGCAATCAGGTGGCTGTAGAACATCCTTTTCAAGTATAGAGAAAGTTAATTGTCTTCACTCAACTCCCAAGTGTGCAAACACTGTCTTGCTTGATAGTGGCAAATGTAATTCAGAGGGTATTTTACCCACCTGGCACTTTGAAAAGGGAATAGGCTGTACTTAGTTGGAAAAGCATCATCTTAAAGAGAATATTATTACTCCACACAGGTCCATCACCCTGTGGTGTGTTCATTAAGGGAATGTGAGGTTGCTGAAAGTAGTAACTTCTGAAATAGCCTCTGCTAGACTTGATAGCACAAGGAGGAGGGAAGGCTGAAGTGAACTTTCAGCATCTAAAGCCTGTTGAAAAGGAGTTTTGCCTTGCCTTTTTCTTTCCTGTTTATCTTCAAGTCCATGAGATCTTCTAGATCAGGAAAAGTCCTTTGTGCTCACATGGATAGCACACTTTCTACAGCTTCAGTTCATATTCTTTTGGCCCCAATGTGAGTGGTGGTCTCCCTTGCCCCTGAACTTTGGAATAGAAAAACCCCACTTAAAAAGCTTACCATGCTGTCACCCATCCACTTCACTAAAGTGGAAATACAAGGCTGGAAATAAAAGAATGAAATTTATCTTAGAGGCCCCACTTGATTTCAACTGGAGCTCACAAATGCTCAGTGCTTTGGAAAATACATTCTTCAACTGACAATTTGATGGCTTATCCCTTATAGGACATGCTGAAATGCTTTATGAAAGAGAATGGCTTAAGCATCTCATTAGATGCCTTGCTGAATACAGAGCTAAATAGTGATTATTTTGCATGACTCAGTTTCTCTACCCAGAGGGAAGAATGTTTTGAGCCTTCTAGAGCATTACAAGGAGATGGAATGATATCATTCAAGTAAACTATGGTACAGATAAATACTATGTTTACCATTAGATTTGCCTATCCATGGAAGGTTCAGATAACTGCTCTTTGCTATCGCTGTCTGCTTCTTTAGCATGGCACCAGCACAACAACAAAACAGAAGCGAGCATGTTCCAGGTGACAAAAAAATTGCTGTGAATTTGAAACCCCAGTCTCAAGGCAGAAGTAACCCCCTTCTCCTGATACAGAGCTAGGGAAGGACTGATGGATGCATTGCTGAGATCTTTCCATGTTTCCCTGACTTCACAGTAAACTTTGTGACGTTACAAAATTCAGAGCTGACTGCAGCACTGGTGTTTCTGAAACTTTTTGTTCCTTTAGTCTGTGTTAACTGATCACACATAGCACCCAAACTCTCCAGGGCAGCAGGGACCAAGGGCCAAAGACCCTGGCTAAGTTTGTATTCTTGGAGCTGATATCCAGTCTGGAATGTGCAGAGAGGATGTGATAGAGAACTCAATGAGGGGAAACCACTGCAGGACTAGTGCTGACTTTATTTCCAGCACTACTTTTACTGAGGGACACAGAGGCAGAGATGTTACTTCAAAGGAGAGTGAGAGTCGCCTGGGGAGCCTCTAGAGATTTGGCACTGCACACCATCTGCTCCAATCTGTCTTCAAAATGACACTGAGGGTATATGGCTCTGGGACATTGAGCATCTCACAAGCTGCATGGCAATGCAGCTACCTGTGTGCATCCACACCTTGCTGCTGATGGAAGCAGATGACTGCAGGGTAAGTGTGCTAGCTGCATGAAGCCTTGCTGACAGAGATGGCATCTCCAAGAGGCACAAACACCTGAATTCAGTGACACTTCACTATCCTGAGCTGACCTGTGCTTCTCTTCAACAAGAGACAAACTGCTGCTCTTAGAAGCACATTATCAATCCAAAGTGACTTTGTCCTGTCACAGCCTGAGAGATACTCTATAAATCACAATTTACTGTAATTATCAGAATTAGGCCAAAAAGATGCAGGGTTGTTCTGGGTAATAGCATCACTGCAGGCCATTCTAGAGGCTTCTCAGCTTTAGAAAAGCAAGACCCAATGTTCCCTCTGGTGTCCTTCACTAAGCCTTTTCCTGTATCTTTTGGGCACACATTATGATGATCCAGATTTCTGCAGAGTCTGCCATGACTTGCTGGCTGGAAATGTCACTAAGAAGCTTTTGAAACTTGAACAATATGATGTTTTGTTTTCAGCATCCTTATGCTTGGCTGTCTTCTTGAGTAGAGGGGCACATAACAGCAAGCTGGAGTGAGGAGCTGTAATTTCAGCAATGGCAGGTTTCCCTGATTCCTGCACCTCTTCCAGAAGGTTTTCCTACTTGACTTCCAAGGATACAATCATTTGCAGCATATAGTGTTTGTAAGCACATGATGAAACAGTGATGCCTACTGCACTTGGTAGGGTTGAGAAGCCCAAAAGAATGGAAATGAAATGTGAAAAGGACCAGTATTGCCTTGCAAAATGGGAAGCAGCACTCCTTATTTAACTGGTGTAATTCTCCTTCCTGTCACATTTCCAGGTGGATTAAAGCCCCTGAAATAGCATATTCCTTGTCTTTTTAACTTAGGGAGAATTCAGTCTGCCTGTGGATATTAACATTTGCTCAGTCTCTGAAGACATAAAGGCTGGGGATTCCCTGTGCAGAGATGTGAGTCAGCCACTGCCCCCAGCTGCCTGCTTCTCCAGAGCAGCTCCAGCTCCCCTGTGATGTGCCTTCTGGCCTGACTAGGAGGATGAATTGGCACCAGAAGTAATAAATAGAGAAAAAAGTGAGTTGTCTGGAAGAGGAATTGGAAACCCCTGTAATCACTGATGAAATCCTGCTGAAATGCTGCCTGTGTCTTCATCTGAAGTCTACTGAGACACTGTTTAAGGGCTGTCAACATTTCTCCCAAGACTCACCACTAGCCAAAATCTGCAATTTCAGTATAAAGGTCATATTTGGTAATGGAAAATGTTTTCAGAAATAGCTTTAAGCTCTCCTGCAATAAAAAAGAGTCCCAACCCAAAACCAGGTCCATTTAAAACCAATTGAACTGGTGCAACTTTGAAATGTCATTCTGTTTCAAAATCCTGCTCTTAGTTTTCCTTTCAGTGGATCTGACTGAAGGTGTTTATTCACCATGGGGAGGATGATAATCTCTAGCTGGAAACAACAGCATCATACAGCTCTTCCACTCTCACTCTTCCCATGGAATGTGGCTGTATTGCCACTGGGCAGCCACACTCGGCAAAGCTCAGGCTCTCCTGCCTGGCACACCAAGCAGTGCAGGTTGTGTGCTTGACATGAGTCAGGTGAGTATGAGAGATGCTGCCTGTGCTGGCTTGTATGGCTGAGCATGGCTCCTGTGCTAGAATGTAGTCTTGCTGAGTCCTTGCTTCTTGTTTAAAAGGCTAGAGTAAATCTCACATCCTGCTTTCTTGGATAAAATAGCATCCTACAGCAACAAGATCCTGTACTCCATGACTGACCTGTCTGACCCAGGATGTCTGTTGTAGAGGCCATGGGCTTTTTGGTGTGGTTTTTCTAACAATAGGAGAACTTCAAATAAAGCTTTCTGCTCAGAGATATCACTGAAATATCTCCCAAATGGTCAAGGAAGGAAGCTGGGCCTTAAGGGTCTGTCTGAGTCATGTTTCTTCTACTTCCTATAGCTATTTTGGAAGTCTGCAGCAAGAAGAAAAAAGCAAGACTTGGTGTTTTGTTTTATTTTTGTGTTTTTATCCAGCATTGTTCATGTCCCCAGGAGCTTTGCTGTTCATTTCAGTGGGAGCCCATATCACTGCAGGTCTAGCATGGCAAAGCAAACTGCTGTGCTTTGGCTTTATTGGGAGGTGCACTGAATCCTTCTTGCTGCTGTTCCTCTCCCCAGGAAACAAAAAAGGACTTTCCACTTACACATGGTTATAAGCCGGCTTCATACTTCAAGGACCAGGGCAAATCTGTGCAGTCCCTGGACTGTAGCAGCCAGTGTATCCCTGATCTGGTATGGTCATGTGCGTTCATGTGAGGAAATAATGTCACTGCCTAAAGGCAAGAGATTCTCTGCTTGGGTGTAGAGGACCTCAAGACACAACATGCTGTAGAGTCATGCCTGTGGTGGTGTGACTATTTTGCTGTAGTAATACAAAATCTGGAGGAGTGTTACTAGTACAGGAAACCTGCAGTGGGGATGTACAAGTCTGGCTTTGAAAAGAAGCAGATTTGCTCTTGTAGATCTCAAGGTGGTGGTTCTTTCATGCCAAAAGCCTCCTTGGCTTCCTCCCAAAAACAAACCCTGTCTGCTCTATTGCTTGATCTCTAGGACATCCAGGGTCAGTTTTCCCTGGTTAACTGTAACTTCTCTCCACCTTGTGATCCTTTGCTGACTGCTAAGGACACATGGAGGAGCTGCAGGAACTAGCTTCTTCCTATGTATTGCCCAGTGCTGTGTTTACCTGTCCCATGCAGCAGATTCAAGGAACTCATATGGGGGGCCAGGTCTGCAATTCCATGTATCATGTCAGACAATGTAGGAAACTGTATTGCAACAGCATACTAAATCACACAAATGCTCTGGCAACAATTTAAGGAAGGTGACAACAACTAGGGATCTCTTACTTCCCAAGGTTAAACACCTTAGAGGCATTTGGTTGCTTTCACATGAAAATCTTATTTCAACTCTTCATGAAACAGCTAGTAGAAAAAGGTTTTAAGAGGTTTATTGCCTTGTGTGTAATTAAGAGAAGATTGAGTCCCTCATGGTGTGTATGATGCTGAGGTCAGCTCCTGTCTAGCAGGAAGAGATGGTCCTGCAAAGCAAATCCCACTGCATTGCAGAAGGCAAGTGCAAAATGGTGACTGTCTCTGAGCTGCAAGCAGCAGTGTGGCACACAGAGATGAAGAGCCTTGCCCAAGATTGCAAGAAGTCTTCTGGTGTAGATGGCAGGGTTGGGTTCAGGTTGGTGCCAGATTCCTGCTTATAATAGGAGCAGCCTCATGCCTAAGGCTGGCCTCCTCCCATTTTGGTTTCACTAATTTCAAAGTTAATGTTTTTAGCAGTTGAAATCCTCTAGTTGCTGTGTGTGGAAAGTTTCAAGTGTTTTATCTGTGCAGCGTTGGAAGAAAAGGCCATTCAAGCTGTTGGCTGCCCCTCCATCCTCCAAAATAGCCTTTTTAATAGCCCTGCAATATTTAAACTTCAGTAGCTAAAAACTGTCAACAAACTGCTAAGAAAACCAGGAGAATCTCATTGCTTGAGCTTTAATGAGTCTTTTTTTTTGTCTATGGCATTCACTCCAGCTTGCAGCAGCCAAGAATAGAGCTGATAACTCAGTGTGCAAGTAACTTGTCCTCATGCTTGCTCCCGTTTTTCCCAGGCAGTGGGTAGAAGGGTGCTCAGCAGCCACCCATTTCCATGGGCAAAACCATATTGCTGCAGGGACCTCTCTCCCCTGGATACCTGAAGTCTTGCAGAACCTTCTCTGAGCAAGCATGTGTAGTTGCATTGAAAGAGGAGCAGCACATGGATGCTCTGTGTGCCAGTGGCTAGCTGGGCTCCAGGATAACTCCCTGTGTGCGGGGAATAAACCTGAGCATGTGAAAGTGGGGCAGTGAAGCCAGCCAGGGGCACACAGCCTTTGGAAATGCTGTTCCCAAAGATCAGAGCCAGGAGAGGGAGGGAGGAGGAAACTCCACCCCATCCAGGCTATTTTCCTTCATTGTCTCTGGCTTTATGTTCAGCAGTAGAGCTTATCTCAGAGGAAATGGTGGAGCTTTTCCAAGCAGCTGATTCCCTTCTGATTTTTCTCACCCTTGGGAAGATGCCATGCCTACATGCTGACTCCTTGCAGCTCTGACTGCTTCAGATATTTCCTTAGGGCTCATGAGAAAGTCAGCAGGAGGTTGACTGGGGGAAGCAGGGCTTCCAGGCAGGCATGGGGATCTGCTGCAAATTTCTCCCAGAGAGGCACAGCCCAGAATTCATTTGTGTGAAGAAAACAGAGGTGGATTAACAAACACTTTTGTCTGCAAGAAAAAAGGTAGGAAGACAGAGCATTAAAAAAAGAACTCAAAAAGCCTTGTAAATCATGTCAGTATGCAATCTGGATAATTCATCAGCTGCATTAGTTTGAGTCTATCCCACAAGTAAGGAGAAAGGAGGGTGCAAGTGCAGTGCTGGGTCTCGAAGCTGCTGCCTGTATGGCTGGTGGGGTGCAGGATGGAGAGCAAGGTGCCCCATGAACTGCTCAACATCCATCATCTCGCCACATGTTCTCCATGGGACAAGGATGGAATAAGGGATAGCTGCTTGGATGTCTCAAGGGCACAAAAATCTTGACTTTTCCCTTATTTGCTACTAGCTCCTTTAGCCCTGGTTTGCTGGGAAGTTCTGTGCTTCAGAGGTTGGGGGCCAGGGGAGCATGCTCAGCTGTTGGCAGGCTGAGAGGTGTGACAATGTGTGATTTTGGGAGCTGTTTCCCCACCCACACATCACCAGCTGCCTTCTTCACTCCTCAGCAAGCCCACAAGGAGTATGCCAGGCCTTGAGCTGGCCACCTGCCAACACCAAAATGTGTCACCAAATCTAGGGACGATGGGACTCCCCACCACCCACCAGGGGGTTTGGAAAGATGCTGCTTTAGCAGGGATGATTCTTCCTCCTCAGCTCAAAGGAAAGATGAGAGTCATGCTGCGACAGCTTCCAAAAAGTTGTGGCCCAGGCATGAAGTTAGCAGTCTGAGTGCTTTACCCTGTCATGGGAAGGTCAAGTGAGCAAAGCATCCTCAGAACCACTATGTCCTTGGTTGTGACTTATCCCTTATACCAAAAATGCAGCAAAGATGTGCCTGCGCCGAGCCCAAGTGCCTCTTCTGCTTTCCAGAGGGAAGCCTATTCTCTTCCATCCCCTTCCCAGGTTGCTGAGACAGCTGGCACAGTCTATTGGCATCATTCATAGAGTACTTGCAGCAAGGCCACGATCTATAAAGGGCCACAAAGAATAGCAGAGTGCAAGGTGGTGGCTGGATGAACAGAAGTTAGTCTTGCTTAGAAAGACTTCACCCTGGCATAGATTGCCCAGTTTTGGGGAGTGAAGATGTCAGTCTAAATACAGACTCAGCATTGATGGAGACCATCAGAGCTGATGAAATGAGCTCCTTAGAGGACACCATAGGATCTCAGAGGAGATCCTTGCATCTGTATTACTATCACATCATTACAACACCCATCCCTATTGGAGACTTATAACTAGCAAATACCAGTTGGTTTTACACAATGTCAAACTGGATTCACATTCTCAGCCAGGCTGTTGACCCTTGAGGCAGCTTGTCTGGACTCAATTTCTGATATACAAACTGATGGTAATAATACTTCCTTCTCAAGATGCTGCAACTCTTCATTTTTGTTTTGAAGGTGCTCTGGGCCTTTTAACTGAGTTTCACAGTTCAGCTAAAATATCTTTGAGTTATGTCATTCTACTTTATGTTAAGGTGTTTACAGTTCTTGGTACATCAGGATGCTTCTTTGAGCTTTACTGAAGAGTAGGTGCATCTGTGAGAAAAGAATTTCCAGCAGTTATTTATCTGACCCTCTGAATTTTCAGGGTTTGTGTGTAGGTGGAGATTATTTCTCTGCTTTCTTTTGCTTTGGGCTTCAAATATGAGAATTGTCTCAGGCTTTGCTAAGAATTGGTCTCAAGTCCTATTTTAGTCCTGGAGATAAAGCATAACAGGTTACTGCAATACAGAATATTTTAAGAATACAGAAGAAACCCGGTGTGGAGTTTTCACACAAACTAAGAATTTCACTAAAGCAATGAAAACAGTCTTAGAAACAACCTTAAGTTTGCAAGAGAGTTTATCAAGTCAGCTGTGGTATTTAATTCATCCATTTATCAAATTCCATTGAATATACATCTATTGAGAAGGGGTTTTTTTGGTTAATGGCTTTTCTGTGTGAAATACATTAGGTTTTTTAACACTTTTCACTACCTGGCTTTCATTTAGGAGGTTGTCTGGTAAAAGAGAATTGGGTGCAAGATACGACAATGTTTTGCCCTTTCCACAGTCAGCACTGCTTTAGTTCTGCATCATGTCTGTACTCAGTGGGGCAGAGAGGTGTGAAACAAGAGAGTTGCCTGTGAGTTACCTTCTCTTCCTGGAGCTCATTAGAAAAGCAGCACAAATTTATACTAATAAGGCAATTGGTAAGTGTGCATTTCCATGGTAACACGTAGGTAGTGAAGTAATCCTCAATTCATCTTCTTCCATGAAATTCCAGCAACTATTCCTAAACATTCATCCTTTTCTAATCCCAGAGCTGTTGCCATGGAAATGATCAGATAAGATGCTAGGCCTTTAGGCAGATGGCTCTAGAAAGGATGCTAAATCTTGGCCCATTGAAAGCTACAGAACTAGTTAGGATTTCTTCTTATTGAAAAGCAACGTAGCTGGCAGTGGTTTTCTTCTTTTGATTGTTTCAAGATTAATTAAATTAACTCTGCTTCATAAAAGGCTTCTTTCTGAATCACCCTGGGAACTCTAAATGTCTCTGGTCATAGATGTGTCACTTGGGTCTTTCTTCTCCCCTGCTTAGCTCTTGCACAGTGCCAGGGACTTTTGCTTCTGTTGATGGCTCCAGTGTTTCTACTCCTCTCTCCACACATGCATAACTCAAATTCTCACTGGCATTGTTTGCAGGCTGGGTTTTAGGCTTGCTTTTCAGCTATCTTGTTCTGCAAAGGAGCTTATTTTTATTTTTTAGCATTTATCAGAGCAAAGGGCAGCACCCAGAGGATTACCTCCAACACCCAGAGGATCACTGCTTTCCAGTGCATTACACTTTCAATTCCAAAAGCTATACAGGATGAGAGGTTTACATGTGCAGAGGCACCTTCTGAGTACTTTTCCAAGCTGGGTCTGGAGGTGTGTAGATGACTGTTAAAATGGGATTTGGTTTCTGAGTCTTTAAGTTGAATGTTTCTAAGTTACAAAAGTGTGTTGAAAGCTGTATGTCTTCTGTCTTCACCAAGAAATTTTGATGCAGGAGAAGCCATTCCCTTCTGCCTTCTCCTAAAATCAAAAGGAGAGGTTTTCAAAGACACCAACCCACTCTTAGGCACCAATTTTGTTGACTTCTAATAAGGGCTGGGAATCCAATTCCCATATACACCGTAGGCATTTTTCTGCAAATTTTCTGTATCTCCCTGCACATAAATACATGTAAATTAATCTGAAGAGAGAACAGCTGAATGAAAAGCCTTTATTTTTTATTTATTGTGTTAGTTTTTAGGGACAGAAGTCTGATGGTCAGAGGCACCCCACTTAGAAAACTGCTATGGAAATAACAGTGGTAGTTTAAAAAGCTTCTCAAATAGCCTGTTTGCTGTCAGTATTTTGGTAGAGGTTGTCACCTTGTGAGAGGTGGTGAGCTTAGATGGTGAAAGGCTACCTGGTGTAGTGCAGGAGCTGGTAAAGAGTTAGTGTTCCTGACCTGCTCTGGTGCAAAGTCTACCAGCATTGGTGAGGAAGGTCTAGTGGATGTTCTCTGGCCTGAAGAAGTGGAGATAGGATGTACACACAGAGTGAGAAATGGATGCTGTAAACAGGGATGGCTTAAGATGAGGACAGAAGAAAGTGAGAAGGGAGGAAAGGAGAGTGCTGGCTCTGGGATGCAGGCAGGAGAAGAGGAGAGACTCTGCTGGAATCTATTCAGCCCACAAAACTCCAAGGAGAAAGGCAGAAAATATTACCAATATCCATCAGTGTCTGCACAGTTAGTTCCTGTGTTCCCTTCTGCAGGCTTCATTCTGCTTTTTGCAGTGTGGTGGCAGTTTTGTTATCATTAGAGGGTGGAAACTGCAGAAACTCTACCCCTGGAGCCCATGCCTTGTCCCTGTCAATGCTGCTGGCAGTGGCAGCCCAGGGCATGGTTCTCCAAGAGAGTCTCTGCAAGTCAAAGGGTCCACTATTTGCATTCTTGCAGAGTGGTGTTGGGAAGATTCCCCATGGATGACCTAGCAATGGCCATTAAAAAAACTCCATGCAATTCTTTAAGAGCTTAAAAAGAAATCAATATGGGCAGCTCTGCCTGGGCTTTAATCATTCACTGGCACTGTTTATGGCCCTAATAACAGTACTGCATGGGCTGCAGCTCCTGTGCCAAGCACATCCCAGCCTGGGAGGGAAAAGGGGAGAAATAAATCCAGTCAGATCTTGCATGAGAAGGGCATGCGTGACAGTCAAGAAGGGCAACCAGTGGCCTCCACCAGAAAATCCAGCTTCTCCTCACAGAAGAGGTTAATGATAATCATATCTTGCATTTATATGGTCCACTGAATTAAAGGGATACACAATCCAGCTTTAGCTTCTAGATGCGGAAGGAATGTGTCAAGAAGAGGCTGAATCCCAGCTCATGAACACTGGCAGGAATCACATTCAGGTGCCCTAGACACTGGTCTGCAGCAGTAATTCTATGTATGGTATATAGCTGGAGACAACTAAGAGTTTGAGAAGTGGTGGGCAGGAGGTGATAAGCATGGTTGGGAAGGGAAGACAAAAGGGTTGGGGGAGAAATGTAGCAGAGGAGTACCCAAAACTGGAAGGAAAATGTTTAGTGTGTTAGTATGAGTGGGAAGAAATTTGCTTGGACTAACAGGGGAAGAGAGATGGGCTAGAAGCTGGAAGAAATATTGAGATGGTGCTATACAGTATACATATCAAAGATTTCATACTGTAGTAGCTGATGGAGGGCTACAGTCCCTGTATCTGCATATCTGCCCCTAGAACTCACTCAGATGTGAGCTGGGAACCATCAGAACCTCCCACGTTACTGCAGGAATGCTGAGTCTCCTGCAGGGAAGGGACACATCCATCTCCAAGGAGACAGCTTGGCTAAAGTCTCAGACAACATCTAGTTCTCTGCTATCATACTTTAAGTGGCAAACTACTGTGAATTCAGCAAGACTTAATAAGTTCCCTAAAATATCCCCTGACTAGGCCTGGCCATAATTACCTTGATTTGCAGATGTGCAAAAAAGTAGATGAAAAGTGTGAAACAGGTGCTCTCATGTAAATGCAAGGACTGGAAAGCAATGAAATTCTTGTCTGGCTTGTCTCCCTCCTTTTCCCTTTAAAGGAACTTATCTGTTTGCAGCAGTCCTGCCCAAACCCCACTTGGTGATATACTAGGACTTTCAAGGTTGTTGAAATTGCTGCAGACGGAAACATGCTTTTGTTCCTGCAGTGCCTGACTCCTTTCTTTCTCAGGGCTTGGAGAAAAGGACAATGTTTCTGATTCTCACCTTTCTCTAACCTGCAGGCACTGAAGTTAATTGCCAGCTTTCAGAAAGGTTTATGGCTTTGTATCTAATTGTTGTTAGTGAGCATCTGTTGCCCTCTCCCTTCTTCCCTATGTATTTTGGGGACAACCAGGAGGAGCTACTGCTCCCTTAAAATCCCTGACCCAGAGAGACAGAGGTGTCATGTCATGTTGAATTAGGGTTTGGGAGAAGCAGCACCTCTCCTCACAATATGAAAGTGTTGGCTTACAAATGCCACTCTTGCCTACAGACTGACAGGTACTTGTCTCCCACTGGCCACCAAGACATCTGATTCATCTTACACTCAATGTCAAACTTCATTCAGAAGTGAGGATGCTCAGTCAGATAAACATTAACAAGCAGGGTTGATAATTCTTCACAAGCCATCAGGACTCCCTGAAGGATCTTGATTTCCATTTTAACCCACAAGACGGAGGAGATGTTGCAAGTGCAACCATTCTCATGAAAAATAATGGAGCTTATTGCTACAGACTCGGCTCCTGCTGGGAAGGCATTGAAGCAGTTAGGATTTTGCCATTCTTCTTCATCAGAGCATGGAGCTGTTGAAAGTGATGAAGAAATCCCTGGAAAGAGTCCTAGCTGTAACAGAAGCTGTCTCATAGGTGCTGCTTGGTTGGCTGTGATGGAGGCATCACCATTCAACTAAGGCCTCATCCTCACACAGATGTACCTGCACTGGGAGGGAGGGGACACCAGCAAGGTCTGAACCCAGAGCCTTTAGCAGCACCTCTCCTGCCTGAACTCAGGGAGCATCCAACAGCTGATGGAAATTGTTGTTTTCTACATTTAAGAAATAAGGAAGTTCTGCTTTTGCTAGAAGCAAACCATGTTATCTCTGTGTTTTAAAGCAGGTGCATCTGTGTATGCTCACAGTCAAGTCCACAATGAGCTGCCTGGAGTATTTTACAAGCTGAAAACTCTGGAACAAGTAGCTTATCACTTAAGCTGCTTCAAGGATTTAGGGTGGTTTAAATTAAAGTGCTCCAGGGACCCAATCCTGCACCCATTGAAACCACTGGTGATTTTATTGGAGATGTACAAGGGACCAGGATTTGGCACTAAAGGCTTAGAGAGCTGAAGTGGATAAACCCCCTACAGCCTTTTAGAGATGGCTAAACCATTCCAAAGCCTTAGACCTGTTTACAGCCTGCAGAGGTTGGCCAGTGATGGAAACACCATAGGAGTAAGCCTTTGCCTTGCTGCTGTTTACCCCAAGCAGCATCCAACCCCTGTAATTGCAGCAACTCATCTCTTTTCCATTTTGTATTGATAGCTGTGGTCTAATCCTGCTCCTGGTAGAGTCAGCAGCAGAACTGGACTATTAAAGTCAGTGACACAGAGAAATGAGGTGCCTTGTGCCTCTGTAGAAGGTACAGAATCACTTTCTGGGAGTTTGGCTAGTGATGACTAGGCAGGAGCAGAACTGAGCCCTAGGATGTGGTAGCTCAAGGGTTTCCTCCTTTTGGTTTTTGCATGAGGACTCTTCTTCAGTCATTTTGATACATTACATTATAGTACTGTCATTTCCTAAGTTCCTGTCTTCCTTCCACATACCTCTTGGATTATTTAAAATCATATTTAATACTGATCTTTCCCTCCTCATCTAAGAAAGTAGCAGGATGAATTCCAGCTTTTAAGTTATTAAAGTACCAGACATTTTTTTTCCTGTGAGGTCTCACACAGGAAATAAAATAACCTGAAACCCTTCCATTTTCAGAACAAAAAATAAAGAAGCAAAATGAGGAATATTGCTCTGCAGTGAGCCAACCTTCTGTTTGTGCACAGGCCTATTCAGCTTTTCGTGCAGAAGCAGAATATGATCCCAACTACAGTGACAGGCAGCAATGCATTAAGGGACTTCAGGCAATGCTGACATGGCCTTGCAGGCACAGGAAAGCTATTGTCTGCCAAAGCCGTTTGAGGTGCTGAGCCACCTCTACATCAGCACCCAGGGACCCTCAGCAATGCTATGAAACCGTGGTCCCCCAAAAGATGTTTTTCTCTGTCTTTCTAGATTTCTTCCCACATCTCACCCTCATGGGCAATAAAAGAGGAAAACATCATAATTCTTAAGAGGAATCCAGTCCTTCCACAGTATATAATACAGCAGAGGATGAATTTCTGAGAATATCCCTTTTTGTACAAGACCTAAGAGGATCTGCTGTTGCAGATAATAGCCCAGAGATGAGAAAGTTTTGACAAACCTTCTTGCATCAGCACTTATTGCCTGCTAAGCTGTTCCTCCTTTTCTAGATGCCCTCACCATCTCAGCAATCCCTCGTGATTTGGACTCTTATGTCAAAAAAGAAGAGCTGTAGTAAAGCCAAAGAGAATTCTGTTCCTAGGGGACTTCAGTAAATACTTTTCCAGTGGCTTCCAGATCATACTGAAATCCTGTCAGTGGAGTAAAAGCCAGAAGGGCTGAAGAGAATCATCTCAAAACCATCATACCAATAGAAATGCTCTTGTGACAGTGAAAAGAAAATATAGTTTAAATGTTTTTCTGCTGAGTAGAAGTCCTTTCATAGAACACAGTCATCTAAACAGACTGACTAGAAATGTAAGTAAAGAGATTAATCTATTTTCATATATATTTTTATATACACATACCAACTTAGATATATATACTTTAGATTTATAGTGGATAGCTCAACAGTGTCCCCTGAAGGATGTACTGTAAATAAGAGAGGTGAAGAAACAGGTAGAATGTGACAAAAAGAAACAGGAAAGGAAAGAACAGAGAGAAATTTGTGAAGATCCTTGTGGTAAATACTTCCAGCTACTTTTCTTGTAATGGTGACACAGTTCTGCAGTTCTACAGTAGATCAATCAGTTGACACACTGATGTCCAGCTAGCTGGACTTGAGCTAGTTGTGCCCCAAAATCCTCTCTGCACTTCCAGAGGGCACCGCTGTGATGGAAAGATGAGTGTGATGCAACTCCCTCTGCAGCTCATCATGGAATCATAGAATTGTCAGGGTTGGAAGGGACCTGAAAGCTCCTCTAGTGCCAACCTCCCTGCCATGGGCAGGGACACTTCCTCCTAGATCAGGTTGCTCAGAGCCCCAGCCAGCCTGCCCTGCAAAACTGCCAGGGATGGGGTTTCCACCACCTCTCTGGGTAACCTGTTAAAACAACAGGGAAGGTGATCTCCTTGCAAACCACCACCCCACAGGGTGGGCACAGGCAATGCTCTCAGTGACTACCTGCTGGGCACCAAGGAGTCCAAGATTTTGCCAGACTGATGCTGAAGTCATCTGGGTAGACCAAATCAGGACAGGTAGTGAGAGCCACACCAGCTTCCCCAGCCATGTCCCTTAGTGCTACTAAGCACATCTCAGTCTGTGAGCTTATTTGGGAACAGCTGTTTCTGCAGCATCTTCTGCAATGTCTGTGCAGAGTCAGGATTGCTCTTGTGCAGCCACGTTCAGCTCGGGGCTGGGATCCTGCAGTGAGCTCTCTGCGCGTGCTGGGAATTCATTGTGGGAATGCAGCTATCAATAACAGCCACAGCAGGATCAGGAAGTTCCTTCTATTCATCTAACATCATTGTGGTTTTTTAAACAGCATCAGTGAGGCTTTCATTTATTTTTTTTTTCTCAGAGGAGAAGCAATCTGACCAAGATGAGTTCAACTCTGGTAAGAGTTTTCTGTAGGGAATCCATTTGCTGAGCCACTGAGTCCATCGGTACTTTGCAGTGGTAAATATTGGCCAATGTGCCTCTAAGTACTATTAATGAAGTTAATTAGCAACAAAAGTTTTCAAATGTGAAAAAGCTACAGGCATAGCCATGGTTCATTAAGCTTCAGAAGCTTCAAACAAATCTTAACTGCCTTTCTCAGGGGAAGAAAAAAACCAACAAAACAACTTTTCTAAATACTCAAAACATTGTAGCAGCTCTGCTCTACTTCATGAAAACAGCATCTAAGAGAGCTGGTTATGCTTCTGCAGGCCAACTTCACTGAGCTAGAGAAGGAAGAATGAAAATGCAAACAGAAAAATGTACTTCTCCAGCATCATGGGTTGAATGTGAGGATAGTTTCCTTTTCCTTCCAGATCTCTAACATCTTTGAGGATCCAGAGAGGCCAGAAGCAGCTTTGGATAATCCCTGTGGCTCAGCAGCCTTTACCCTTTCTGGTCAGCTTTGGGACCAGGCTGCTTGCAAATTGCCTTTGGGTCAAATTACCTGCAGGCAGCCTCCATCAGCTGACAGCCACCAGCACTACTGGACATGGGCAGACATAGCTTTTCTCCTTGAACACCAAATCTTTACATGTCCAGCAGGCTCCCAGAAGCTTTCTTCCTTTGTTACAGGCAGAAGTCCAACACCAGCTGAGCCATGGAGGAGGTAATGTGGTCAAGGTGAGGTTGCCACTTGGGATCATTGATTCTTTTCTGCTTTCTGGCTGGTATGAGAAGAATAGCCTACAGTCCTGAGCAGCTCCTTCATGCCACTGTTTCTCACTGCTGTCTTTGCTACCCTGCAACTCTCTGTCATAAAGCAAAAGGATTTATTGCTGAAAAGTGATCAGCAAAAGACAAAACAAAAGCAAGTGCTTGGGGACTGGTCAGCAAGGCATCTCCTGGCTGTCATCTTCTCTTGCAAAAAGCAGTGGAGTGGGTTTCTGCTCCTCACCTTAAAAAAATGGAAGCAATTTAAGAATACAAAGCATTGCTTGTTGAAAAGGGAATACCTTTTGCTTTGCAACACTCACAAGTATAAGAAAGATTGGTCCTTCTTTCCTGGCATGGCCAGCAGTAGAGGAAAGCCTGCAAGCTGTCTTGGGAAAACACTCATCTGCAGGTGTCCTCAATGATGTACCCTCTTTCCATTCAGTTGGAGCTGATGGAGCATTTAAGAGGTATTTAAGAAAGAAAAGAAAAGATCATAACCTTTTAATAAGCAATTTGCCTATGACAGTGCTGGTCAGTCCAGCATATCTCTCTCACATAATTAATCAAGACCAAGTGCTAGATTTGCTGTCGTCCTATTTAATAGCATTATGGCAATCCAAGATTTAAGCCAGTGCTTTAATGTCCCTGCCTTGTTTAATACCATTACTGCATTATAGATTTAAGGTAGCACTTAGATGGTAACTTTTCAAAGCAATGTCTGGGCTTTAATGTCAACTGAAGTTCCTCCACTCAGTTTTCTGCTCTGCTTTGGAAATGTTCTTCTTAACCTCTCGCCTGCTGCTTAGCAGCTGAGTGAAATGAGATACTTTTAGGGTACTCCTCATGTCAGTTTAGTCCCTGGGGAATGAATCATAGGCACTGTGAGACAGATTTTACCCTGATGGAGACTTTCCTGTGGTGCTGATCTGAGGTGACAACTGATAAGCAAAGAGCCCACACTCACCTCTTCAAGCACCATTTCCATTTGAACTAAATGGCTTTTATCTCGATCAGGAGAGAGGGAAGGAGCAGATATTGCCTCTTTCCTTCCCCACCCAGGAGATGCATGTTTGCACAGAACTGGGGCAGCTGCTGCTTCTTCATGCCAATGTTTGAAGTCTTTCTGATTCAGGCATTGAGATTCCACTGACAGCCACAGGACAACACATTTTCTCCTTGCTGCTTGCCCTGGGAGTCTGGTTTCCTCCATTTTTAAGTCTAAGCAATTACTCCTTTTAAAATCAGGGGTCATTGTACTCCTAACAGCTATTTAGTTGAGATGTTACCTACACTTCTCAGCTGATAAGCTTGTCTCACAGTCTCTAACTACAAGTGAGACTTGATTTCTCAAAGAATATCTTTCCTTAAATGGAAACCTAATCAAAAGCATTCAGCATCCTCATTGGGTGCTGGAGCCTATTTTCCAATAATCCATCTTTCTGTGCCAGACCATTAAGTCTAGTAAACTGAAAACAAAGAAATGATGTAGGAGATCAGAGTTAGTTCATTCATTGTGGCAGCCATCACTCTTAGTTCAGCCAGCTGCATCATTCCTAGCTGCTCTGAAAATGACTTGGGAAACCAAATTCTCTTAATGCACCCTGATCATTTCACCTGCAGTTCCCTGGAATATCTGAGAGCACAGAGCTGTGACATGGATGGGCAGGGTCAAACTGAAGACACCCAGGAGAAGTTAATATGAAGAGCAGCTCTGCCATTTCATGGTCTGTGTCCCTTGGGCATCATGTACACATAGAGCCTCCCAACAAGCAGATTAGAAATATTCATACCTGAAAGTCAAAAATTATACATTATTCTCAGCCAAACAGGAGACAAAGTTAGTATCATGTTGCCTACATATTGAATAAGACTTAACCTTTGCTAATCTCCTTGCAGATGAAACACAAATAGTTTTCTCACATATAACAAGAATACAAATCCTTCACCAGAATTGTTTACTGAATTATCTTCCATGACAGTCATCAAAGGAGAAATCAAAGCAATAATCAATTGAGAAAGAGAAGATGGGAGGCTAACAAACTATTCACATGGTTTTATTCCTTTGGGCAAAGCCTTTATTGCACTAAAATCAATGAGAATAGAATAGAATGAGTTATGATTTATTGCTACAGTCAGATCTCATTGTGGTGTATTAAGGAGGTTGTGATGATTACAGGGTTTTTTCTCAGAATGGTACAAACAGAGCAAGGTATCTAGAAAGCATCAGATGTCAAAAAGCAAACTGTTTCCAAGGGACCTTAGAAAACATCACATCCCCAAAGGAATCAAGATAGTGCCTTCCCCACTTTTTATCTTTTATTTTGGCAAGCACTAATTTCTCAACACATGCTAATCCAGATTCTTCCTTGATGTAGAGCCATTGTAGGCAATTCTGAGGAAGATGTAGTCACAGTAGCCTGGATTTGGCAGAGTGGGTTGCATCTGGAGCATAAATCAACTTGGCTTTGCTTCATTCCTTCCTTGATCATGCACCAGATAATCAATTAGTGATGACTCAAAGAGTGGAGACTGCTAGTTCATTTTGTTATCCTCAAGGTTGTTTCCTCTGTGTTTGCACTGATCATGCTCCAGGGTAGCTGGATGTAATGATGGAGTCATCAGAAAGTGGTAGTGTCTTGCCTGAATTCTTTGTGACAATGTAAGCCAGCTGATTGATTGTCCATGATATTTTTCTGCTTATATCCTTAGTATGGGTGGTACAAAGATGAAAGCAACACTGTCAAGACTTTCTGAGTGCAGCTAAAATTGCAATTTGCTATCAGAAGAGATTATGTTAAAGTAACCATCCTTGGGCTGGAGGAACCTTAAAGACATACTGCAATGACAAAAAGCATTACCAGCATGAAGATGCAATTGCCTTTCATGGGAGCTTAGCTTCCAGGTATGACTGATTGTTTGAGGGCAGCAGCACTGACAGGCTGGGGACAATGTGATTGGTTGGAAATTTCCCTCTGTTTTTGTTTGATTTATCTTATTGGGAAAATGTTCTCAACATGCTGGTGTAAGGGTTTTGTGTATTAGGCATTTTTCTTTGCTAGGAGGGATGTGTCAGGACATTGAAGTCCATCTGACTGTAAGAACTAGGCAGTGACTTTCACAGGGAGAAGGAAGGTTGTGGCTTAAAGGATCTGAACACTGCTCTCACTGGTTTTGCCTTGTCACCAAGAAGTGAGTGAGTCTGCAGGGTGCCCACATTGAGGGGACACAGGGGACTTTCAGATCAATCTCCTTCTCTGTAGAGACCCAGGCTGGTCCATGGATGCTCTGGTGGTACCTCTGGAGCAGAAATCTGAACACAACAGCAGCAGAAATGGGAAATGATCAGGAGCTAATGACTAGCAGAAGTACTGGATGTGGGTGGAGAGGGCAGTGTAAGATCAGTTATGGTTTGTGAATGTTTTGGTGGAGCTGGGAGGGCTTTCCAGGAGCAGTAGAAATGTGCCTTCTGTTAGATGAGAACTGATGATGCTTGAAAAGATTCTGAGAGGCAAAATAAGTGCATAAACTTGTATAAAGGTTTGTCCTGAAATAAATTAATGAACAATTTTAGTCCCTTAGGTGGCTATTTTATTTAAAGAGATGAGTTCCCTTCTTTTATTTCTGTAAACTGTTTACAGGGTCTCCTAATGTATCTCCATTATCTGAAGTTCCCTCATTTTACTCATGCATTTAATTATCTGAGTCAGCCTAAATAAATTGGTCATCCTAGAAGACAGCTAGGATCCAGGATCACAGCTACCTTTGGAGGTCCAACAGCAAACATTTGTCATCTCCCAATTAGCATTGCTCTGCTGGTGTGGAGTCTGTGTCTCAGCCCTCCCCAGAGATCCAGTGGAATAATGAACAGAAGGTTATAGATGATAGACAAAGAAACATAGTCTGCTACAATAATAACACTGGATGTCTATGCAGTAATGATAGCTCTTATCTAATGCTTCACAAAGATACCACAGCATTCTATCTGGAGAACAGTGATACTCTCATTACAGGCAGAATTAGAGGTGATGTTCCTGGTGAAGCTGCTGAATGCTTTTCCTCATAAGACCTCCTTCAGATCAGATCCTACAGAGGGGGAAAATGTGGGGTTTATTTATTCAAAAGTCCTATCTCTAAGGGGACTGAATTAAGCCCAGTTAAGCAAACTGAACTGAGGGCATATCTTGCCCATGGAGCACTTGACTATACAATCCCAATGTCCTCTTAGGGCTCTTTTCTTCAGACAATTTCACAGATGAAGAATGAGGAGTATGAGAAGTTGTGTTTGTGAAAGAACTCAGAACAAGTCAGCACCAGGGAGGAAGCAAAGGAGACAGCCAGAGGCAAACTTTCTTAGTGAGAGAAGTCTCAGGTTAAAGCCTGATGTGGCTCAGCTGCCAAATATATGTATGTCCCACTGTACTTTCATCTGGAAAGAGAGGATAAACTTCTATAAAAAATGAGCTCTTTCTACTCTGTACTGAACTTTGTGTATTAACCATAGTGCTGGGCTGAGGTCTATGGATACCCTTACAACCTTTAAAAGAAACCTCTTGCTTTTTAGAGGCAGATTAATTTTGGGAAGTAATGAAGGCCATTGGCACAACACATTGAGGAAAAGGATGGAGTTTGCCTTTCCTGAAAGCAGTATCCTCCCAAGTCCTTCATTTTTCCATTGACAGTCAAGAAGGCTGATGATTACCTGTGGTTTGTAGCTCTCCAAAGACCAGGCAGCAAGGAAAGATTGACTTTGCTGCTGGATGATAGTTCTGAGACTTGGTTACATGTCAGCAAATTATAGATTTTATTCTAAATTAAATGAACCATTACATGGTCAATATTGTGCACTTAAAGAGCTGTAAAACTCTGAAATAAAATTAACTATAAAAAAGAGGAATTATCTAATGACTAGAGGAATGTAACAGAGGTGCACCACTTCCCTGTCCTTGCAGGTTTATTTCTTGAGTAATTGCTTTCTTCTTCCTTGTACCATCCTTGGTTATCTTAGGCTGTGATAACAATGTGAAGGCCACATTACAGCCTTCAGCAAACCCATGCAGGGTCCCATGTAAGAATTCAGATGATGATAGCCAGCTCAATTTCCTGCTGTTGTCATTATAATCAGCTAAAAAGAAATGACTGGGGGGTATTGGCTCCTGCTGGGCTGTACTGTAGACATAGTCTCTGTGCAAGGCATCTTCTGCTGGTGAGAAGTATTGGATAAATATGATGTTAAAATCCTTCTTTGCAATTCGAGATCAAATACAGCAGTTTATTTCACGACTAACACTTGCTTCTTACAGAATTAGTGTTTTGGCTTACTCCTACTTGAAGCAGACTAACCACAAATGAAGGCTTGCCAGTGGCCAATGGGTTAGTCCATGGCTTGGTGATCAAAGCTCCCTGTGATTGTGTGTGTGTGTATGTGCATGTGTGTGAGACTGAGGGGATAGCATTTAATTTCCCTGTATCTTAGGTCTCCATCACCAGGGAATAGTTAATATTCCTTTTGGTACTCTAATAGAAATGCCATTCATTTTTAGGCTGACATCCTAAAGGCACCCATACCTTAACTGCAGAATTACAGGTGTCTAAAGGCAGCATTAAATTCCCAGGTACTCTCTACCCTTCCTGCAAGCTCTTCTGCAGAGGAAAGCTTTTAAGGAAAAAAAAATATCATTGAGCTTGTCTCTTTTTGTCCTTTTAACAGACACTTCCAACAATGGCAAGTTTCACAGGAGGAACACCCATAGGAGAGCAAGAAGGAAGGAGAATGCTCTGAATACATCTTTTTCCAGATTAAAAAAAAAAAAGAGAGAGAATGAAGTAAGTGTATCTTAAAAAACTTGTATTACAAGTTTTCTTCTTGATCACTCTGTAAAAATCTTATTGCTTTCAATGGAATTACCCAAGTGTAACTTCAAGGAGAATCTGGCTTATATGGGATCAGAGCATGAGGCTGGTGAGTAGAGGCTGGCAGGGTGCCAGAGGTGTTTCATTCCCTGTGGCTCCTTTTTCTGGGAAGGAGACTGAAATGGAGAAAACCCTACAGCATATTCACTCAAAACATTTCATCAAACAGATCACTCATCCAAGCCATAGTCAAAAAGTCTATTCTCCAGCTCCCCTGATAGAACACAGAGCTCTGACCCAACAGATACTCTCTGCATTGGAAATCTGGGGCATCATTCTGTGCAGCACAGAATTAAATCTAGGAGACAGAGACAAGAAGTGACATTTCAAGGAGGGGTATTTCTGTTTGAATACTGGGGGGTGGGGGGGTGGTGTCACTGTGCTGCTTGGTGACACACAAAGCATCAAACCATGGCTGCTCTCCAGCTCCCAGTGAAAATCACAGCCTGAGCTGCTGAACCAGCTCTGCTGTAGCATGACCACAATAAACTCCTGATCTCTCTACTGTATATCAACCAGTGGGTTAAATATTCAGCACCAAGTTAGCACAGCTTGGTTACACATCTGGTTGACTAAACCTCTCAGGTGGTTTTGTCCAAAATTCCCATTGACATCAGCCAGACCCAGTCTGGGTGTGGGACCATTTTAATCCCCCTGAGGGTGAAAGATTACAACAATCCAAAGGATTAAACCCGCGCTGCCTACGGCACCAGCTCCAGGGAAAGATTGATGAAGGTTTGGCAATTGCAGCCTGCCAGTAAAAATACATGTTTTAACAGTATAGTGACTAAAACTAATGTGGTATTTCTGCTAGCTACTGCCTGTGCTTTTGCTGATGTATTTGGTTTCTAGGTTCAGGGCTAGAAGACTTTACTCATCACAGCTCTGAATGCTCCTGCCCTACTGCAAAGCCTGCCACCTCACTTGATGAATAGTTACTGGAATTAATCATTGGAGGGGAGCAGTTTCTTCTTTGTACATTTGTCTGAAAAATTGCTCTCTTTGTGGAAGCTTTTAATGGATTTCTCAAGCCTTTCTTAAGCGTGACACACAATGCCTGAAATTCAGCAGCAGCAACAAATGAAAGGACAAAAATCCAGATGGAAGCATAATTACCTTATATCAAAATAGAGTGCTTTGGTAACTGAAACTCACAGGGGATGTAGCATCAGTTTAACATCAGGAGGCACTGGGGCTGGCAGCCCCTTCTTCACAGCCTCCCATGCTGTCACCCTGCTCTCCTTCCCCAACTTGAACTGCCTTGCAATTATTGGTTAGGAAGAAAGATATAATCACCAGAGATTAATTGCATCTCTCTGAAATTACTATCCCCAGAACTGATAGGGAGAATGGTCTCAGTGCTTCTGTCCATAGCCTCATTTAGTAGTGAAAATACAGCCAGGTTCTCTGGAAATGTCAGGGGGAAGGTCCCAGCTCTCCTCTTGGGCTTGGATGACTACTGAGAGCACTTTTCTATTTGCTTTACAGTGGGGAACAAACCCTCTGATTTTCGCAGGCAGTAGTGAGAAGCTATCTCTGGGCCTGCAAGAGATGCTACATTGCTTATAGCCCCTGTGGAGAAGCAGGAGCAGGTCTTATCTCCCTAGAAGCAATAGAGGGGGAAATGATGCAGAGCACTGACCTGGGGTGGGACTCCTGCCTTTGTCTGGAGAAAGCTGAGACCAGCTTCTTGCTGCACCTGGCTTAGATCTTCTCCCTTCTGGCTTTCATACCCTGGGTTCCACTGAAACCCACATGCCCATAGATCTACCCTTTTATTCAAAGCCTGCCTTGGTCCAGATTAAGACTTCAGGCTCTCTCTGACCTCTCTGCTGAATGACAGGTTGTCACCACAAGCTCAGTGTGGCAGGAGCAAAGCTTTGGGCCTTTCTCAGCCACCTTTCAAAACACCATAGACAACACCACTATTTTGTTTGTCATTCAGAAATATGGGGAACAGACTTCCTTTCAGGTCATCATAACCAGGTTATTTCTTACTCCAGCTTTGAGGAGCAGACGATACTTACTTGCTGTAGTTCCATACCTACCCAATACAACAGGTAGCTTCATTTCACACCTTACAAAGCTCTTCTGCTTTGCTGTATGTAGGGCAGCATCTAGCATATTGTCAGCTATGAGCAAGTAATTAATACTATAACAATTGATGCGGGAAAATCCTGTGGCTGATTCCAAAATCTTCAACTGAGTGGGGAAAATCTTTACAAAGAATTTTACCAACCATAGATACAAGGATCATGTTATGGGAGTTATGGAAATGTAGCCACCATGTCAGTGCAGCACTGTAATTTAGAGGCTGAAATTCTCATTCTGAGGTTTGTGCCATAATTTTTAATAAAAGCAATTCTAAAAGAGAGCTGCTGCCAAGCAAAGCATTACTAGGGCTGCCAGAAGGTCTTCTGAGGGGTCAGCCCAGTAAAAAACCAAGCAGGGTTTAAACATGGCTGCTAAGGAAGGTTTCTTGGGATATCTGGTGAATTTGCACAGGAATTCCAGCAGATTAGAGTGTTTCTTTTTCACTGAATTGGCAAATTTCTGATGAGGAAAAGAAGTCCATGTGAAAATTTTCAGCCTGCACTACTATATTTTACGTAGCAGCTGAGAACAACTCTTGCAGATGGTTTGAGGTAGGAAAGGAGAAGCACATTTGCCATAGGACACTGGAAAGTTCACAGAGTCAGATGATAGGGATGAACCTGGTTTGGGGACAGGACACAGCAATGACACCTGGAAATCCTGGCTTTTCCCACAGCACTGTCTGGTTTCTGTTTTGATAGCATCTCACTATCAATCCTGAGACAGGTAAAAATTTCCCTTGAGAACCTCTTATACTAAAAGATATCCAGACAACTAAACCCAGGCTGCTACAGCACAGGAAATATAGCAGCACTGTTTAAAATGCAACAACTCCCCTGTAAAGTGTTTAAATCCTGCAGCTTTTGTTTATGCCAAGCCCTCAAGTGATGGCAACAGGATATCAAACCAACCAAAGCAAAGTCCTGCCAAAAAAATCTTTTGCCTGGTACACTTGCTGCTTGTATTAAACACAAAATCTCTTCTGGAGAAGATCAAGCAGAGTTGGTGGCAACAAATCCTGGCATCAACTTCTGAGATGTCCGTGGCCTCTCTGCCCTCTGCTCTGGCTCTTTTATCTCACTTGCCAGAGCACCACTACAGCTGTGTTGTTAAATGACTGATTGTGTCCAAAACACACAGGTGATAAACTGTGGGGCCTCACTTCTGTCTTGATAGTTTATGTTACACAACATAACATACACATGACATACACAACATGATTTTGCTTTCCACTGTGGATCTTGAAGAAGGTCAATAAATTGGTTCATGCTGTAGAGCAGATTTCATTATCTATATATCAGACCTCGAAGTTCCTCAAGGTGATTCTCTGCCTTACATTACTGGAATTTTTTGCATCTTTTCTAGGAATTAGGTATTGATCCCTGGAAAATGAACAACAATTAAAATGAGGTATAGACAACTGCAATCTCAGTGGTCCCGTTAAAGGATGAAATGCTTCATTAACACCTCATAAGAACATTCAGAACATGAGCAGAGGGCAACTCTCCTCCTTCATCACTGGTGCATGATATCCAGAAAGGAATGGCTTTTCAACTGCCCAGGATTAGTCTGCACAAAAATTACTCTAGTGTAACTAAGTTAGCTAGAAGTTGAAGTGCTCTTTCCTACCACCTCAAGACAGTTTTTTTTTCTACTTTGAAATTGTTTTATGATATTCAAGCCTAAATCAGTTTCTTAGCAATTTAATCTAAAATGAAGGGAAGGGAATGTAAACCATCACAGAAACCATAATTAGTTTGATGAAACTAGGTCATACTCTAAATTAAACCAACATAACTTCATAAATCCATATGCCTTTAAACTTCTTGACTGTGAAGAGCCCACACCAAATTGTTGCGTGTGATCTTCCTGAAAACTTCAGCTTTGAGATTTTGACTGGGAAATAGCTCTTTGGTCTGGCAGAGGTAGCAATTCTGAGTGATGTTGGAACATTGCAGGATTTCTGAGTCTCTACTCATGACTATATCATTGTTTTGATATTTATTTAGGGAATGATGGGAAGAGAAAACTGAGCAATATGCTAGGCTCCTGCTGATTTCCATGGAGCAATAGTACCTCTGAAAATTAAGCCCCTAAGTGTTCTGCAAATCCTAGCTTGCATGTTAAGTGGTGCGTGGGGTGACCAGAAAGACACACTAAATTACTGTGATTCAGGAAAGTGTAATTGATTGCCAGTGAGGAGCCCAAGAGAGGGACTCTCCAACAATACTTTAGGAGAGTATAATCAAGCCCAAGAGGTTAACTATTCAGTATGAAGATAGGATCTAACTAAGGTAGAGTGTCCCATGTTGTCTCCCATGACTGTGAGAGGTTGTAGATGCTATCCTAGCTCCTCCTTATCTACCCACACAGAGTGTAAATGATGCTTGGATCACATCTGCCCTCCTGAATGAGAGAACACCACCCTCAGAAACTCTGTCTCAGCCCAGAGAAACAGAAAATGGATCCAGCTATGGATCTGGCTTCTTAATGTCCAGAACAATCTCATTCTGTATTTTCTGCCAAGTTTCTTATTGACTATTTCATCCAGCTAAAGACTGATGATGCTTAAGACATCAATGGAGTTGTGTAAATGTCTATCAGGGTTATCCACCTAAGGCTTCTGAGGTTTCTAGTTTACTTCTGAGAGCTCCATGAAGAGTAACTCAGACTAATGCTCATTGTCAGCTGGCTTAAATTCCTCAGCTGGGGAATGCTTGGGGGGNCAGTCAGATACTGTTAGTGTCTGACAGAAGAAATATCAATAGCTGGCATGACTGATGGGGAATGAAGGAAATACCACCCACAAACAAAAGGGTAAGTAAAGAGGATTTGAAAGCTTCATGTTGCATTCATTTTGAGACTTCTTATTTCTCCCTTTTTAAAGATGATCTGATTTCACTCCTCACTATAATCCTCTGATCCAGGCATGGGTTATATACTAAATAAATAACTGCATAAACAAACACAAAGTGATCCTTGTGGGAGCACCATTAATAAGGGTGCTGTGGCAGGCACTGTGGTCAAAATGCCAGCAAGGTCATTCTAAGAAATACAGAAGTTCACAGAGATGTTTCCCAGTGCCTGAAATGCATCAGTTTAGGAGCAAAGAAAGGAAGGAGAAGGCAACACCTGGGGTTTGTCTTGAGTATGGGTGAAGAGGATCTGAAGGAACTTCATGGATATGTTGTATCATTAACAGGCAAGATATTGATGGATACCTATCAGTTGCTGTCCTTGGAACAATGTGACCCAGATGAGGATGTGGAAGAGCAGTTCAGATTATGCTGAAGAGCATGTCCACTGCCTCAAGGAAGCATTTTCTTCTTAAAGTGGAGAAGAAAAGGAAGAAAAGCATGTGAGTCCAAACCTACACAACTGTTGCTTGAAATGTGCCCCTTTCTAGGCATCTTTGAGAAAATAAATCCACCTGAACCATGAGCTCAGCTCTTGGCAGCAGCTACTTGTGAGCATTTCAGCAGGAGGTTTTAAGCAGGAACTGAAGGTGTAATTTCCAAAGAGATCAAAGTATAAAAATGCACTGTAGAGTTTTTTTTTCCATACTGAATGAACTGTTCTGATTCTTCCAAAAATCCAGCTAGAGGCTACTTCCATCTTCAGCTGCCCTCCATCCAACAAGGATTATGAGGACTGCAAGACACATCCATTGCAGCTGGGGCATCAGCTCACATTTGAGTAGGTCTTCAGTATTAACCACACCATATCCTTAGTACCTGCTATCTGGCTCAAGGCTGGAGCAAACCAGCTGGCTGGCTGTGTGAAGACACTTGTGTATCAGGAGAGGAGAAAAAGACCAGCTCACTCTTGGCAGCAGAGCTCAGAGCAGATTGTGCCACACAGGGTGACAAGCTCAAGCGCGCGCTGGCATGTTTAACAAGGACAATAGAAACAGTGCCAACATTGGTTAGGTCAGGAACGAGTGATGCAACTTTTTGTTGCTACTTTTCTTTCACACCTTCAAGCCTTTTGACCAAGCTGTCCCACAAAAAATGTGTGAGAAACCTGTCATTCACTGGAGAGCCTAGGAAATGCTGCTGTTCTGAGCAGGAAAGAGCCAAGTCAGTCACTGAGCCAATGTGTTGATCACCAAAGAGTTTACATGTTGTTATCAAGTACAGATGCCAGATTCTGATGCCTTTGATGGCACATCAGCAGTCTTGTCAGCAACATGAAGCCATCTCACAATGGAAATTGTTTGTCACACTCTGAAAGACTGGCATTTGACATCTGGTTTGACAGGTTATGAGGCATTAATGAAAGCTCCCTCATAAATGAAGAAATTCAGTTCATTCATCTGAGCCTACAAACAACCCCACTGTGATCCCAGAAGTGCTGGGATCCTCAGGAATGCCTGAGGGCTCTGCTGCTGCACAAAGGTGAGTTTACCACTCATCCTCCAAGGCCACTCCAACCTTCACATCAGGAAAGAGAATTTGAAATTTCTTCTTGACTCACAAGTCTGAGAAGACTCTGAAGACAAAGGATCAACAGGCACGAGGAAATAGAAGAGCAGACAGAAACTGTGACTAAAATACCAAACACAATGGTAATGTATTATTACAGTGGGACATAAATCAATTATTTATTGGTATACTGTCCTCTGCAGGACCCTTGTAGACACTGACCCCTGCAGAACCCTTTCTGTAGCAGTGCTGGTATGACTTTAAGTTTCTCAGGGATGTAGAGACTGGGACACAGTTTAGGATCTGGTGCTACTGAAAAACACACTAACATGCAAAGCAGTGAAGCACTTCACAACAGTTACAGCAAGATAAGGTTCTCTGCTTAGCAGCCATAGCAGAGCAATAAGGTCATTGTCAGCAAGCACCAGTACACCCTAATTGAATTCTCTTTTCCTTTGAACGAATAAAGCACTCATGCTACTCTCTTGGTTTTGTTTCACAGCACTGCAGTATAGAGAAAATGCTCTGTCCTCAAGGTCACTGCTGATTTTATGCCCAGCAATGTTCAAGAGAGTTTTGATGGAGCAAACACCTCAGAATTCTGCCTCAAATCGTTGCCCTGGTAAGCACTGCCCCAAATGGTTATGTGGGATAAGAGCAGAAGTCTGTCTAATCCTGTATCCCCTTCCTCTTGATGGCCAAAATCAAAAGATATGCTAGATGCCACCTTATAGCCTGAAGAAGAGTCAAGCTCAGGTGCATTTGCTTTGGACTTGTGCAGCAACAGACTCAGATTCTGCAAAAATAACGGGACATTTATTAAAAGCTCAGCTCTTTCCTATAGTGACTTCCATAATCCAATCACACCTATTGAAATCAGCCAGGCATTCCATTTATTTGGTGTTTTGATAAATTATAGCCCTGGGGTGCACCCAGGGCCAGATTTTGAAACCTATTCAGCTGTTTAACTCTCATTGATTTCAGTGTAATTGATTTCAGTGGGAAGGAAAAGAATCTATCACTTCCCACTTTGGGCTAGTCCCTTCTGAGGAAGCTGTACCAATTAGGCAGGAGAGCTATTTATCATGAGCCCCATTAAATAGAATCAGTGGTGCCCAATTACATCTAAATTACCAGTTCAGCCAGCCTGATGGTTGAACAGAAGGGGTGGTTGTTGCTGCAACACTGGCACCACCATTGACAGGGAGAATTTCTTCGCAATATCCCTCTGATATTAACACTCATCCAGGGAAAAACACTCTGCTTCCTCCATCAATCCACAATTATTTTTGTTTTTTATCCTCCCACTAGGTCACTCTGACATTGCAACAGTGTAATGGATACTAGGGGGAAAAGCAGGCTGAATCCAAACCTAAATGAGTGGGGCTTACATAATTAGAGGGTGAGAGAAAGAGAACCTAGAATCAGAGACACAGTCTTTTCAAGGTTTCCAAGGCAGCAAGTGGCTGCTTCTCATACAGCATGCACCACAATTGTGTTTTCAAGTCTACTGCATCAGTTTCCCCTATGATGAGGAGAGGGAAAAAAAACCAAACCCACACTCTTTTGAAATGTGAGTGCTTTTGAAATAATAGAGAGAATGTCTGGGACATTATGCTCCACGTGAGTAGTGGTGGTGATATCTTCATTTATTTGATACCATCTTCTGACATTTTTTTCCATTTGCAGGTGAGTCATTTGTAATGTTACCTACAAAGGATTCTGGTGTCATGATCTTTAACTTCTGCCCTGCATCTAATGCTGAAGATCATTCAACCATGATGAAACCAGCTGGAGGAAATTCCTTCCCTGAAAGCCAATGAGAGATGTGGAGCTGCTGTGTCATTTATTGTTCCATATTCCATATGTTTGTCTGATTGGTGTAGAGAAAGGTCCATTTATTAATAAAACAGCTCATGTGAATTGCAGACAGCTGAAAGAAAGAAAGAAAAAGGAAAAGAAAGAAAGGGAGAAACAAGCTAGGAAGGTAACACAATGACAGAGCAGGACAGCCTCAACAGAGCTCTTGGGATGCTGCTGAAAGCCACATGAAGATGGTAAGTCTGGATGGCTAAACCTTCCTTAGAACTATACTTTGGGTAACAATCTTGGGAGAAAGGGGTCCCAGCAGGAAAAAAGGACAATTTCTGCAAAGCTGTCAGAATATCAACAGGTAAAGCAGGTGAAGAAGCTGTCTCTAGGAAGCATCAGAATATTTCCTCAGACAGATGGAGCCTTCTGTGTAGGTCAAACTCTCTGCCAGCCTTCTTTCTTACTCCTAGGATGACACCAGCTGCACCATGCTATACTGCTAGGTCCTCATTCCTGAAAGAACATTTTTTTTCCAGGTGCCAAATGCAAGCAGAGCAATGAAGGTAGCTCAGGTGATAAGAGAGAAGCAGAGGCAATGTGCTGGGAGGAGTAAAAAGCACAGCCAGCTATCAGAATCTGTTCCACCACGAGACAGACCTCCTGGCCTGCCCATGCCATTGGGTTTCCCAGAACATCCTTCCCTGCTCAGGGAAGCTTCACATCTTCCTAGGAAGACTTCAATAAGGTAAATGCTGACTAAAAGTGCTTCCCTTGGATATCAGCCTTTAATGAAAGCTTCTTGGTACCTACAACCTTGCTTCTGTGTGAATGAGCCTGTTAATGCACTGATCAGTGAGTGCATCACCTTATTACAATTCAGTATTTCATGCTTACTGCTGTTAGGGGAAAAATATGAATAACTCATTTAGCTAGATTTCATTTCCTTAGTCTCTTCAAGGTCTACAAATTAATTCCTTGGTGAGCTTTTGTTCCAGCACTTAACCTGATATTTTCAGCTGCACCAGTGATCATTTCTTAGCTTCTGCTCTATTCTGCCAGAAAACAGCTCCACAATACCCTACCTTCTCTGAGCTGCCTTTGGTAGAGTTCTCATATAGCTGGGCCAGAGAGAACAGAAAAAATTTAGTTCTATTTGGGTGGAATTTGTAATACTACAGTGTTTTTTCCTGTTCTTCACAGGACCAAGAGCAAGCACCACCTCTATGAGGTTTCCTTCAGCAGGTATCTAAGCACTGACCTAGCTTCAGCTAAGGCCAGGAGAAAATAATAAATGTGACTCATTTCTGTTAAAAGAAAGAGAGGAAAATAAACTTTTATTTTGCTTTCCTTTACCTCCTACCCCAATCTATTTCTTCTCTGTTCTTTACCCAGCTAAACTGTCCATTCACTGCTGAGTCCAACTAACCATTTTTATAATATACTGGTCATGAGAGGTGTGGGAAGGAGGGCATGGAGACTAATGAAGTAATTACTCCTAGCCAGTAGAATCTGGCAATTAGGAAAAGTTTCAATGGAATTTTTACTTGTGATGAGGGGGATAAAAAGGAGGGGAAAAAAAAATAAGAGTGGTGGTGCTTGGCCAAAAGCTTAGTGACTGAGGAAATTGGCTTCAACCATCCATACCTCAGGGAGAAAGCTGCTTTTCTCCTTCCTGATTAGCTAATGTTTTCACAGGTTGGGCTGTAAAATTGCTAAATGGAGTATTAGGGCTTCTGGGGTTTGACTGTGAACGACACATAAGGGCACCTTCTTGCCATGGTAACAAGCACAAGACAGTCTTATAGCTGGAAAATGTACAAGAGTAAAGCTATGGCAGAAACACCAAAGGTGGATGGGCAATGGTTTGCTCATCAGGGAACTTTATAGAGATACTGGATAGGGGGAATGGGGGAAAAAAAGTCATCAACATTGCCTTTTCTCACTGAAGTCAAATGTCAGGATCTGGTGCTTCTGTAGGTGTGGAGTCAAAGCAAAACAAGGCTGGGATTGCCATTGTGCTGAGTCCTACCTGAGCTTATCTCAACCAGGAATCTTGTGGTGTTCTTTCTTCAAATGTTTTTCAATATATTGTCTTTTATAGTTGTAATTTCTCATCTCTTACCTTCCTTCCTTACTGAATTTTTCCATTTCTTGTGCAGTTGCTTCTACCTCATCCTCCATAAGAAAATGCTCTCCTGAGCCATAAATATCCTTGCTTAGTTCTTTCTGAGATCAAACACCTCTTGCACTTAATGAGCACTTGGCCCAAAACAGAAATGTCACCAGGTCCAGGAGATCTCTGAGCAAGACTTCAGCCCAGGTTAACACTTTTATTTTTACTATTAAGTATGAGTAATCTCCAGTGCCTTGAGAGCCTCCAACAAGAGAAGTGTCCTAGCCAAGAGTTTTAATACCTCCCAAAGGCCTTTTGCAGTTGATCCAGGCTGGCTAATAAGCCTCCAGCTTGTGCACAAGCTTTTAAACATCTGCTCTAAGTGCACCATTTCAGCCCTTTGAGTTTGGCCTTACACGTGCTATTTTTGGCTCGTGCTGGTGACTGACATGTTGTCCTGCTGACTGTGTTATTTCACATCCTGGAAACACTGCAGGCTGTGAGCCACAGGGCTCTAGGTTTGGGAAAAACACAGGTTTCTTCTGCAAATCTACAAAGGCCCACTGTGTCCTAGCAAGAGTCACCTAGCAGTAACAAGAGGGACCAGGAATGAGATGGGTACTGACAAGCATTGATATATCATAAGAGAACCTCCCCTATGAGGATAGGCTGAGACNAACAGACAGGATTTGCTCAGCTGGAATCTCAAACATTGGTGTAGAAGAGGAGTATTTATAGATATGGGCTGTTCCAGCCCTGTTTAAAAATACTGACAGAATTTAGAGGGAGAACTCAGATTACTGTGTAGGGAGGAAATGGCCAACCTACAGTGTAACATTTGCAATTTTCTGAAACTCTTTGGGATTTCAAGCAGCTTGGGGCAAAGTATACTTCACACATGTGGTGCCTGCCATGTGTTCAGCCCTCTCTGTTCAGGAGGCCAACTGCCAGGCTGTGTGTACCACATGTGAGGATGTGTTGGGACAGAGCAGTACTGGAAAGGGAACTTAGGCAAACTTCTCTTTGCTGAGGTCACCTGAAAAATTTCCACACACTTTTCTAGCACCACAGTTGTTGTATAACTCAAGCCCAAGTGATGCTGCCATAGCATTTTTAACCTTTGTGACTGTTCATTTCCAGAGAGGGAGGGTTTTATTCCCTACTTCACTAGCTAAAAATTTATACATCAACAAGTGCAAATACCTATTGCATTCAGGTTCCCATGTAGATGACTCCAACCCAGAGCACACAACACCTGTAGCAATGGGCTATAGGTTGTGCCTCAGTGTTTATCACTGAATAGTTCCCATTTCCTCAGATGCATGCAGCAAGAGAGTGCTCAGAGTATTGGAAGGATAGTGGAGTTTGACACAGGTTTCATTGATTCAGTGGATAATAATCCTTCCTCTGGCAATGCAAATAGTCTTGGCAGTGCCCAGAATGTCTCTGTGAGTGTTGAGGAGGTGCCAGCTGCTGACATGGTGGGAGACTGAATTCTGCCCAGGGAAGGAGGGAGGATCGTTTGTGGTTGTGGCTATAAAACAATAAGAGGATAAAGGAGAAGGGCAGGAACACCCATTCAGTTATGTGGGGTTTCCCTGAGATGACTCATAAATAGAGCTATTCTGATTTCTGTGAATTTAGCATTTCTTGGCTGTTGTTTGCTTTGTTTTACCGTTTGCTTCTTGCTGAGCTTCTGAAGATTCCCGACATCATTCTGAGTAACCATATAACTCTATGCCTGCCTCAAACCTGCCTCCAAACTATGGAACTTGTGGGTCAAATTCTACCACCTTTCAGCTGAAGCCACATTTAGGCTGAAGGAAAGGCTTAAACCATGGTCTTCATCTTTACTAGACCAGTAGGCAATGTGCTCAGAAAAGAGACACTAATAGATTAGACCACGATCCAAACCTCTGAAAGTAATCCAAAATCCATTGTAGAAAGCCAGCCTTCACTTCATTGTGTTTGATTTTATTTAATGGCCTTATTTAAGCTATTTGACTTTAAATGGCTGCATCCCCAGTCCATCTGACCTGCCAGTGAAGATGAGTTTGAGGAGTACAGCAGACAGAACACAACAGTGCTTTTGTTGTATCTCGTTATGCTTCAGCAGAAAACTTCCAAATGAAGCCTTGAGATGGAATGTATCAACAAACACTGATTTTGCCTTTCACTGAAGGTACAGAAGAAGCTATAAACACTTCTGTAAACTCAGAGGAGAGTCCTTGCACAGTTATGTTTGCAGACATTGTCTCCCGAGATGATTAACGAACAGCAGTAATGTGTCTGTGTTTGAGCACAATGCTGTGGGAGTTAATATCCAGATCCTTACCTTGGGGAAGGTATTTTCTAGGTGTTTGAGTACTTGGCTGGTAAATCATCAGACCTGGAGTCATTCAAGTGAGAGGCACTTCAGAGATGAGCCAGAGGGAAGAATAAAGGCTGCTATGTTTCCTGAAGGTGACAGATCCGACAACAATTTGTTTCTCCTGGAAGACAGAGATGCTTCATCTGGGTTGACATTAGGGAGTATGGTCAGAGCGTGGGATTATATATGCTTTATTTTATTGGTACTCCATCTCCATACAGACAGTATAAGCAAAAATGATCTTTACCTCTCATTACACCCAGTTTGGATTTCCATACTTGATTGAGCTTTCTACCAGTGAGAGCATTCTGCCAACACATTTTCCTTTCAACCTTTTGTACTAAGACTGCAAGAAACAAGGATTTGGTAGCTCCAGGGAAGGATCCAGCCGAAATACTTCAAGCAAAAAAACGTCCCTTAAAACAGAAATTCAGATGGACTAAGACAAAGCAGTGGAGCTGACTTGGGCTAGCAGAGAAGGCTGGATACAGTGAAAGGAGCAGGTTTTATGTCCTAACTTCCATGTTCACGTTTTTAAAACCAGAAAATCTCACTTCAGGCATGCCAGTTGCAGGGCTATGTTTTCAAGCTGAAAAGATTTGCCTCTTCATGCTGAGACTGGAACTTCTACTGGAAAATTGACCTAGAACTGATTTTTTTTTAGAAGGGAGAAAAGTTTATAATGGTAAATAATCCAAAGCCAAAGGAAACTATTTTTTTTGAAATATCCATTTTTACTTGCACTAAACTGATTTTCTCCAACACTTTTATTTTCTATTTCTGCCATTTAATCCAAAAATCAGGTTTTTACTGTGCTTCAGCTCTTCAGGCTGCAGCATTCTGACTCCTCAGCACTCCAAGAGCATTTTAGGGAATTAAGTCCATCTCACAAAAGGACACCTTCCTAGGGTGAGGGTTTAATTTGATTTTGGACTGTGTGACTGTGAGTGGTTGAAGAAGCAAACAACAACTTCCTCATGCCTCTCTATCAGTTCTGCTAATGGGAATTCTAAGGGGAAAGGAGTTGATTTCCTCAGTTACAGGTGGGAAATGAACTGAAGCAATCCTCTACCCCAGCCAAGAGTAACATAACCAGAGAGGACAAAGGACAACAGTGATATCCTGCAGGTCCAGGGCAGCCATATATTATTATCCTCCCCAGGTTGCTAGATCAGCAGGAACTCCATGGCATCACACTTGTGTTAAAAGAGCTTAACAATGACCACAGGAGTGTTTCTGGGTTTAGACAGAAGGATTGGTCATGGCTTTCTGGTATAGCATATTCAGTTTAAAGTTTGTTAAGCATCTACAGAGCTGCAGAGAGCTACACTGGCGACTCAGCTATCCCACAGCCTTTCCTTTTCCCTTCCTCTGGGGAATCCTTCAAGGGTCCTTCCATACTGGATTTGCTCAGTTGTAGCCCCACAATTTCTTTTCTTGATCACAGCATCAGATCCCCAGAGCCTATGTTGTGCAGTCCCATGCACAGGCAAGGGGATACCCTGAGGCATTCTTTCCTAAAACCAGGGAGGGACAGTGCTGCCATTCCAGTTAGCTTCCTCATAAACATCCAGCTGAAGTAGGTTAATACTTTAATATAGATGGGTAAACTAGGTCGAGGTGGTCATCTCAGGGGCACATCCAGCGTGAGCAGTCCTGCTGCTCAGAATGCATGGCACTGTGCAGAGCAGAGCAGAGCAGAGAGGTACAGGTGCTCATCCCAAAGCAGTGCTGTCACATCAGTGCATGCCATGCCCCAGCCCACCTTGGGAACCAGCTCAGCCAGCACTTCCTTGGGGATCTCTACCAGATTCCTTTAGAGAAATGAGCAGCACAGCTAGAAACACTGCCCAAATTTCCCGCTATCTTTTAGTCTTCTTTGTCAGCTCAGCCACACTTTTGTCCTGGGAATACCCCAGTGATGCATTGCTTCTGCTGATGAGGTAGGATTAGAAGGACTTTACATAAGGCTTGTTTGATTAAGTGGCTATTATCAACTAAAAACTTGGTGCTTCCCATTAAGTACTCTCAAGTGTGTGTCCTCATTTTACTTATTCTGTGCTTGCATTATGCTTTGGAAGAAGCAGCCTGGCCTTTTTGCCTCATCCAGGCCCACTTGGCCAACACTAATATGATGCTCTGTCTTTTTGAGTGCTAGTGTAAGAAACTCAATGCCCTGCAGGAGCTTTTCCTTAAAGGTGGTTCTCTAATATCACTATGCCATCTTGTACTTTATGGTGTAAACTAGCCCAGCCCCTGTGAACTTTCTGCTCCTGAAATGAGCAGAAATGAGCTCCTCAATGCTTCTCCCCTAAGGCAGCTCTCCCCTTCCAAAGATCATAGCCTGTAGCACTCACAAAAGACTGAAACAATTGCAACTCTTACCTTTTGTCTTTGTTTCTACTACTGTGCCAGTGCAGTTTGATTTGCTGCCTTTTGCAGCATCTGTGCTCAGGCTTCAGTGGTTTCCCATAATAGCCCAATAGACTTTTCCTGATCCATGTTCAATTTATACATACACTCCACTTTAATCCTTCTGTCCAGATCAGTTATTTCATACTTTTGTACATCAAATTGCATTCACCATCTGTTGGCCCAGTTGCCCTACATAAGCCAAACCCTCTGAAGGTATAATTGCAATATTGTTCATTACTTGCTCTCTCCCTCTCCTCCCGATATACATAACGACAACAACATTGAAGAAATCATTTAAATGTAAACTAAATTCCCCTCAGGTTTCTTTACACTGCAGTGATCCAAATAGGAGCTTAGGGTCTTCAAAAGAAGAAGCCATCCATCTCAGATGAGCCTTGATGCTCTCAGATAGCTATTGGTGAGAATAAGTGCATTTTTGTAGGACTGGAGCATGGTGCACCAGCATTAACTAAGCTGATGGCAAATGCTAGCAGAGCACATCAGCATGCTGTTAAATCATTGCCCAGAAGAATTCCAATCTGTTTAATCAGGATCTGATTTCGTACTGTTGCTTCCATGAAATAAATGTACCCAAACCATTATTTTCTTCTTATCTGTTCTGCTCTCTGTTTCAGCCAAATCTTATTGTTCTAGGACTGTGCACACTACACATGCTGCTCAGGCAGCTTTTCAAGCATCAACAGAGAAAGCTTGTAAGCACCAACCAACTCTCTTCCCCATGGATAATTGTTCCTTGAGCTTTGATTTCATTTTTCCTATGGTCAGGAGGCCACCCACAGATCTCCAGTTCTGCCTGACCTGCTTCATTTCTGCCTCAGCATTCACAATAATGGGCAGGGAGGGGAATAAGTCTCTGGTGAGATCCATAGGTTAGTCCAGGCCTAGGTTTGCATTTACCTTTAGGACTTTGGGTGGAGAGGAAACTGCTGGAGAGCCATGGGGAAGTACCTCTGACAAAGATCAGAGGCACACGCTTCAATGCAATCCATTTCACCAGCACATACCTCCTGGAGGAGCAACTTTGGTGGAGATAAGTAAGACATGTAATTTCTTGTCAGGCTGCTGCATTTCCCACCACTCCTTTTAACAGTTACACTCTGTGACTTTTTTGATTAAACAACTGAAAAGAATAGATTCTTGTAACCTAGGAAGAGAAATTGCCTGGAGAAATGAAACATACTCAGACTTAATTTTCTCTCTTGTGCTTTTTGAGGTGTTTGCAATGCATGTGTTTTCAGTACAGCAGCCAGTAACAAGACCTGTGGGTTTGGCATTTCTTTGCCACATTCACCTTTTCAGCAGACAATTTCCTCACAACCAAAGCCAGGTGGAATAAAAGGGCCTATCCAAGCCATAGCTTTGAGTTTTGAGGTTAAAAGAGAGGGCACAAGGTTCTCCTTGTATGTATGGCTAGGCTTTGTGAACAAAGATCCAGGGAGGGCTCCATCCATGCTCCTCATCAGCACCTTTTCCAAGCGTGCTGATAAAAAGAGGATAGCAGATAGCACCCTTGAGCCTGTGCAATGGGNAAGTCAGTGGAAACACTGCCCCAGATTATAACAGCAGTCATTAGAGGTCCATCATTAAATCCTGGAATAGACTGCCCATGGAAGTGCTGGACTCACTGTCCCTGGAGGTGTGTAAGAAACATTTAGATGCTCTACTCAGGGCCGTGGTTTAGTGGCATGTTAGTGCTAGGTATGGTTGGACTTGATGAGCTTAGAGGTCTCTTCCAACCTTAATGATTATTTCATAAGCAGCTTTCTCTAAATCTTGTTTTTAAAGTAATGAATGAATGAAGTGATTGCCTTTTAGTGAGTGGTGTCCCAAAGTGAATTGTAATCAATACTTCCAAGAGCTTCTTTGGACTAGAATCTGTACCAATTAGAGGCTTCATCTATAGAAAGGTTGCACAAACATGATTTTATTTCTTATTATTAATTATTTTTCAGACAGGGCCAAGTTTTACGAGTGTGTCTGGACTTAGGAGCTGCAGTATTAGAGTTACTTTTGTAAGGAAGAGGCTGCCTTTGAGACTGACCTGGAAAATGTCTGTTCAAGGAGCACACATGCTAAATGCTTCAGCATTTCTCTTTGCTTTCAAGACCAGAAGGTTGCACATAAAACACACTCCAGTATTCATGACTACAGCTTCAGTGCTTTTTTAAACAGTGATGCTTCTGAACTCAAGATCAACCTGTTGTAAACAGATAATAAGATCAATCTAAATCCTATTTGTTTGCTCAACTGAGGCACCTTTGAAACAGGAAAAAAAAGGTAGAAGAAAAAAAATCACACTCTTTTTGAAGACCAAATAGAGAATGATATAACTGAAAAATAGAGCCTGAGACAGACACCAACCTGCTCTCTGCCACAGCCATGTTTAATTTCAATTCAAGAAGATGTAGCATGGTATCATGGTGACAGAGATTACTGAAATTGCCAGTGACAGCTTTGTCTGCTTTGGTGCTGAGCATATGTTAAAAATGGGGAAGACTGGGAAGGGAGAAAGGACAGGGGGAATACAGGCTTTTGTTTCATATGATGTGTGAGTCATTAAAAAAATGCATCTGGCTATACCTGGAATATTTATCTCCATAAATAAATCTCCTGAAATACAATTCTCTTGAAATAGCTATAGCAGTTTTGCTGGGAGCATATTTTCCAGGCAGAGCAACCCACATCTTCCCCAGCACAGCTCTTACTGCTGGAATCAGTGCCTGGGTAGAGCAGGTCTCTCATGGCAGAGGCAGCATTGCTCAAGACCTCCAAGGAGGAGACTGCAGCTCCATAAATCAAGTACATCAATAAACTCAAAGACAGACTTGCACAAGTAAGTGCTCAGCATTGCCACTGCTACTGAGTTTCAGGGTGATTTTTTTAAGGTTATGAACATGAAAATATGGTTCTCCAGACTCTCAGCCATCTGAACCTGGCCAGTGGTGAATGCTCATTTCTAACATTTCTCATCAGAGTGAGTATTGATTTCATCTCTCACACTACACTAGTCACTTGACCAAGCTGCAATCCAATGTTTAATACATTAGTCACACTGCCTTGTGGGGCACTTGTGGTCTGTATTCTTTCACCTTTGTTACTGGCAGAGACTTTATCATGATAGAAAAGGCTGATAGAGAGGTATTCACATTGTTATTTCTAGTGGTAGGCAATGGGACACTTGAAGGAGGAGTAAGCTATGAGTAGAGTGGCATTTACTGGCCCTTGTGGATGAATATAGTGATTTATTGTATAGCTTATTTATTTTTTTAAGGACAAGGACACAAAGTTGGCTGGGCAGGCAGCTGAGAGGATGTACATTCTCTGTTCTAGGTGTGGGAGTGCTCAGAATAGAGGCATCAAGACTGAAATTCCTCATGATAACTGCTTGTGTGGCAGAGTTTGCACCTCCATAGGAAAGCTGAGCCAGTGACATCCTGAAGGCTTGTGAAAGCTTCCTCTTTGTTAAGCTCAACATGGAAGATGCTCATAGCAGCATACAAACATTAAAAACCCAGCCCACAGGGAGCCTGCAATATGAGATGCTGACCTGTGAGCTGGAAGATCTCTGCTCCCATGAGGAGCCCTAATAGCACAAACTGTGCTCTTTAGCAAGCCTGGTCTCACCCCTTAATGCCCTCCCCCTCCACTGTAAGAAATAAATGAAGGGAATCAATATTTCTTCATTCTAATTTTGCCATTTGCTAGCTTTCCTCGTGCTTTTTGACCTCTTCCCACTTCCCAAACTGTCCCTCCTTTCTATAAACATTAGCACCTGTCCAAAACATTTTCCAGTTGTTGCATAAGCTGTATCAACATTCCCCAGAAGACTAAAAAGCTGTGATTTATGGTGAGATCCTCCCCACTGTGAAGGGTTAACCTGAACCTTAACTGTTCCTCAAGCTCCCAGGCTGACCCTCAGTGAAAATTAATAGCTTGTATCTGTTTAATATTCTGTTCCAGTCAAATCATTTCATCTGTGTTTAAAATGGATCAGCAGTTTCCATCTTCAGTATTTCCTCATTCCTCTTTTGGTTTTCTTTTACTAATCCTTTGCTATTTTCAGGTGTTTTCAAAATCATTGAATCAAGTAGTTTTGTTCAATGCTTTTATTTTTATTTCATAAAAGTCTTACAAAGTTGGAGGTAAAGGACACACACCACAATGTCTTGCTCCAGCTAAAAAAGTGGACCACATCTATACATTTCATGAGTTACATTACAGACATGGCAGTGTCTCCATTTGCAGCTAATCAAAGCATGCCAGTTGGGCACAGATTTTCTAAACACATGTATCAGTATTATTTGTCATGCATGTCATTAATTTAAACTGATGCATCTGTTACAGTCATTGGTGCTCAAGATGGAAAAGATCCATTGGGAGGCTTTCAGCTTTCCATTTAGTGCTAGAGCAGAACTGAACTCTATCAGATGTATGATTATTGTCATTATTATTTCATATCCCACTCTGCCTCCCCTGTGTGCTAGCCACTTAACAGCAAACATGAGCACAGACCTCATCTCAGATTGCTTGCTGTCCAAGAGGTGGATTAGGCATCCAAGTGACAATAAGGCACATATCACAAAGACAATGGCCAGGATCCTTTTGGCATGGCTGAACGGGTGCTCAGGCAAGGCAGGACAGTTCATTTGGTGGACACTGATGGATTTTGGGGTCTGATTTTGCTGTTGGAGGGTAAACATGATGGTACAGCTGTGAGGTTTTAAGAATGGCATGATGGCAAAAAGATTCAAGGAGCGTATTTGAGCACTGATAGTTTGTTAGCACAGACACCAAAGTGTGCTGGAAAAAAGTACAGTGCAGTATTATTGCAGATGTTAACCAACAGAAAGATGCTAGACTAACCAAACTGCTGCTGTAAATTCCCTTTCAGACTGGGTTCAGATGCTCTGCAGACATTGGGCAGTATCTAAGCCTTGCATGCCCTCAGGTTTGTGTTAGCCATGCTTCCAAGCTCGAGATCTCTTTCTTTCAGCAGTGCTCATGACATCTCCAGCTGGAAGTCTGTCCTTGTGCTGTTTATGCATGACTCACATGTCTGACCTCCAAAAAAGTGAGCCTGGCAGCTAAGGCTGGAACCCACTTATCTTTAGGAATGCATTTTCTTCACTATGCCTAACAGGTTACAGAACTGCAGAGATACTGAGTTTCCAAGAAAACCTCATGTACATTAACCTTGGGCCAAGGCAGGGGACATTCTTTGTGCTTCCAGGTGCTCCCCCTGGAGCTCAGTGATGGTCACATTCATCACCCAGCCCAGCTCCCCTAGAGAAGCATATTTTGAACTTGTTCAGATCTTAATGAGTCATCTGTGAACTATGAAATCCTTCACATGCTATATGGAGCAGTTCCTAGATGACACCATCAGCTGGGCTGACTGCAGCCATCGTAAATAATCTCCTCAGTTTAATGAGTTACCAGATGAGGAAAGGCTCCTCTCCCAGGTAATGAGTCACAGCTTCACTTTGCTGTAGATCAGCTGAGGCACTTGATTTACTGAGAGGCCTACCTGTGTTAAAACCAATCAGAGGCTATCAAGGAAACCCAAACAGATGCAACCCGCCCCAATTTAATCTCCCCACAAATAAAATGTGCTCATCAATCAGGGCAAGTATGTTAAAATGTCCCTCTAATGCCCTGATTAGGGATGCTAAACCCACAAAAAGCTCAGTAGGATGTGAAAACCATGGTGATGTCAGCAATATTAGACTAATTCATAGCAGGCAAGGAGCTGTAAGATACTCTCTGCCCTTACAGCTGGCTAATTAGTCAAGATGGAGAAAGCAATTTGACAAAAATGTTGATGTCTCAGTTTCCATTTGGAAACTTCAAATGGACCTATTTTGACATTTTTATTGAACTTCCCAGATAAACACAAAGAAAAGGATAGATAAACGGTATTGAAATCTTCATCATGGTTTTTTTACTGGCTCAAAGAAGAATTCTGACAGAAAAGAAAGTAAACAAGATGTACTGATTTTAGTAAAAATTTACCTAAAAAGCTGAGTTTCATAGAATTATGCATATCTAATATTGGGAAAGCAAATGAAGAAAGCATCTCTCTTACTGAAAACATGATAGAAATACTTTGATCAGATGTGGTAAGGAGCTATTCTTAAGCAAACAACAACATAAATTCATTGATAAGCTGTTCAGCATGATCAAGAACAGGCATGTTGATACAACTGAAGGACTGCAGTGGAGATCACCCTCATGAATGACCATTATCATATTGTGTTCTCCAGGTGGCAAGTGGTTATCCATGCAGAGGAGAATGGAGTCTCAGACTTTGTACTTGGGAGAGTGGAACCTCTGGCACTTCAGTCCGTAATGGATCAGTTCATCACTGCTGCAATTTATGTAAGTCAACAAAGTTGAATATTACCAGAGCCAAATTTTTTTAAAGACCTTGATTCTCTTCCCCTTAGCAGATGTATCACTTCAGTGCTCTGTTCCAGAAGCACATTTTTTTCTGTGGTGCTAACAGAGAAAAGAATCAAGATCCTTCTCCTTGTCAAAAGATTAATGATATATGTCCACATGGAGGAAGTTATGCAAGAGAGTTTTGTGTAAGGACACTGGTTGCCTTAAGATGTTGTGCTCCATTTTGCTTCAGTGTGATGTGCACAGACTATTAATACTATTAAATGATTGCATTTAGGACAAAAATGCAAGGAACTAATTTCTAACAAAATCTGCATTCAAAGCCACCTCTCAGCTTCCATATAATAGTCATAAATCACTGGAGTGACATTTATGATTGATTTACAAGGAGGGTTTTTTTCTATTACCATAGATATATGAAAATAAAAATAACAGTTGCCTTCTGAGCAACTATCTTTCATCCTAATTATGCAGCCAAATATATCCTTGGTAATTGATAGGACATTTTCTGAGAGAAAGACTTTGAAAGTCAGAAAGTAAGCGAAGGTGGAGGTGCAAAGGTTGACACCAGATGGTATTTACAAGTGGTTGTTGTGACTCACATAGCTCCCAGGCAGACCAGAAGAAGAAGAAATTACATTGCAGGACAATACAGGAGCTAGAATAGGTAACAGGACACAATTCTCATCCTTGTGGTGACAATATGGGTTGTGATGGCTTTATGGCATCAAGGCCTCCTGAGCTCAGGGGAATGGCTCTGAAAGCAATGTCTCAAGGCTATTTCTTTCATTGGGTTACTGCTGTCTATAACTTCATTGCATAAGTGCATATGGTCCCCTCTGGGAAAATGAATAATTGTACTGGGGGAGTGAATTCCACCTATTGATGTACCATCAGATGCATAAGAAGCTAGGACTAGTTTTTTAATCTAGAAGGGAGGAAAAGTTAAATGATCTGTGAGAGATTAGTTATGCTTTTAATCCATCTAAACTAGCCATGGCATTCTCTGCAGTGAGATAACTATTAACAGCATTAGCAGAATGTCATTCTTGGCTTGTGGACAACTCTTCACACTGAAAATGTAGGAGGTAGAACTTGTAGCTCTTCCTCAATGAAAACTAGGTGCTCACCTGTGGGTCTCTCCACCTAAACAGAAAACATCAATGTAAGAAATTTCAGGCCTGTAACCCAATTATTGTCTTTTCAAAATAGCAATGAGAAGTGGAGCAGAAATAGAACTTTGTTAAGAACCTGTCAGGGTTTTCCTCTCCTTGTTGCTGCTCTTCATTTTGCTCCATTTTCTCCACTCTCATTAAACACCCCAGAATTAAGAAGGAGATGTGTTTGGGAAGCATCAAAATAAGTCACAAATGTCCTCTCTCCCACACCCTGCCTTTTCTAGGGGAGGGTTCATGGAAGAATTGTTCTGTTACAGTAATCAAAAATGTGGGCCCTGTTAGTTTCACAGTAAGTAAATGAACTGGGCATTTTCTCCCTGATGGCCTTGCCTATTTCAAGGTCAAGTAGAGCAACTCTTTGCAGCCTTGCTGAGGCACTATCAAGTGACTTGTTTTTATTCTTTCATTGCCTTGTTTTCATACTGCAAGTCAGTCCAAGAGCAAGTGAATTCTCTCTCATCCACTGATTTATCTGAATACCAGCAAGGTCAACAACTCCCCTCTCTCTCCCTTGCATTCCTCTGAGCTGCATTTTTATCATTACTTCAGAGATATTAGAGTCCTTCATACCAAACACTGAAAGGATCCTTCATAAGATGAACTTCCTGCTGCTAAGTCCTTAGGGATGCAAAAGATGCAGCAAGACCCAGGTTGCTCTGTAGACACAGCTGGTCTACAGCTCCACAGGAAATCTGCAGGATGGTCTTTAGCCAGCCTAGTGCAGTGACTGCAGTAAAGGTTCCCCTCACACTTGATTGGAGTGTTCATATCATATCATTGCTGCCTTAAATATCAGTTAGGATACTCAGGTATTATTTATTACAACAGAGTGTTATAGACTTTTCAGTTTCACATCCAACTTCTTTCTTGGAGTTCTCCTTTGCTTCCCTTAGCTTGTGTGCAAGCCTTTTTGAAGACCAAAGAATGCTAAGATTCAATTCCTACAGGCTCTTACAGTAGTGTGCAAGACAAGAAAAACATTTAATTTGGGGAAAAATACTCACTATATGCTTATATTGCTGCTGGTTTTCAAAGGCACATTCTTACTTGTTAATATGAACCCAGAAGATTACTATTCAACTCAGGGACTTGTGTGCAGTCAAAAAGTTTGTGACTGACCTTATGGTACCTGAAGGCATTGGTATAGCTAAGGTGACAAAAGGGTGTTCTTTTACAGCAAGATAGCTCAACTGAAATTACATAAGTATATAAGGTAACACCCCATAATGCTGTTTGCTGCCACTAAGAAGCAGCTATTAAATTGAACTGGTATCATGCCTCAGTTGAAGGGGTGAGAGAATTCAGTTTTGGCCATAGAAGAGGCAACAAAAAGGCTGGTTTATGGGAGCTGTTTTGGTTTTGAGAAGCTGTCATTGAACACCACAACACTCAGTGCAGTTCCTTCCTTTTCTGTCTGTACTAGCCCTACTTAGTGTTTGCTGATTGCCTTGATTTGTTCACTGATAGCACAGGACACTATTTTAATTGTTATCTGCTCAGTATTTGGGTTCAAACTGTCCCATGAACACCTTTACCTTAGCTTGACAGAAGCAACATCCTCCATAGTGACATAGGGTAGGTTTTACATCTGCAACTACAACATGTTACAGAGACTCTGGTACTACAAATTCATCACAAAATCACACTGGAAAGTCACTTCCATTGGGAAGATTCACCTAATCCAGCAAAGCCCTGAGACAGGTTTTTACCAGCTTGGAGATGTTAATAAAATCTATTCTGCAAAGAGATACACCAGACATTGCAATAAACTCAGGGGCTAGTATCATGAGACAGATACATGCTGCACATAATGTCTAGAGAAAAAAACATGACTGCATTGACTAAAGCAAGCAGAAAAGGTAGATCAAAAGCATTGAGAGAGAAGTGCAAGATCCACAGAGAATGCAGCCATGGACAGGGAATAAAAGGCTCCACAGAAAGCCAGTCTGTGCACCCATGGCTAGATTTCCAGATGCCACTGAGTATTTCTGTAAAACATTTATTTATTAAGGAGACAGTTTGATTTACAAGTAGTGGGTTTGTCAAGTTATTATCCAGCAAGAAATGTCAGCACACAACTGTTCAGTGTCTGGCTGGAACTCCACTTGCTTACAAAGTGTTTATGGTCCACTTGCTCCAGGGCTCTTTACAAACTTCTCTATAAAAGCTCTGCTGCATTTGGCTATTAAAGGAAGTTACTTATAAAGTGGAAGCAAATAGAAGGAATCAAATCTTGTCCAGCTAACACAAAAAAAGGCAAAGTAAATGAAATCCCAGGAATGAACTTTGGGCTGACCTACTAAGACTAAGGCTCAGAGTTGGGCAGAAATGTCCATGTGTCACCAGCAACTGCCACTGTGTGAGAGCTTGGTGTGACTTCCTACACAGAAGATGGTATCACCAGTCCTTGTACTATCCCACCACCTGGAAGGCAAATTCTTACTGACTCTAGGGAACATTGCCTTCTGCTGCATCATCAGCCACAGAGGAGTCTGGCCAAGAATATTTTCCAGAGTGTGACAGTGGCAGGAAAGCAGAACATTTGTAATAAAGTGTTGCTGCCACATGCATCTTAGATGTTTCATAAATGCCCATCAGTTTGTAAAAACCAAACAGATGACATTTCCTCTTTTATTTTTTTTTTTATTGAGTAAATAGAAATAGCTTCTAGAATTAGAGCTTCAAGGTCTCATCCTTACAACAAAGAAATTAAATATTTTGATTGTATTTTGACTTACATTTTGGCCAGTCACTGCTTTATAAGATGCTGACTAAGAGTAGGGGAAAGTGGTAGTCTATTGTCCAGCAATTTGCTTTTCATTTCCAGCATCTGCAAATTAACTTCCCGACTAAATGAGGTGTTAGGCTGATGTCAATATTTGCAGGTACTCCACAATTATACTGTGTTTGCCAAATTACATTGCTTTAATTCAAAAGTCATTCTGCTCTCCACTTAGACCATGATCCTGCTGGGTGCTTAGCTTTCCTGTGAAAGTGTTGCATGCCCTCAGGGCTCAGGGAGTCAATGGCGTTAGAGATTACTCAGCTGTCTTCAGAGCTGAGTCTCATTTACTAGGGAAAGCCATAATTAGAGGTTAGAAGCCAGGTTTGTGCAATGTAGATTGTAGACAAGTCGTCCAGTTCTTGCCTTTAAGCACCTCCTCTCTTTTTTAACGGGTTTATAGCAAGAGATTTCAGAGTGAACCTGCACCTCTTGTTAAACTAACACATCTCAATTTTCTGCAGTTTTTAGCTTCAGTGAGGTGTTCTTCAGCCTTTCATCATCTAGGGGAAGGAACAGCTATCTAATCAGCTTGTCTGAAGGAAATGCCTTTTTAATGAGTCCAAGTCTCCAGCAGGACTCAAAATAGCAAGGCAGTCAAGTCAGAAATGTTTATAGAAAGAAACTGCATTAAAACTGTTAGCATGGTGGTATCTTGGAAATGACAGCTGCTGATATATCCACAAGCTGTCCCAATCTCAACCCTCCTTCCTGCTGTACACCCTTGGCTGCTGTGCATGCTTATTCTCTCCCATTCTCTACTGGTAGATGATTAAAATCCTTTCCTGTCACCTCCCTCCTGTACCAGCTGATCCTCAGGGTTTTGCACCAGAGAATCACAAAACAGAAGTTCAAAACCATCCTAAGGAAAAGCCTCTTGGCAGGAGTCCTGGGATTTCTTATTTGTTTATGTGGTCTTCCTTGCTCTTTGAACATATCTGAAGTTATTTCTCATTTGTCTTAATATGTAAACCTTCCCTCAGACAAATGCACCAAGTAAGACCAGCCAGGGGTGCAGATTTGGTGCTGAGGGGACATGATTGATGCTACATGCAAATCTATTTTGGCAGCACAGGAGCTTTCCTTTCATCCAACTGTCTTAAAGCAAATGAAAACTGTGCTCAACATGGCTGCACTGTCCTGGAAAGAAACCCAAATGGCTGTAGCCTGAGAGTGATAGCTGAGAGAGCTCTGCCTGTATTTTAACTTCACTGGCCTAATTTTGAATGGAGCAGAACACAAACCTCTCAGGAACATTATTTTCCAGCACCTAATGCAGTGCTGTTACATTCTCCCAGCCAGATGAAAGCATCTATGATGCCACATCAAGGGGCAGAACAAGTGTCAACCCAGCAGACTGCAACAAGCATGCCCCAAAGGTGGCTCTCAGGATGCTATTCCTCAGTCACTCTTGCAGTTATGCCAGATTAACAGTGATTTGCAGCTAGGTTGGCACCTAGGACCACTAGCAGAGGAGAAACCCTAGTGCTGCACTACAAAAAGCCCTGTCATAAAACCATAGCCATGGGGAAGGGTGAGGATGCAGGCACTCAGGTGAGAATCAAACTCTAATGGCTGCTCCTGACCTGCAGCAGTGTAAAGGAGAGCAAAGAAACACATAGTTACTCTGCAGTAAACATCCAGAGGAGTTTTGGTGAGAGAAGATAATAGTTAAGGTTGTTGCACTGCTTTTGTTGGGTTTTTTTAATACTCACCCCAGGATCAGTATGTCTGCTGTGAGACCACTCTCTTCTCTTAGCACCTATCCTTGTTTTTCAGCTCTGCATCCTCAGCTGATGGTTAAGCTTAGGTTTTCTTCTTAAGTTTGCCCCTTGATGTGTAAGATATCAGTCAAGTGCTTCACCAAGGTCCTCATCCTTCATAGCTCTCCCTTAGTTCTTTTTCTGTGCTAGGCATAAACCACATATACCACAGGCACTGACAAGGATGAAACAGGTCACATCTGTCTGCTATCAACATGGCTAAACAGCTCATTTTCAATAAGAATAAGCACAAACAAGAGGAGAAAAAAGAACTAAAGCAAAACTTGTTTTAGGATGGTGACAAGTCAAGAAAACTCCAACTGTGAGGGTTACCCAGAGGTGAATGGGGACACAAGCCCACAGGTACCCAGCAAGCTGATGTCCAGTAGACAAGATGTAATAATCTGTCTCAGGGCAGCTGACTCATTAAAGATTGTAGTGTCCAAACTTCTCTATGGCAACATGTTGCCTCCCAGCTATGAATGTTCAAGTGTTTGTTAAAAATCTGACAAGGTATCTGCAACAAAATTAATACAAATTATTGTGGGGGGAAAAGTTGCTAATGCTTGCTTTACTTGGGGAAATAGCTGAGGATTGTGTTGGCAAAACTACTGAGCCCTGAGGAAAATGGACTATTCTAGCTATTCCCTTTTCATTCTAGGCTAAGGACAATGCAAGAACATTAGTATTCTACACATTAGGAGTTAAAGCTGGGTCAATTTAGACCAGAAAAACTCTTTGGCTATAACAATAATTAACTATTAAATTGGAACAGGTCACTTGCCCATCCCCTGAAGCACTCTAATGAGATCTCACAGGAATGAGGTATGCTGAAAGGTGGCAGAAAACAAACTCAGGTCTACTGACATACCTGGGTGGAGATGCAAGACCCTCATTCTTTCTTTCAGCAGTTAGGAGGATTTTTTCTGCAGGAAATAACTGCAAGTAGACAACATAAAGAGTAAAAAAACCCAGGCATTCTGTCACTTCTGGACAGAAATCTAACTGATAATTGTATTCTGCTGCAATAAACAAACCAACCAGATGTTTCAGATAATTAGTATTAGAGTCAAATTTTTCTAGCAGCTGTTTTCCTTGTGACAGACAAGCACTATATCTGCTTTCTCAGCCTAGGCAAACTCTTCCAACAGGATGTCTAAGATGGGATTAAAACACGTGATGGCACTTGCATATATTTTATATATATATATATATATTCAAGAGCTTTAAAGCATCAGCTTAAATACTAGTGACTGTGGTAGCCTGTACAGAAGTTTATTTGGGTCTCCAGACACACATTTGATGAGTTATATGAGTTTTCAGAGCTTTGCTACCTTTAGCACCTAACCTAAAGCAGGCAAAAGCTGACTGGAAAGGCCAGCATGCCCTCAAAATGTTTGGGGGTTTTGATGTTTTTTTTTTTGGGGGGGGGGGGGGGCAGGAATTTTAGAAGTTCCCTATTCTAATTCTACATGCTCAAGTGTTTGAAGAGACACTCCTCTGTTCTCACTTATTGAAAAGGCTGATAGATTGTCCATCCTGTTTATAACGCACCATAGCACCCACCTGGAGCAAAGCATCTGTCTAGCCACTCTAATTGAATTAGTCTGCAAATCCACCATCTACAGACAGAGACCTTTCTAGCTTCCTAACTTCGGAATTTTTATAGCAGAGGTGCCTAAATAAGCATGTTAGGAAGGAGCTGAGCACTTTTGTAGTCTAAAAAGATTTCAAGAAAATGATTGATTCTTTTTCTTTTATTGTTCTTTTCTTTTGGTGGCAGAACTAGTTTTCCTTGGATGGAAAATGAACACCTTTTAAACTGGCAGAACCCTCTGTGGATGAGCCAGTTTTTCATGACCTCATGCAAAAAACCTTGGCATTTGAGACCTCAGGTAGCTCCCAACATGCACCTTGTGAGGTGCAAAATGTCTGAAAGACTAATATGTGTCTCCTGTAGCAAGCACCAGACTGTGCTCCCCACTAACTGATAATGCTGCCTCAGGTCATCAATGTTGGAGACTCTGTCACTGGGATAGGCAGGAATACTGACACATGTTGATATGGCCCATATCTGCTGGAAAAGCTGTGGTGAGCCAAAGTTCAGCATGGGGGGGAGCTGTTGGCAGCTGTAGAGCAAAGGGCAGCAGCTGAGCATGCCAGGTCTCTCACATTTCTTGCTGGCAATGGTCTGCAGTTCTGCTGGGGCAATGTGCACTAGCTGGGCTTGGTACAGGCTCATCAGCCTGGGTGGAGACTCTGCTCAAGATTAATTTTCAGCATCATCTTTATTAAAGGTACTCATATAAAAGAGGGCCAAAATAAAAAGCCCCCAAACAATGATGATATTGTGAAAGAAAGAACTCAGGAAAGGCGCTGTGTGGGGGAAAAAGGCTCATTTTAAAACATCAGTTCTCTTGAGTTCCTTTTGTGACAGGTGATGACTGGCTTATGCCTTGAAAAATTAAAATGTTCCTCAGTTCCATTTCGAAAGGCATCTTCCTAGGTGTTCAGCAGTTTTGAAGCCTCAACCAGCTTTGAAAATGAAGCTTAGGAGCCAAATCATGTAGTTATTTTTGACAAATGCAACCTGTGTTTACAGAGAAAACTGTTCTTCTCAAAGGCCTCAAAGGTCCCAGCACTAAATGGATCAAGTAGCTAAACTGTCACTGAACTGGGAGTTTAATAACATAAGGAAGGCTGGCAGCAGCCCCCAGTGTGGACCCAGAAATGAACTGGGAAAGTGCACTTGAAGAGCAAAGCAGATCAGGTTCTCCTATTACGCCAAGAAGGAATGTGATCTGTAATAGTAGAAGTGATGATTAGTGGTTTTTAAAAGAAGATATCTCTTGAGATTAGAACTGGAGGTGGGAGTGACAACAAAAGGCACCGTCAGAAAGGCACGTGGCTGGGGACACGAAGCACGGGCCGAGAGCAAAAGCTCACCCACACGGCAGCACTGCTGCCACACAGAATCATAAAGGTTGGAGAAGACCTCTAAGATGGTTTATTTTTTTGCCATTAATATCCTCATTTGAGGACTGGCTGAGAGAATTGGGGTTGTTTAGCCTGGAAATGAGGAGGCTCAGGGGAGACCTACTCACTCTATAACTCCCAGAAAGGAGGATGTAGCAAGGTGAGGGTTGATCTCTTCTCCAAAAGAACAAGCGACAGGACAAGAGGAAACAGCCTCAAGTTGTGCCAGGGGAGGTTTAGGTTGGACATCAGGAAAAACGTCTTTCTCAACAGGGTTGCCAAGCCCTGGAACAGGCTGCCCAGGGAAGTAGTAGAAGCACCATCCCTGGACATCTACTGCCACTTACTTTTTTGACCGTGCAGTTCTTACACAGCCTCCCTTCGCCCTTTGGAAAGGAGCGTTTCCAGGAGTATGAAAGGAGGACACTCAGGCCGGGAGACGCCAGGAAGGAGATGTGAGCCAGGCCTTGTCTGGGGGCATCTTGCCCTCAACCTGCGTCAAAAAAAACTTCCACCCCGTGCGAGAGCCTTCTGCGCGCCCTCAGCCTGCCGGCTCCAGTGCCGCGCCAGGAGGAGCTGGTCCCGGGGGCGGGGGGGAGGTGTGCGTGTGTGTGCCGTGGCCGCCGCCCCCTCCGCGGCGATAAGAACCGGCTGCGCCGCCCCGCGCATATCCCGGGACAGCTCAGCTCTGCTCTGCCCCGCCCGCCTGCCGCGGAGCCTCCGCCAGTCCCGCGCTTTCCTCCCGCCCCTCGCCGGTGGGGGCGCGAATCCGGCCTACGCGGGGCAGGCGGAGAGAGGGAGCGCGGCAGGGCGAGGGGAGGAGAGAAGACGGGAGGAGGAGGAGGCGGCGAGCTGGCCATGGCAGCAGCAGCAGCAGCCCGCGGGTGGAGAGGGAGCTGCCGCGGGCTGCCGCTGTGATTGGCACCCCGAGGAGGAGGAAGGCGCGGAGCAGCTGCGGGGCCCGCCATCCCGCCGCGGCGGTGCCCGGGAGGATGCCGGGGAAGCGGGGCTCGGCCGGCGGCGGTGGCGGCGGCGGCGGTAACGAGCTGCCAGGGGCTGGCGCGCCGCGGCAGCGGAGGCGGCGGAGGAAGGTCTCTTGCTTCTCCAGCATCCAGCTTTTCCTAGTGTCCGAGTGCGCGCTGATGCTGGCCCAGGGCACGGTGGGAGCCTACCTGGTGAGTGGAGCCTACCTGGTGAGTGGGAGCAACCCGCGCAGCCCCCGCGCTACCTGCCGAGCGGGCGCGGCGGGGCTGAGCCGCGGAGCGGGGGATGCGCTGGCTGGAGCTGAGGGGAAGTTTCCGCGCAGCCGGAGCAGGTCGGCGGGCAGCATCCTCTCCCTATCCTCCCCGGGTGGGTTTTACAATAGCCCGGCGTTTCTCGGCGTAAATGACTCAGCAGTGCGGGAGGGTTACCCTCTGCCGTCCCTCCCGCGTGTGCGGAGGTAACTTCTGGAGCTGGTTCCGCGGATCTCCCCGTGGTCGGCGGTGCATGCGGGCTGGCAGCTCACTGCTGCTGGTGTCCGAGCTGGGCAGTGACTCGGATCAAACGCCAGCATCTCTGGTTTATTGTGAATAAATACCAAGAATATCTAGCGGGGCTTTTACTTTGTGCCTCCTGCGTTAGTAATTTTCCTTCTCCGTTTCAAAGGATGCAGTGATGTGAAGCACAGCAGCCCTCTAAGTCTTGCTGTTACGTAGAGGGCAGTCAAAATAGGACTTTGCACTGGATCTGCATAGTGAGATCTGGTGTCAGCAGCAGAACTGTAGTAGAAGAGTTGGGAAGATGTCCATACGGCTGGGCTTGTGCCTTTGAGTATTCACAGAGAGAAGCAGCCTGTGAAAATGAAGTGTTCTTCTTTCAGCAGATGTAAGTGTATAGCTGATTTAAATTTCTCAGAATAGCTTGCTGGATTTGAGAATTATAGTTTCCATGGAAAAGAAATGTATTCATAATCTCTGAGGGTTTTTGAGGCCATACACGTAATATGTTACACAGTAAGATCTCTGCGTTTGAAATACTTGTACTCAGTATTTAGCACTGTTTCTCTCTCACATGCTCAAACTACTTATACAAATTTGTACTGAACGTGATCTATAATTTTTCAAGGTATGAGGCTAAACTAACCATGGTTAATATTCCCTGTTAATAGGAAATGGAAATTAGCATTCATCTCCATATAATAAAACACTTAAGTTTTAGTTTGGAACATATTTGTAATTCCAGAGGAAACGACATCACATCTGTTGAGAGAAATTCAGCAACTCTGTACCCTGTGTGAGTATAGGTGGATATCAGTTTGTAGGAGCAAGACAGGGACATGCTTCTTCTGTGTGAGTAACACCTTAATGAGCAAATACATGGTTTCCGATGAGCTACTTGCAAAATGAGCTGTCAGCATGAGTGTGGGGTAATCCTTCCTTGAAGTAACGGCCAAGGAAGAGCCTGCTGAGGTGATGTCACCCAGTGGGCACCAGTATGGTGGAAACGTAAAGGTCTACTAGAGGACTGTATGTTGGTACACTTTACTATTGGGCCTGAGCCCAGGATCAGCAGTAACAGTCCCTAGTGTGGCATTTTCCTTGAACGTTGCTCTTTCCTCACCAGTTTAGCACTTCTTTTCCTGTTTTCCTCAACCCTTGTGATGTGGTTTGTATGGGAGTAGCATGCTTGCTCCCTCTGGCTCCATTGGAGTGCTTCAGGCTGGCAAATGCTGCTGCCATCGTGATTCCTGGAGTCCTGCATCCCTCCTCCGAGGGGTTAACTGGGTTGAGGTGCTACTGTCTCTACCCTTTGCCATTCTCCAGGACTATACCCTGACCAGTGTGACATCATGCCCCCGTGACCAGGCAGATCAGACAACTGGTCAGTGAGGGGAAGAAAAAAAAAGGAAAACTAAACTGACAACAATCTCCAGCATGCATGAGCAGTGGCCCAGCTGCACTGGGCAAGTGTTCCTCTGCTCCCTGTGTAAGTGTAATTTATCTGCTGTCAGTGCAAATACCACACTGGTCTTTGTACAATGAACAGATGCAAATGTGGAATTATCTTTTGGAGGGTAAATCTGTGCTTAAAGTGGATCTGGATGAGAGCTGTGCTTACAGGTGTCATAGGAGAGTGAGAGCAGGAGCAGGGAAGGTGCTTGGTGGAAAGTGGAGGACTTAATCGTTTCTGCAGACTGTGTCTCCCTGTGGGGCCAAATGCTGTTCTCAGGTGCTGTCTTGGGGTGGAATCACTGGAAGCACAGCAGAGGTGCCCAGGTGTAACTGCAGGTGGATGTTCATTTACTCAGGCTCCTGGAATGAACAGGGAGCTTTTGGGCTCAGCGGTGGCATGCCGGGCTGCTCCCTGAGGGACAAATTAGCAGGCAAGACAAAGCAGAGAGCAAACAGAAAGGGAGACAAATAGGGAGATGCTGCAGAGGACAGCCACAGTGTGTAGTTCTGGGCAGTTGAATAAACTACTAATTTTAGCCTGTCAATAATGAGCGAGTACTGTATTCATACTTCTGCTTTGCTTGGCCACATGTGTAGCTTTCCCTAGTTATTTGTTACTCAGGAAGAGAAACCTTTTTTTGCCTTATACGGCGACAAGTTGGTTTCCTCCTTTTTTTTTTTTTTTTTTTTTTAAAA
>VWZO01010029.1:616886-793979 GCA_013396975.1 Bucco capensis
TTTTTTTGTTGTCTGCGTTGCTCTGCATGAGGAGACCATGAGGGCAAAACCTCAGCCTGGTAAGAAAGTAAGGCAAGGACTTGGCTTCTTAAGGCGTGATTGAAGAGCTCAGTTTTGATTGGGCTTGGATTTCGTGTCAATACATTTAGAAGTGGACATTGTTATTTCTTTCTAGAGATGTAAAAACTTATTTTTTTACCCATTCACTGCACAATAAACTAGCAGTGCCCACTTGAATATATGTACAAAGTATACGTTCATTCATTATGTAGCTTTGAAGCAAAGATCATTCACTTTTATTTGTTCATACAATATTGTACTTGCCAACAGGGCTTTATAAATAATAAATGGTGATAAAAATCTATAAAGTCCAGTTCTTTTCCCACAGAACTCAGCAGTGAAAATACCCCAGGATGCCAACAGTGGATGTCTGTGGTTAATTAGTATGGTGTCTCTGAGGTTCTTAATTTAAAGTTTTGGGGAGTATTTGCTCGATGTCATGTTCCAAAATATTTGTCAATTATTGTGCTTGCTGTTTGCAAAATGCGTGTTCCAAAATGACTTGGTGCCATATCCTGCATAGTTTATGCAAATACAAGCCTCTGCTGCTGCTTTAATTTCTGGGGCTGCTGAATACACCCTATTATTTGCATATTCTTGTAAGCTTTTGTGTATGCATTTATTTGGCTTCATCTAATTACTTCAGCGTGCTTTTGGAAACTTGAATTTCCCAGCAACTACAGTGGCAGTGGGGAGAATGCTGCTTGTACTCTGCAGGCATTCCTGCTGCAGAAGTTACTCAGGGCTTTCACAGTAACTTTTCAAAGCCCAGATGATTTCCAGCCCTGGTTGCTCTCCTGCAACACAGGTCTGTGGATTAAGGAGCTGAGCATTGCTGGTGCAGATGGCACCAGGAAGGGAAGGCTGGAAGCTCTGTTTTCCAGTCAGAGCCTTGTGCCTTTCAGGCGAATGCAGCAGTGTGATGATCAGTCATGCCAGCCGTGCAGCGATGAGGATTTCGATAAGGCTGATTCACATACCTTGGCAACACTTCCCTACCTGTCTCCCTCCACCCTTGAATTCCTCTGTGGATTATATGTTGAAATAGTTTAACTGGTAATAATGTTCCAAGTGCTCCTGGCGGTTTATCGCTGAGGCTTTTCATCACCCTGCCAGTCAAACCTTTTGCTTAGCCAGTGGTGAAATCATTGCTCTAGCAGAAGGCGAAGAGCTCTCTGTTTGACAGCCACAGTTTGTGGAGCAGGAGTGCAATTTAATTTTCTCTCCCTAGCCTCTTTAGCCTTGGCTCGCTCCGGTTCAAACTGACCTAGTTGCAAGCACCCAACATCTACCAAAGTCACGGGCTCCTTTAGATAAAGGGCATGCATATGGGAAGCTGGTTGGGAAACAGTTATTTGGTGTGCTGGGGATAGCTGTTTTTACAGAGCTTTACTGAGATGTCTCTGCTACAGCTTTGAATGCAGCTATTCATGTGTTTTATCAAGTGATAACAGGATGACTGGCCTGAGCATGAGATGGGAAGGAAAATAATGGGTCCCTCCCCAGGCGGGTGCATTGGTGTTTGCGTGGGAATGAATGCCAAATTGTTCCTTGTTTTGCTGAATGAAAACTTTTTTGAGCCACACTTAACTTCCTGGATAGAGCTTTGCCCATGCAGCAGTGTTTGACTGTGGCTTGCAAAGGGCCTCTTAAAATACCTGCAGTAAAATTAGTACATGTGAGTCCAGGTGAGATTGTTTGTGCATGTGTGTTCTCTGAGACAAGCTCTTTCTGTTCAGTTTTATTGCTACTGAGGTTTTGAAATCCCATACTCAGGAAGAAAATGAGTATCAAGGGTAAAGACAGAAGTGACTCGTCAAAGGGTTCCTGCTGGAACAAACAGAAATGGGAGTCCTGTGGGATGGACACCAGGGAACTGAGGGATTAAGAGCAGAATTTGGCTCTTGGGTTTAAGTTGCTTTGGTGTGCAACCTCTTCCTGTATTAAATGTGACACATACAATACTGTTTGCCTGTAACAGAAAGCATGTCTCCTATTGTAGAGTCTTGGTCAAATCCTCCTTGAAATCAGTGGAGAGGTCCACAAGGATGATGTTGTTAAAGACAATTTTCATACAGAAGTACTGCAGTGCTTCAAGGCTTTCTGTTGTGCTTGGTGCTGTGCAATAGAATTTGCCCCTGAGGATTTGCAGACCAAGTAAATGGAGAGAAAAGTTACAGGTGGGGAAACTGAGGCAGAGATTGGTAGCTTGACTTGGTTGCTGAATCTATTGGTAAAGCTTTTGCTTGGTTAACAGCAGCAGAGCCTGAATGGCTTAGGCAAGGACAGAGAAGAGTCTGGCAGCAAGGAATTCCAGTTTCAGGTGCTTCAGTCTGGTGACTTAACTGCTAGACCAGTTTTTTTCCCATTGAATTTATTATTGTTTTTATTAAAATATTTATTTTCCTAGAATAAGAATCAGCTTTAAAATATTACTGCCTTTTTTTTCTTTCCATCCTCAGCAGTGCTGAGTAATAAATTAGCTGTAATGCTCATAATTTATTTGTCACTAGGGTATTTAAGGGGAAGAAAAAATGGAATGAAAATAAATGTTTTAGTGGGGACGAAGATTGCCAAGCATTGGCTGGTTATTGCTTACAGTTCATTTTCCCTTAATATATCTTTGCTGGCAATGTTATTTCTGGAAAGTTGTTTCTAGTATGCCTTTCCCATTAGAGAATATTGTCTGTGTTGCAGCTGAGTTGTGCAGAAAGTTGAGTATAACTAGCTCTTTTGACTACATTCGTATTTCTTCTCTGAGAAGTACTTCTGATGTTTTTTGAGTCTCTGACTGCAGGGTGGAGGAGAAACCAGATCCAGCTCTAGGTTCTGATGCCTTGACTCCTGTGGGGCTTGGCTTGGGTGTGTGGCATTGTATGGCTAGGCTTCGTGAACGAAGCTCCAGGGAGGGCTCCATCCATGCTCCTCCTCAGCGCCTTTTCCAAGCNTGACATTGACTTAGCAGCATAAAACCTTCCTAGAAAATTAGTAGAAACAAATATGATTCAGGTATAGGAAGGCTTTGGTCTAAAGTTTTCTTTTAGGTGCTACTGATAGATGAAATGCTGTAGAGATAACAACATGTCTATCTCTTACATTATACACTGTGTGCCATTTGCAGACTAAATACAAACTTAATTTGATGCCTTCTTAGTTAAATACATTTAAAGGCAAAGTGCACTTGATATGTAAGAGTGTGGACTAATGTACTTTAGTGGGGTTTTTATTCGTTTTTAGCAGAAAGTTTGGCAGTTTGGCTCAGTTGAACTGTGATCCCTCTTCTCTATAAGGGAGAGCAGATATTCCCTCTTTCCCAGAAAGGGCTGTCTCTCAAGTTGCACGGGCTTTCTTTTCCCATAGTTTCAGGATATTGTGAAGGACCAAAAGCCAACTTCTGTTCTGCTACAGCAGTGTAAATTTATTGCTTCAAAAGAGTTATTCTGCAATTCATCAAGAAGAATTTGTCCACTGTGTATAGTAATCTAAAATGTTTCCTTACTTGTACACTCCTTGGTCTCCAGTTATTCCGTCACAGTAGCAAGACTAAACAATGGCATACTATTTAGTGGGTGAGGTTGCAGCTTGGATGAATTAGTGTAGCTTTGTCTTCTGATTAACACCAGATGAAGCTGCAGAGTGATATATTTTAAGCATCACCCAAGGAAGTTTAAATAAACACATGATAATACTTTGTGTAGCAGCTCCTTTAAGTGCTCCAGTGAAGTTGGGAAGAATTCATTTTTCCTCTTGCACAGAGAAAAATGGGCCACTGATTTTGATTTACAAGGCTTCATTATAACTCTGCAGCAAAACCAGGACTAGAACCCCAAGAGTCCTGTCTGCAGGTCACCTTGGAGCAACCACTAGACTCTCTGTCTCTCTGTCTCTCTGTAGATGCTTGAACAATTGCAAATAGCATTGCCTGCTCCAGGGGGATGTCCCACTGCCATGCTTCATACACTATTGATACAATCAATGGCAATAGCAAGCTGCTCAGGGAATTCCTGGAGCCTCTGGCTCTTCTTCCCGTTGTGATGGGAGAGCATTCTGTAATGTTTAGAGAGATGATCCCTGCATCCAAGATGTCACAGTTTGAGTGGATGGATTGAAGCATGGAGAAAAGGAACTGTTCCTTTTCCCCAGATTTTAAGTGGGGATGCAGTTGTAAGCATGTGGAAATGAAGGCCTACATAGAGCAGAGGTATAACTGGATCTGCCCCTTCTCACTTAGCAAAGGGGCTTCAGAACTAAAATCAAATTTCTGAAGCTCTCTGTCTAGTTAGCAATTTTCTCTTTTCCAGCCTTATTTTGAATGTGAGATGCTTCTGCATTTTTGATACCTTGATATTCTTTCCTGAAGTGAGGCAGGCCCTCTCCTGCTGTTGTACAGTGCCCATGGGATTGGAAGTTGGGGATTTTGTACTGCAGCAGTGCCTGAACACACTCAATACTTTTAGATGGCTTGCAGCTTAAAAGCAAAATCTTTTTCAGATTTGCTTGAATGTTTATAATCATTGTGATAAACTTTCTGAGGTTCAAGAAGAAGAACAATTTGCTTTGCTTTGGTTTAAGGGTTTTTTTTTTGTTTGCTGGTTTTGGGTTGTGTTGGGGTTTTTTGGTGTGTGTTATTTCCCTTTATGTTGCCTCTCCTTTCATAGTGCCCTTTCTCTTCCCCAAGTAGCCAGCTGATTTCCCTGTGTTTTTTTAGCACCTTTGTTTTTGGTGTCACATGGATGATTTCTGCATGTTGCAGGCCCAGTGACTTCTATATAAGTGGCTGTGAGGGCAGGTGTTGGGAGCACAGAATTTGCTTTTCCATGCTGTGTAATGGTTTGTTTGCTGGGCAGGGATTGCTGGAATTGTCTTATCTTTAGTATTGAAATATCCTTTTAAAACACTTACCATGCTGTTCACCTGTATAAGTCATAATGCCTTAGTTTACGAACACTGGAAAAAGACTTAAAATTCAGTTCTATGGTGATCCATGAAATGACAACAAAGTTTTTGAAGAAACCTGGATAATTCAGTTGTATTGAGGTCTTCGTGACTCACCCAGCATTATGGTTTCTGAAGCAACTAAAGGTTTGCTTTCAAGTTTGTTTCTCTATTTTTTGGTGCTTTGATGTTTGCATCTGAATCCTACATTTTCTCTCATTTCTTTTTTTCCCTAATAAAAAGGCAACTATACAAAGAAACTGTAAGAAAGCTTGACTGTTTGGCAAGAGTTTTGGGGTGTGGGTATGGAAGAGTACAGAAACCTTCCAGAAAGATTTGACTTATTGTTAAAAATACAGAGTAGTATATGTATATATTTCCCCCCCCCCCCAAAAGATAGACTTTTGGCTAAACTGAAATTGGCACTGGTTTTGGGTCAATATCTAAGAAACAGCTTTGAAGTGTATGTTGTATGAGTGTATTTAAGGTGATACTTTAACATTTTAATGCCTGAAGAATCAAATGAAATGTTGCGGAATTGCTTTACAGTTGAGGTGCCAGGTAGTGGTGCCCTTTATGTTCCTAAAACAGAGGAATTCTTCTGTAAATTTGTGTAATGTGAAAACTAAGTATTTTTCCTGGAGTCTACTTGGTATCTGTATTGGATAGAGCATGTTCCAACCTGGCAGGGAGTACCTGCATTCAAATGTGAGGTGACCAGAGGACAACAGTGATGGGTGTGTTTGCCATATCCCTTTCATTCACAAAAGGGATAACAAGGGATGAGAAAAAAGCATAACTTCACAGAATTTCAAGTTGTTGCATTAAACAATGAATGATCTTTTTTTTCTCTGGTAGAACTTCAACAGGAAGAGCTGCAAAAAAACATTTTTTATTTCTGAGAAGGAGGATGTGAAATAGCCACTGCCTCTTTCCACTTCTCAGCTTTGTGCATAGTTTGGCACATCATTAGCAGCAGACCACAGAGCTGCTTTGGAGAGTTATGATGCTGGAGTGTGGGCCAAACCTCATGCTTTGGCTTGAAGGGAATCTCTGAAAGGCTGCAGGAGGACAAGCATGTGCCTTGCTTGATGCAGTAGCAGGGCATGTCCCCTGCACCACTGAATAATACCAGACCTGGGTGTGCACATGCACATCTATACTGAGAAATGTCAAGGCAGAAGAAGGGCAGCATTTGAAGCTTCCAAAAGAGAAGCTAAAAATACTGACTAAAAGAAAGTTAGTTTGGAAAATAATGAAGGAGAAATGCCCCCAGTGGTGTCCTGCTGCTTGCTGTGCCATGCTAATGACTTTCATCTGTCGGAAACATACATGCTTCTCATCCTGACACAGTTTGAGTGTTGCATGATGCATTGAGATGCCAAATTAGGGGTTGATCCATTCTTTCCCTGTCACTGGGAAACAACAGAAAAATAACAATATGTAACTAGGTCTTGGTTTTTAAAGAGGAAAAACTTGTGTTTAGACTTCCAGATTTTCAGTCCTGTGGCTTTCTTCTTGATGTTCCTCTGAGCTGCAAGAAGAACTGGAATTGTTGTGGTTTAGTAAAGCTATTTTTGCCATGTTGTTCTTAAAGCTTCAACTTCTGTCTTTTAAAGAGTATCCACTCTTTAAAGAGGTATTGTGGTGGATTAATCTTGGACTACAGCCAGATGCCCACCCAGCTGCTCTCTCCTTCCCCTCCACTGGGTTGACATAGACTAGCAATTACTGTCAGAGGCAAAACAGACTTGACCTGGAGGAAAATAATTTTTATTGCCATTTAAAATAGATTTGAATGTATACAAGAAAGGCAAAGTTCAAGCACTACCTTTCCACCATCACACTCTTTTCCCTCCTCACTGAGAGCCTGTCTCCATTGAATGCTCTGCTGGGAGAGCATCCACCCATCACCTGTGAGCTGAAAATCATGTTTGAGCACTAATGTGCTCTTTGCAGAAATGTTGGCTGGCATTGGGTAGATGCTTTTCCCTGTGCTTGGATCCTGTCTGCATTTGATGGTCTGTCTGTGGTGTGCTACAGGTGTGTGCAGCAAGCAGGTCCAACCCACGGAGTCTGTGCAACTAAAACATGGTGATAGTCTTTGTCCTGCAGGCATTGTCTGTAAAAATCAATGATGGTGGGAATTGACCTTCCCCATAGCCTGTGCCAAGTGCTGTGGTTTGTGTGATGGGCAGAGCAAGCTCTGGGCATGTAGGACCTTTATGAGAAACAGTGGGCAGCATTTTTAGGGCTTACCAGCAACAGAAAAGTGTGGGTTTTGTTTTTGTCTTGCTCAACACACAGGGCTGAGAGGGGTGAGTTACAAAGGGCCTTTCAGCCTCTGCATGAGATACACACTTTGTTTCCTGCTGCCTATGGCTAGTTATAATGCAGGTCCTTATGTCTGAAGTCAGCACAGCTGCTGGCTGAGGGACAGGAGCTTTAGCTGAAGGGATGCCTTGTCTAGGGGTGCTTGTTTGTGAAGGGCAGTGATGTTAGCTTTGTAGTATCAGCTGATTTGGGTGCTCTGTAGTCGATCTTGTCGGAGGTGCTCGGTGCACTGAGCTCAGTTGTGTTCCTGCAGGGACCTGCAGTGTCTGGTGTTCTCCAGCTTCAGCCCAAAGAAGGGGTGCTTTGGCTCCGAGTTTCTATTTATGTCATCAAAAGGTGGTATCAAAATCCACAAGGCTAGCTAGAGCCCTTGGGCCACAGTCCTATGATGCTAGTCTAGGTTGGGGTTTGTCTTCTGTTTCTTCTCTTGCCATAGTTCGTGATATTTAATACTGTTAAAAATGTATATCAAGGGAGCTGGCTTGGGGTTACTGAAAAGCTTTCACATAATCTTTGGGATTCAAACCTACCAACTTTAAAGAAATTGAGTACAAAGGCTGAAAAAGGAAGATTTCAAGTATTCCACGGAGCTAGATAAACTGTTCGCTTCCAAGAGTTTATTTGCTCAATTGAGGCCACTTCTGCATTGACAAATCTCTCTGAATGAATGGATTCCAAAAACAGCTTGGGAGTTATTTGATGGCTATTGAAGTTAAGCCACATGCAAACCATGTGCTAGAGGCACAGCTTTGTGGGTTTGCTGTGTCATTTGGCGCAAGTCTGTGTGAGCTTTCTCAAAGGCTGGCCCTGTCTAGAAGTTCAGTGTTTTCTGTGGATTAGGATGCATCAAGGCTGCTGTGTTGCTCTTAAATCTCAGGGCTAGCTCTAACCAAGAAGTCATAAATATTTCACATTTCTTCTCAGTGTGTTCTGTGGAAGCATTTGGGGCTCATGGTGTAGCAGCCTGTCATAGCTGAGATGGCATTTATTGATTTGAATTAATTCCATGCTGGACAGGCTTTTTGCCAGCATTTTTATTTTGCCTTCTTATTTCAATGGCTCCCTAATGAATTGCTGTAGTTGTGTATAATGACTCTTGGGAAATACTGGATGCAGCCTTTAGAATCAGTTCTATGCTGTTCTCAAATTGCAAACTCTTGAAGTATATCTCTAAACAGTGCTAGGGTCCCTTGTTGTTATCTGAGTTTTCAAGATGCTTCCACATGGATAAGCTGCATCTTTGGCATTCTCTGGGGAAGTATCCAGTGAGCATTGGTTAGCAGCATAACGACTTGGAGATAAATCTGGAATAAAGTTCTCTCAGCTTTCACTGCATTATTGGGACCAGAGAGTTACTGGCAGGAGAAACTGGCTTGTTTTCATCCAGGACACAAGATTCTTATTTCTTCAGGGTCAGGGCTTGAAACCAGTTGAAGACTCCACATGGTTGGGATTTGGAGTCTAGAGAGTGAGAGAGGGAGAATCTGGGGTGGAGACAGGAAGGCATAATTTAATTTCTTGAATTCTTCTTCTGTGTTTCCAACTTCAATATGGTTTATTTTGAGATGGCATTACTGATTAGAGAAGTGGTTGGCCAAAAGGAACAAGGATGCTCTGCAAATGGCCTGTGGCAAAGCAGGGTCTTCTGGTTTAGCTAACGGAGCTTTTTGGCATGAATGGAGTGTGTCTGATTACACTCTCTTTTATTTGCCCACTGTGGTGCATAGATTCAGACAATTTGATTCTCAGCATCCTGACAACGTTCAGAACTCTTGGTATCCAGACAGTGTCACAAAAAAATGAAGTTTGTGGAGTGTTTCCAGGAGCCCATATCACTGTGTTTCCTTGCCCTCTCCCTCACCCCCACTGCTCATGCAAGTGAGAGATTAAATGATGAGGGAAGACCAACTTGTTTTCTCTGAGCCAATACTGGCTAGGCACATTCTGTTGATGGTGGCATCTTGGCAGAGACAGAGCGACATTCCTGCCACACGTGGGTCATGTTTTCAAGCCAGGCTCTTACTTTGCAGCTGGCTGTTCAGAGCTGTTGTGTCCAAACTGACTGCCTTCATCAGTCAAGATTAATGTTTGTGGCCAGAGCAATCTGGATTATTTGCATTTGGACAGTGCAATGTGTGGCAGACTTGGGAGAGGACTGTTTTGCCCGTGGGGTAATACTTGTTGGCTGAGGAACAGCTACTATTTGCATTTTCTGGTGAAGATGCAGGCCAGGGATGTTTGGGCTCACTTCCTGGCTTTGTCATGGACTTCCACAGGCCTTCTTTGGGCTTTTTTCTCCTTCAGCAGATGTGCTAGCTATGGTGTTGTCTGGCTTCATGGGTATCTTGTGAGCTGGGATGATGCTTGCAGTGATGGTGACTGGAGTGAAAGAGGTGCACTGGCTTTGATCCTGAACCAGGTCTACATCACCTACCATAATAAGTTGAATTAAATGTATTAATGGACCTGTAATTTTGTGTTATCCTACCTGTGGCTGATCTGTGAGGCTTCTCCCTTCACTCTGAGCTGTGATGCAGTCTTGCTGCCAGCTGAATGGTATCCCTGCTTCTTTCACACCTACCTGAATCCACAGGGTTGAAGCATTTTACCCTTTGCCTCACAGGAAAAGACTACTTGGGGCTGCTTGACTTGCTCTTTGGTAGTGACAGACTTTAGAAGAGCCTGAGGGTGTTATTTTTCAGTGATGCTTTCTGAGCCATGCTCTCACTGACAAAAGTGACTTAAAGTTTAAGTGCCTCTTTGAAAATGGGACTCCTGTTCCAAAGCCACTAAAGTGCTTTAGAAAAATCTCCTTCCCTGTTATTGACTGCAGTGGACTGCTTCAGTGGTGTCTAGCTCCACTTAAAGGAGGCCAAATTTAGAGTCTGAAAGTTATATGCCTGGCTAATAAACTATTGTAATTAGTATCATGGGGAGGCAGGAACCAGGAGAAGTTGATTATAAAGAGAATGAACTTCACATAGAAGCTGTCCATGAAGGATGACTGATGACTGAAGGAGCAGTGATCCTCTGTGGGAACCTCTCCTGTATTGTGCTTCTGCTCACATCAGACTCCAGTAGATAAGTAGAAGAGTTGGTGACTTCTGTGTTCCTTGCACATGCTCATTGGTTTTTTGTAGGGTCTGGTGATTCTACAGTGAGAAGACCCTGTCAGCTGCTGTTTGGTGCCTGTCTCTGACATGGGTTATTGTTAATCCTGCAGACACAGGGGTGAAATTCAGCCCTCTGTGCATACAGTCTCAGCAGATGCATGTGTTCATAGGCTTTTTGATAGCTCATTTCATAGTGAATCCCAAGGAAGAGAGCTCCCATCATCTGGTGAGACATCTGATTACCTGTATCTCCATTTTACAGGGAACGTGCCGAGACAAGCGAGATTGACAAGTCTGCAAGTTCTAGCCAGAGCTCCCATTTAATTTTTTTTAACTATAAGAATTTTGTAACACTTATAACATATAGGGAGTATTTGGAAAGACACCTGCAAGTCCCCTTCTGTTCTGGAGGAAAGGGGCTTTGCTGCCTTTTAGAAGTGGCAAAATGGGGAGTGGATCTGTGCATGGCTTGTGTTGTGCTCAGGACTGCTAAACTCAGAAATGCAAATGTCAGAAGTCTATCCTTTACAACTTCTACCCCTCCCTTTTCTGCACTCAGGAAATGTTCAGTTGATAACCAGGTTCTCAGGTGGGAATAGAGATTTAAGAACACCTTCAAGCCCTGACCTGTTGCCTGTTTGCACCCTTGTGCTCACCTCCCAGCCTGGCCTATTCTTCAATGGGAAGTTTGGCAGCAGCCAGCATGCAGCTCCTATTTGTCCCCTTGGCTCTGCACAGAGCCAACGTGGAAGGAGAAATGAGTGGTTTGTGAACAGTTCTGTAGGAGGGTGTTACTTAGCAAATACACAGACTGACATGGACAGCTCTTGTGTGGGCTGCAGGGTGTGAGATGGGGATAAGCAAGCAGCTCACGTGGTTTTGGGATGAGCTTGAGGTGTTGCTGCTAAGGTGCTAAAGGCACCCTAATTCCACCTGCAGATGCTCACGGTGTATTGGTGTTGCTTTTAGGAGTTGTTACAAAGTGCTGTGGATTGACAGTACAGTGTGACCGTTTTGTTGGTTCCCTTTTAGATGGCTTCCTTCCTCCCATGGCTGTGCTAAGTTAACGTATTTTATGTACCGGTTGATGAGAAGTGACTCTTAACTTCTCCTTAAGCTGAGTTCCCATTTGCTGTAACCAGGCATCCTTGCTGCTGGGTAGGGAGTAGAGCATGAGAGGTATCAGCAGAGCCAGAGAAGATGAGGAGAAAAGTAGTAGGACTTGTCAGAAAACCTTCTCTCAATATACAGCCTTCATATAATCACTGTTGTCCTCCAACCGTGAAAACTGAATTCTGCTTCCATCAAAGCTTTTATTAAAGCTGCTTCAGTGTGTCCTGCTTGTGTCACTTCTGCCCTGGTTCATGCCTGGCAGCTGAGAATGCTGCTGCAGCCAGCTCTGTGGACTTCTCTTCTTGAGTACAACCTTTAGCCCTGAATTCAGCTCTGGATTGTAAATAAAGATAACATGAAGTCTTTTGCATGACAGGTTTTCTTGTCAAGCTTGCATTATGGTTTCTGCTGTGGTAAGTAGCCCTGTTTATAGCAGAGAGCATTCTCTGCAGGCATGGAAGTGTTGTGTTAGGAAGTACTTTATTAGATAAACAAGCAAACTTGCATTGATTTGGGGAGATGGAAAAGTGAAGAGAGGGTGTTACAGTGTGACAACTTAGGAGCCTGTCTCTCCAGTGCTTTGGAAGTACATAGGAAGGGGCTTTTTTCCTGTCAAGAGTCTTCTAGACATACGAGTTTCATCTCATCTTCTCCACTAGAGGTGAACCCAGGGTGATGGTGCCGTGTTTGCAGAGTCCTGAACCCATGTTTGAATTGTGTTGTTAGTCCTGTAAATGGCCAAGAGTACCTCTGATGCTCTAGGAGGCAACAGTTTAAATTCCTCTTCGTCTGGCTTTGTACACCTGCTTGCTGACCACAGGAGAAAAAGGAGATCCATCCTGAACGTGTCAAAGATGCTCCAGCTTCTTTCCCTTGGCTGTTTGCTTTGACAGAGCTGAGTGGTCAGCCCTACTCATCAGCCCCTGCTGCTGTACACTTATCCCACATGGAATTCTTCATCCTTTGGGTTTGAAATGTGCCAGCAGCACTGTTCTGTGCTATGGTTTTTAAAGCATGTAGAAATGCCATTACAGGGTTGAGCTTTGTGCTTCTTTGCTTGCTTATGATGCATTATTTTGCTGCCAGTGAAAATGATATAACACTCAAAAATAAATAAGGATTCAGATATCCACTAGCTTCATTGTATATTATGTGTGCCACTAAAGAGCAGTGTAGGCTACAAATGGATTCTGGCACTGGGTGTATTTATGTAGATACCTTGTCAAAGACTGAATTATCACTTGCCTTCACACAGTGAGGTGAATCTTGATCAGCAGACTTGGAGGCAGAAAGCTTGTGTGGATGCTCAGTCTGAGATTGGGATAATATCACTATAGGTTGGGACTTCAGAAGGTTAAGAAAACACAGATCTCAGCTGTGGTGCCCATTTGTTTTGGAGCAAGAGAAAAAGCCTTTCCCATTTTGCTAGGAGTTTCAGTGTGGCCTGGAGCTCTGTACCTGGCTCTATTTTGAGCTGTCAGTGACTCACACTAACTTTCCATGATGGATGTGAGGAGGTAGTTGCAAATAACACCCCTGATGATCTTTTTGTTCACACTTCTCTAAATGGGGCAGTACTCCTTCCCTTCCTCAGGGGAAGCAGGAAAAGGGGGTCAGTGCCTTATGTCCTGTGCTGGAGCCTTGGGAAACAAATGACAGCCCAGTCATATTGCTGTTTGCTGCAGTGATTGCCTGGATTAGAGGTTAGGTTTTTAGGTTGCGTATTTGATCAGTATGGATCCCAGTTTTACTAGAGTAGTGGAAAATACACTCCTTTAACTTTCAGAAGCACGTGACTTCTGTTTTCAGCTATTTGTGAAACAAACTGTGGCTTTGTGCTGGTGTATCAACTCCTGACCAAACAGGATATCTGCTGTGGGTGCTGTTTGCAGTGTGCAACAACATTTAGCCTTGCTGGGAGTGTTTGTGGTATAGCTGCATAACCCAGAGAAGGGTTACCCAGGTACACTTCTTTTGTGCCCTGTGTTGGCTGAGGACAAGTGGCACAGGATGCTGTGACTGCTGAAATGTGGGGAGGAGATGCACAGTGGGCTACAAGAGATAGCAGAAGAGTTTTCTGCATAGTGCCAGAGAGGGGACGTTGCCAAAAATACACGTTTTGCCTCAAGCAGGAGTGTGGTGTGCTGTTGCTCTTGCTGCACAGTGCAATACCCTTTCTACTCAGGCCCCTGACAATCCTGACCTTGAATGTGTGCTTAATTTGGACCGTCAGTAATCTCAGAGCTGGTTGCTAGAATATAAAATGAATTTTTCACACCAGTGAGGCATAGATCTGAGCTGCAAACTCCTTGTGGCACCAGTACAGTAACTTGCAGATTTTTCCAGGGCTGGCCTAGAAACAGCATAGGCACATGCAGCAGCAGCCAAGCTAATAACACCCTACTTCTCAGCAGTGCTTCAGCTGTGGTGTCTATTATCCCTGTCATGTGAATGCAGATTTCTATGCAGAGATGATTTCCAGACCTTGAGCAGAGCCAGCTTGGGTGTGTTCACATCACCACCCTTTTTTTTTCTCTCCTTTCCCTTATGTTCATGTGCCCAGAGCCAGCACGGGTGTTGGCATCTGTGGTGAGAACACTTTGCAAGTTCCCTCTGACTTTATTGGACTGGGAATGGTGTTGAAACAAATGATCATCAGCCTGAGATGGAGAGTTCCTGATGCCCTCGAGCAGGGTAGGGAGCAGCAAGGAATGCTGATGATTGGGGCAGGGCAAAGGATATTAAGCTTGTTGCCCTCCTCTCAGCTATCTGATAGGGAAGGAGTGGGCAAAATGCCAAAGGAATTGTCTGCATTTAAAAAAAGAACAAAAATGAGCTCAGCCACAAGTGATCGTCTCCATGATGGAATTGTGGAGCAGAAAAAAATCAGAGCAGAGGATCAGCATCGTTCCCTTGGGCTTGAAGCATGAGCCTGGTGGCTGTGCTGTCAGCTGAGAGAGTGGGTGGCAAGGGAGGCTGAGCCCATGGGTGTTAGTGCCATGGGATGGAGAGCTTGCTTCCAGCTGTGGGATGCCCTTTACCCTGTCCCATGTAGCTGCTGGAAGAGAGGACGAGGTGACATCTGAAATGGACGGAGGTGTGTGGAAGCAGCAGCTTTGTTTCTGGGATGGTCACTTGGCTCTTTGAGGAATCTTTCCCAGCTCTGTAATGGAGACTGTGGGAGACAGTTTGCATTTGTTTTCCTTTGGGAACGTAGTTGCCAGGCAATTATTTTACACCCTGTAGCACTGCAGACATGTCTCTTCAAGTCCAATCTCTTACCACATAACTGAGAAAATGTATTTTACATTAAAAAGAAGCCTTTTAAAAAGGCCCTTCAGGCATAAAACCAATGTATTTTCTATATATAACCCTGTATTATTAATACAATGAACTTATCTGTGGACTCTGTGGGTGAATAAGACTTGATCGTTGGCGAGATGAACAATATGATACTCATTTTCAGTGGACTGTGTTTCCAACTGCAGCCTTCAGCTCATTCCTTTAGTGATAAAGTGGGACAATAGTGTGAAGCAGGTTTGTGCATTGCATTTTTGCTGAGTGTTAATATAAAATAAACAGCCTATAGAGAGAACAAATTTACCTTGGTTCAGAAATACCAAGATCTATAGATTTGGGACAGACAGGAATGATGAATGTGAGCAAGTATTATTGAAGTAAGTCCAGAGTGGCATGGCAAAAGCTTCCTGCATTTAGTTACAGGGCTTGCAATAGAAGTTGCATTGGCTGGAAAACGTTTTAAGGTGGTGATTGATTTCTTTTCTTTATTTGATATGGGTCATTTATCATTGTGTGCATAATGTGAGATCATTTTCCTTTTTCAATCATTGAAGTGTGTGTTGGGGTAAACTTAGAAGAAGACCCTTTTTGAGGTTAGTCTTTAAAATGAACCAAGATGAACATGTTTGTGCAAACTCCTGTGGCTCTGTAAAAAGAGGAGATAGTGCAATTATGGCACAAGTTTTAATTACTTCTTGTTATTGTATGTTAGGTGGTTTGTTCACAGAAAGGCAGAGGGCTGGGTTCCATGGTCTTTCTAGATGCTGAGCCTGCTTTCTGCCTGAGCAGGATGTCCAGCTGGATTTAGTTTATGGCAATGCAATTGACTGATCTGGAGGAGCATAAATTCGTGGAGTAACAACAGCCACGTGGTCCTGTTGATCTCTGTAGTGCCATAGCTAAATCTTAGCAGAGCTGCTCTTAAAAACTGGATGGGAGATGTTTAGAGTGGGTGGAATGGGAATCCTGCTGGAGACAGAAAGGCAGTTCCTATAGAGTGGTGGAGACCTTGAGACATGGGAAAAGGTAGTGAGGCTGGCAGAGTTGCAGGCTGTGTACAGTGCTGCAGCTAGAGTACTTTGGTGATCAGAGCCTCAGTGACCTGCAAAGGACTGATCTGCAGGACAGGCATGAGGACAGAACAGTAGCAGGTGAGGTACAGCTATCTTCAGCACAGACCAATACCCACACAAAGCTGCAGCTTCAGTGTTGTTCCCAGCATCATGGGCACAGCCTTTGCCACACTTACAAGGCTGTCTCCACCTCTGTCCTCACGTGCCTCTCTGGACTTGTCTGGTCCAGTGGATGATTTAACACCACTAACTTTTTGGGGTCAAACTGCATGTCTGGTGTGTCTTGTCCACATGCATTTTACTGGTAACTGTTTTCATCTTAGGTTTGAAGCTTTTTTTAACTGAAGAGCCTCTTAATCTATTCTTTCCAACCCTGGCAGAACAGCTGTGTAAATTGACAGGAGCCAGGAAATAGCAGCTTCACAGCTAATAACGTGGGCTCCTGGTGTTTCCTGCTGTGTTTTAGCAGGAGGTTGTCCATCTGAAGCTGCTGGACTGTCTCACCACTCTATTCCCTGTATCCCTGCTGTTAAACCAACATACACGTGGGCTGCACTCCTGAATGCTCAACTTGGTCTCTGCACACAAGGCCTCTTTATAATCCTGGCAGCCTTTCCATGTGACGTCAGTGTTTTACAGGGACCTGTCCTGCCTTTTGCAATTTATGTAACTTTCCATAAGTAGAGCTAGTGTCTAGGAGTGGTGGTGGCTTACCTGCTGGGGAGCAGGCTTGTGAGAGGAAACATGGGCAGTACACGCTGCTCTTTTATCTAACAAGGGCACCAGGAGCATCCCACGTGCAAACTGAAAGTATTTAGTGAGGCTGCACCTTACATACAGGAAGCCCCATAAGGGTAGGGTATAGAGGAGGGTGAGAGAATGTCCCTAGCCATGCTCAGAGGTTTGTTCTGGGTAGATGCAGGTAATATCTCTGCTGAGCTAATGCTGATTTTTTTAGTCTGCCTATGTATATAAGGTCACAGCCAATGTCAAAGCAAGAATTTGGGCTGTCACTACCCTGGATGTAATGCAGTTATGTTCCTGGTGTTCTCTGGCTAAAAATCTGCATGTTGACAGTTTATTTTCCAGCTATATTTTTATTTTGGGGTTTTTTTTTCTTTCCCCTCTGTGACTGTCAGTGTTTTGGAAGCTACTCTGCTGATGCTGGTCTCAGCACTTTGTACTTGGATGCTGTTTTCCTCTGGATGCTGAAGGTTGATGTGATGGTTTTGTTCTTTCACTGGGCTCCACCTGCACCCTATGTCCCACTTAATAGAGGCAGAGCTGGTAGCACTGGGTGGCAGTGCTACAGGCAGAAGGAGCAAGCTGGGAAATGCTCTGTGATCTGGCCAGAGGAATAAGGAGAATGATCAGCTTTTATCAGGAGAGCTGGAGTTTGCTTTGTGTCATTGTCCTCCTCCTTTTTTCTCTTCACCAAAGCAAGAAGCTGTTTGGGGATGGGGAGACCTTATTTCCCTATTGTGAGTGGCTTAGCTTTTGTAAAAAGGAAAAGAACTGAAGTCCAACTAAAATAAGAGCAGAATGATAATGGGGACTTCTGGTTTTAGGCCTCAGGTTTGTCACTAATTTACTGTGCCTGTCACTGTGAATTACACTTAGTAATGGTGCAGGTTTTTATCTGAAATTCAGCTGTCCAAAATATGACCTTTGTAAGGTGTGACACCCATGTGTTTCTAGGTACCATCCTGCTTTCTAGCCACTTGTATACATATATAGTAAAAGCCTAAAATTTGGCAGCCAGATCAAAATGTGGGAGAGACTTCCCAAGGTAGTTAATACCAGTTGGCCTTGGGAAATCACTTCTGTTGCCTTTCAACCTTCCAGCCTAAATGATAACATCACAAACTAATTTTGTTGACTGTGCCTGTCTCAGTGTTTGGCTCTCTGTGCCTCAGTTTACATAGCTATAATAAGTAATTATGAGTTTCTTATCTAGATACACTGCAAAAACGAGCACCATAGGCATGATTTTGCACACTCAGAGTTATATGCTCATCTTGGAGAGATTCCACCATTCTGCCAAAATTGCTATTCATGGGACCTCAACTAGAGCCAAGTTCCTCTAGGAATGTGCTGGAGGTGGTAGCATGAAGGAGGACTCCCATAGCAGGGACTTTGCATCACTTAGAGCCTACTGATGTTTGCTGTGTGGTGTTGAAATATTTCAGTCAAAGGGTTTGATTTTTAAGGTTGGTGGTTTTTTTCATTTTGCTCTGTTCTTGACTCTTAAGTGTGGGAGGATTACAGTGGTAGTATAAAATGATTAACTGCCTGTATGGGATGAAGGCTGAATTTTCAGCAATCATTTAAACAGTCCCATTTTGGAGATTTCACTTGGACACTTATCAGGGTTAGGTCTGGGAGCTTTTGCTTATGCAAAGCAGCACAAGTGGGTTGTTTCCATTTTTTCCATTCTGTTGCTGATGGGGCTGTCTTTGTCTAACTGTGCCCTGGTGTGCCCTAACAGAGGCTAACTGGCCCTGGAGAAGAGCTGCTGTCACAATACTTTAAAGTCGGTCAGACTGGCTCCTGCTTTATGAGGTTTATCAGCAAAGAATTTCAGTGCCTCCAGTGGGAGGCTATTTTAAGCTGTCCAGGGGCTACCTTCTGCTCTGAGGTCTTTTTATCACCTTTTTTTGTTGTTGAAGAGAGAAACCTGCCTGTTTTAGGCCAAGCTTAAATACCTTCATCTTTTCCATTCTGAAAAACAAGATAGTCTGTAATCCAAGGGAAAAGTTTTTGGCATTTCTGTGACATTCTCAAGATTTCTTCTTTTTTTTCTCCTGTATAAGGGGGACACTACTGTAGATAGGAGAATGTGCTGAGTTTTCTCCTTTGAGCTAGAATAACAGCAAGTAAGATACCTAATATTTCATCTTCATACTCTGATCAGTGCTATGACTGTTGCAGAAAATCCACATTATGTTTTATTGCACCATGTAATCAAGACTGGAAGAGCTCTCCAGAGATGATCTGGTTCATTTTCCTTTCCTATGGCAAGATCAGTCATACCTGTGTTTTTCCTGTCAGATGCTGGTCTATGCTCTTTTAAAGACCTGTACAGGCAGCATATTTCAGTGCTTTACAATCCTTACCCAGTAGAAGTCTGATTTCTCCTCACCTTGTGTTTAACCTGAATCATCTCTGCTGCAGTTTAAACCTGTCACTTCTTGTCCTGCCCATTTTGAATAAAAAGAACAGGTCATTCCTTCTTGCAGCAATGGTAAATATTTGAAGACTATTCATGTGCTTCTCTCTTCTTGGTGTTAAATAACCACTATTTGTCAAATCTTCCTGGTGGAGTTAAATCTTCTTTGAAAACCTTAATTGGCCTGTCTTCTCAAAAATGTCCTGTAAGTGATCCCAGTCATTAACTAATCCACGGACAGTTTAAACCCTTTGATCAGCATTTTATTTGCATGCATTAATAGAAGCATTCCGGGCTGGCCAAATTGCCTCTTTGTGCATCACTGTCTCCAACTTGATGGCCTTGTGCTGGTGGGTGAGCCAAGGATCTGCAAGGCTTTCAGCTGCTTGCTAACTGTCATTCCTTCCAAGAGAAGGATGGGGTGCCTGGTGTGATGTGAGGCTCATGGTGGTCTATGCCTTGGTTCTGTGGGACAGGATTTGCAATGTGTAGGCTGTGCATTCACATAAAAAGGGAGCTCAAAGAGAGAGCAACCAGTCATGGAGTCATGGGTCTCTGCAGGCACCCTGTGGGTACATTGATGTATGCAGGAATTTGGAAGTGAACATGTGCTCAGACAGGTGGTAGGCTGTGAAATGTCACTTGGTATTAGGACCTTCTGATGTGGCTGTATTGGAATAGTCAGGTCACACTTGTAGGTCAACTACTGCTGTACTGTGACTTGGATGTCCTTGATGTGTATGATTTTTTGCTCCAAGGGAAAGTCAGAGAAACTAAGGCTTTAGCAGGATGTACAAGGAGGACAGGAGGCAGGTCATACTCCCTTTCAGTGATTTTCTCTGGGTTTCTGTTGTAGGTGAGTGTTTTAACCACCTTGGAGCGGCGATTCAACCTGCAGAGCGCTGACGTGGGCGTCATTGCCAGCAGCTTCGAGATTGGCAACCTGGCTCTCATCCTCTTTGTGAGCTACTTCGGAGCCCGAGGACACCGGCCACGCTTGATAGGATGTGGAGGGATAGTCATGGCCTTGGGTGCCCTCCTTTCCGCGCTGCCGGAATTTCTGACCCACCAGTACGAGTATGAATCGGGAGAAATACGCTGGGGCGCCGAAGGGAGGGATGTGTGTGCTGCCAACGGGTCCAACAGCGATGAGGGACCAGACCCAGACCTTATCTGCAGGAATAGGACTGCTACCAACATGATGTACTTGTTGCTCATTGGAGCACAGGTCCTCCTGGGCATTGGTGCTACCCCTGTCCAGCCTCTGGGAGTTTCCTACATTGATGACCACGTGAGGCGGAAAGATTCATCCCTGTACATAGGTAAGGCTTTCTGCACTTCTCACTGAAGGCTTTTATCACTCTTGTTTTCTGTTTGATGCCAGTGGAAAGGATACTTTGAGGCTGTGTGCTGCTATGCTTCTGAAAGTAACTTGGCCTGGATCTCTACACCAAGCAGTTTTAAGCAGCAGGGAAACAGTAATATTTGCTTATATTGCAGCAATGGTCAAGGTTGACAGCCATGGTGATCGTTGCTGGGTCATTAGGAAGATGCTCACTCCTATGGTGTTTGCTCACATTGCTTTGGATTTTGATATTGATGGCTTATGTTTGAGCTTTAGGTGAAGAATTTCCAAGTGGCATGGGATGATGATTTTCAACCCTCAAGGTACCCTAGTTCCCTTTCTGTTCTGAGGCATTTTTCTATGTCAGAGTGATCATTGCAGTATAAGGAGACTGAGAGGAGGTACTTCTTGTCACTACCACCATCAAATTTTATCAAGGAAGTGCCTGTTATGGACTGGATGCTGTGACCCAGGATGCTGTGGCAGGACCCCAGATAATAGGATCCCTGCAAGGAGTGGGATGCAGAAACTAGTAGGTTCTATTTTGAGATATAGTGAGTCTGATGCAGAACTCATAATTCTGGTGATCAAGTTGCAGACTTGTTCCAGATGGTTAAAATAAGAAATTTGGCTTCAGTTACCCAGTGAAACTTCTCTGTTACTGGGGTAAAGTGTTCATGGGTTTCAGCAGTAGTACCCTCTCCAGCAGGTTTAAAAAGGATGTTGTGGGTGAAGTTGTTCTCTCAACAAATTACCAGCTTAGCTCATTCTTCTTTCTGCAGGACTTCTCACTAGATAAATAGCTCCAGTGTAATAAATTTGTGAAGTGTGTGCTGCCATTTATGTGATCCTTCTGCACTTGTTAGTGTAGTTCCTAGTAACCAAGACTCTGTATACTTGTCCCATCATCTTTGTCTTAATGTGACTTTACACTGAATGGATGATCCCATTAATGGTTTCGGGGTTTTCTTCTGCAAAGATATTTTTATCACATTCCCAAGCATAACTGAACGCAGCTGGGTTATGACCACAGACAGCAAAGTTGAAGGAACAGTCCTGCTGACTTTCTGGATGCTCTGCCATGTCTTGGCATAGTGCAGAGGCCTAATGGAAAGACTGACTATATAGTGTGCTGTGGCATTCCTGGATGTATTGCTACTTGTCTTGAAGAGGTTCTTCTGCATATTCAAGGTGTGACCATGTTTTCCTGTAGTTGGCTATAAAATCAGTGCTTCAGCACTTAGCTTCATCCTTAGTTCATTATTCAACTTCACTTGGTTCTGTAAGTGCTAGTGAGGGATCCACTGGATAAAGCTGGATGACACCTAAAATACAAGATACTGTACAACCCGAAGGTGAGTGATGAAACTAAATTCACTGGAACAACTTTGCCAACAGCATAAATGATGAGCTGGAATTAAGAGTGATTCTAAGATTATCTATTATAAATAACCATATAGAGAAGCAGCAACTGCTTTCAGTCTGTTTCATGGGCATTTTTTAAGCAATGCTTCATGCCTGAGAACAGGATTGAGGAGGGTGCATGAGAGGAAGATTAGAAAGAGTGATTTTTTTTGTTCCTGAGATATATTCATCTTGTATGCTAAAATAACTTCTTTAAAGTTGGCAGTTCAACTGTAGCTGGGAAAACACTGCCAGAAAATCATTCTTGCTTACTATATACTGCTTCATTATTTTTCCTTCAGACATATGGTTCTAACCATGTTCCTTTCTACATGTAGCATTAAAATAAACCTCAAGGATTTGGGGTTATTTGTTTTAATGGCTTTAGCTATGAAAATCAATCTGAATTTCTACCTATGAATTATGGGTTGCAGTAGAGTCTGTGTGCATGCACACTCAACCAATCAGCCATACCAACAATGAAGTTTAATATCTGCACTGCCCCAGTCTATCCATCACAAGTAGGTTTTCAACCATGAGATGATTAATTCTTACATCAACCTGCAATCAATTTAGCTAGTAAAAATAAAAGCTAACAGGAAGAAATTACTGGAGAAAAAAAAATCTATTCTGTGAATGAATATAAATGGAGAAGAAGCTGGTGGAAACATACATGTCTCCTCAGGTTTGAGTACTTGAGAGGAGGTCAAGTGCCTCAGTTTAAAATGCTGTTTGAGAATTACTTGCTCAGATTTGCCTTTAACTGATTATTGTCGTTGATGTCATCAGTGCAATTTCCAGTGGCCTTAGCAGAAAGCTGGCTGAGCAGCTTACCCACTTCATTCTCCTCTGTGGAACAGAGGAAATAACTGCACTGTGCTATATTTATATCAGTTTGCTGTCTCATAATAGCACACTCAGTCAGTAGGGGCTACGCTGTGTGTGACCGGATAAAATGGGTTTGGGTAAGTTCCCTCAGTTTAAATTTGGAGCAGATCTGGCATAGGTTGTTCTCTCAGGATAGAAACTAATTAACAACAGCAGTAACAATCTGGCTGAACTTTCTATCCTGGCTAGCTGTGCCTGAGAAATGATCAGATTGACCAGTTTATGCTGTCTTTAGTCTGTTGCTAACATCAGCTGTGTATGGATGTGTTATCTTTGGGCTGTGTTGTAGCTGTGAGGGAAGCAGCAGTCTTCTCCCCTCACTGCTAAGTACTAGTAATTGTTCACCTGCTGCACTAAAAACCCTCTTGTGTCCCAAGGCAGTGAATTAGATAGAAATGTCTATGAACTGAAAGGTGTTTTTTTTCCTTCCTTCTGACTTGTACAAGAGTTCAGTAGAGTAACCTACTGTAATATCTAACACAATTTCTTTGCAGTGAAACAACAATACAGGAAGACTCCTAGTTTAAAAACAAAACAAACCCCAAACCAAACCCAAACATAATAATAAAAAAACCCCCACCCCAAATCCTCTTTTTGTGCATGTATGCAGAAGAATGCAAGTGTGATACCATGTGGAATTTAACATGAAACTTTGGCTTGAACTGCCACAGAATATGTTTCTGGCCATGAAGTCCATCCAGTCTGGCTCACTGGTTTCTCTGCAGTGACAGGCACACAGGAGATGGTGGGCAGTGCACCTCTGTTGTGCATGCTGTGAAGGCAGAGGTTTCTTAGGCTTGCACTCGGCCAATGAGGTGGGGATTCAAAGAGTTTCCTAAGCAGAGAGGCAGGGGTGAGATACTACAGGAAGATCTCTCTGTGGCATGGGCTGCTGACATGTAGTTTCATGTTTCTTGAGCTAGTAGCAGGTTTTGTTGATGCTTGCAATGTGTTGCTTACCAATCTCAAACTCTGTTGCTGTAGTAACCAGCCCTAGAAAAAAGGGCTGTGTTGTGGTAATTGAGGGCAAATCCAATCAAAAAGATGCATGCCTGGAAGTACACACCAAAGGATTTGGTGTTTGTGCTATAGCAGAGTGAAAAAGATAGTGGGACCATGTCTGCCTCTGCTAATGAGGGGAAATAGATTCTCCTCCCATTTCAGCATCAGGGTGCCTGCTCAACACAGAGGTTGTGATGCTGGCAGTAGCAGCCAAAAGATGAACAAATAAGGAGTTTGCTTAATTGTTTGAAGTTGAAAAAAGTCTTCAGTTTTGGTGCTGGTTCGCTTGCTTCTCTCTTGGTCTGCTCTTGTATTTAGGATTTGAACTCGCGTGTAGAGGTTTCCAAACAAGCAGGTGATCTTTATCTGTGTATTTATTGGCATTTGGCATTAGTAACCCCGTTGAGTGGAGGAATTCCTCACTCCTGCAGCCTGTGCAGGACTTGTTACTGCTGCAGCTTCACTAATGCCAAAGGATTCCCTCAATTTATGGGATCCTTTATTTTAAAGGAAGAAGAGTATGTTGAAGACTACTTGGCACAGTTCCTTTCTCTACCCACTAATGGCTCATTTTACATTTCCTTCTTTAGGTCATTTTCTCCTAGGTCTTGTTGAGTTCTGTTGAAATCAGTGAAGACTTTTGTCATTAGGAGGGGGATCAGAGGTGTTGTGGAGCTGATACAGGGAGGGGGAAAAAACCTGATCTGACAGTGGTTGTATAGATTTGCTGCCTCTCAGATGAGCAAGAGCTTGCAAATGTTATCTGGTTTATCTGGTCACTGGAGTGCCCACATTGCTCTCAGCAGTGGTTTGCCTCTTCAGTTAGAGCCAGTGCAAGAGGGATGGTAGATTAATGTTACTAGCAGTCTCCATAAATGCCTTCTGAGCTTCCTGCAGTGTTTTAACATTCGTTGATAAAAGCTGTTGCATCTTGTCTAGGATGTGGTTACCTATAGGGCAGAATGAATAGCCTCTAGGAGCCAGTATTTGATCTGGGACAATTAAGGGCTGTATTACATAGAGGAAGTTGCTGTTATTGTCTCCTGTTGATGGAGGAAATTGATATTGATGTTGGAGGAAGCACTGCCAGATTGTGTGGCTCATTCAGAAGAATGCTGTGTTGATCTTTAATGCATCAGAGATTGTCTTTAAGTCTGCTGAAGTGGTCTCAGTGTTTATGTATCATGGATACATACCTTCCATGTTCAGGACTCACCACTTCAGACTCCTCACTGACTTGCAGAAAACTGCTCTAATGTGAAGAATAACTTCAAGGAAATCCCAGAAGGGGCAAGTCTTGAGTCAAGGAGTAAGTGATGAGAAAGATGAGTGCTCCTGAGTTACTGCTGGTGCGAGGGTGTGCCTGACTCTGTGGGCATAGAGCTGTTCCTGGCCTGCTTTGTGGCAGGGCAGAGGAACAGAAAAATAGAAAACTCAGCACTAGTGGATATGTTTGTTTAGCTGCTTGCTTCTGTTTTATCTCCCAGACTTCTATCTGTATGTATTTTGGTTTATCATATGGTTGCTCCAGCTGTTACCCTTGGTGTAAGAGGAGAACTCAACAGGATGGTGTTCTCTGCCCACATGTGCCCAGATGGGACTAACCCAGTAAGGGGGATGGGACCCTGTGTTGTCACTGCTGACTTTGACCTTTGCAGCAGTGCTGAGTTCTTTTGCATTGAATGTGTGGAAGCACTTTTTGTTTTGTGAGGACAGTTATAGGAAAAATGCTCACTCTTGCTTCTGGTGCTTTCTAGCTTGCTTGCTTTAAGCACCAACTCAAGATTTACTGCAGAGAAAGACAAACATGCCCTAGTTGGAATCTTGCTGTCTCCAGGGATAAATGTGTCCATTTGAAAAATCACTTACGGTAGCTTACGTCAGTCAAAATGACAGCAGCCATTGTTTTGGAGAAGCAGAAGCATTTTCTCAACTGACAGGAATTAAATCTGAGAGTTAGTATATATGGTGGTGAGTTAATAGCAAGTTATCAGCATAAGATGCTGAAATCATCAGAGTTGGAGTCAACATTTTACATGTGGTAATAGAAATTGTGCTTGGATTCCTGTTAGGAAGCTCATGTTGGTAAGCCAAGCAGCTGTTGTGCATTTTGCAACCATTCATCTACTGTCTGTCTGATACTGATGAACCCTAATATACATTATAAAGCTTACATACTAAAGAAAAAAAGTTCTAAAAAAGGAAATGAGTTTTTTTATTTTATAAACAAAAGCAAAAATCTATTTGATGTCATTAAAAAAAAAGTAATAGAACCAGTTGAAAACTCCAACCCTCCGGCTTATGTATCCCCATTGTCTCGTTGCATATAACTTACTATAGTTGAAGGATTGTGGAATGGGCAGTCAGTGACAGCACCTCTCATAACAGCAACTGTCTGCCTTTTGTTGAAGCTTTCAGAATGCTGTTTCCTGGGGGACACATCACATAATTCTGAGAAACATGCATATTTTGGAGCTGAAAGAGCAAATTTTGCAGATGTTTGGCTTTCAGGCAGGAAATATCTATTCTCTTCTTTATAGATCTTGATATCTACAGCAGAACAGCTTCTGTGTAAAGTTAGCAAGATCCCTGGCTACCCACAAAAATGCTTTAAGATGGGCATTGTTTCTGTCCCTGCTCAATTCTGTAGAATAATTTTTCATTCTGTGATTATTTTCTCCCTCCTGTCAAAAAATTCAGTTGCTGCCTTATGGTTTTGTTTCTAACTAATGAAAAACCTCAGGCATTGAGGATGGATGCATTTTGCCCAGGCTTACCCTTTCTAAATGTCCCTAATTTCTGAAGCGTGTGTTTGAACCTATGTTTCCAAATCCTAGCAAGTGGATAATTGTTTGTTTATGGCACACAGGTCATATCCCTGGCCTCTTGAGGCCCTCTGTTGATGGGTATTGATTTGGAAGGTCTTGAGAGGTCTGTACAGCTCTGCCCATCCTGGCTGTTTATCCTTTTCACTCTTCATAGCCTTTCCCACATGGCTGTGCTTTTTCCTTGTGTGCTCATTTGTGGTCTGCAAACAACAGGGGTACTTTACTCACATTAGCCCTTCTTGCTGGAACAAGCTTTTCTGAGCTCACCCACTTAGGGCTCTGGCAGCCTTGTGCTTTCCTTAACCCTTTTCCTTTTGAAAGCAACTTCTACTAAGCCTTTTAGACTGAATCTTAGCTGACTTGCTATCTGTTGTATTTCCTCTATCTGCCCACTCACTACCCATGAGCTGCTTGGTGAATTTGTCCACGTCCACGTGGGGAGATGTGCTTGTGGAACAGGAGCACTTGTTCCAGAGAATTGCTGTTCTCCTTGCTGGAATATGCAGCTTTTATAGGTAGGTAATATTTTTAGCTTAGACTTGATGGAATTTTGTCATCTTTTTGTTCAGTAAATGCATCCTCCTCCAGGTGATTTGAAGAGCCTTTTCTTTCTGCCACAGTCTCCAGGAGGTTGGGAAAGAGACACACTATTAAGGCTAAACTAAAAGTGCTGTTGCCAGCATGAGCACTGTGTTGCTTGTTCATTACTGGAAGGTGTCTTTGCATTAGATTCACTGGGTTGTCTTCCCTGTGGACTACCTGTGATCAGATTCAATCCCATGGCTTCCTGTGGGTATACTGGTATTAACTACCTTGGCTTAACCCACTGATCCATTGACAACCTGCAGCCTTCTCTAATTATTCCCCTTTGAGGAGAGATGGTGTTCTCATTTGCTCTGTGTCAGCAGGGCTGGCTCAGTTACACATGTCCCATTTTGCAGTGCTAGTGGTAATATCCTGGAAAATTAAATGGAAACATAACCAAGTGTGCAGGGTGTACTAGAGCAGTAACAATAATCAATTAATGGGAAGAAGAACCTTCCCTCACTGCAGGCAGGGAGGCTGAGTTGTGAGAGGTGGTAGCTGAATGGATGTGTTTATTCAATTAAATGTATATATGCACAAACCTGTAACTGCTGTGGGATCCATTATTTGACAGCAATTGCTCCAGTTACCTTAACCTACTGCTAATAGCTTTTTTTTTTGTTGTTATAAGCTGAGTAAATAAAGCTTGGTTCCAACACAAATGACTTTGTGTGAGAGCATACTGAGGGTGTGAGCTGTTCCCATGTTGCTCTATTCTCTTTGTGTATTCTGCAGGTGATTTTTTTGGCTTAATCGGGATTTGCTGACTCCAATGTCATGTAAAAATCACTTCGTTTTTAAGCATCTTGGTTTCTTTCTGTGGTATACATAAAACATTCATCAACTGGGAGAGCCTGGTGAGGTACATCATTCCTGGGGCTGACCTTGTCATTTAAATGGCAGATATGCAGAGGACAGTGCATATCAGTCCTAAGGTTCATAAAATTAATGAAATAGATTAGAAGGTGCTGAGTTGCCCATGTCATGAGCTGAAGGCTGTATTGTAACCCCTTCAGAGTACAAGTGGCAGCAGGCTGGCTTGTGCTCTCAGTTTTGGCTCTTCTCCTGGGAATTCAGCTGAGACTCCTCAACTCATTGTACATAAGGAGACTCCAGGTGCTTTGGTCTCAGTTTATGGGCTGGCACTGAGGACACTTGGAGCTGTGTTTTCATGTGCCTTCCCATTGCAGGACAAGGCACAGGAGCTGTCCCTTCCTTCACCAGCATGAATAAGGTCACTGGCTGCAAAGCAGTGGTGAAAGTCTTGTCACCCCATACTAAGGTTTTGTGTTGTCCTCTTCTCCTACCAAAACAAAAGAATTTGGGAAGGAGGATATTTTAGGACTTGTCAGAAATGATTATCCTGCTTATCCTCAGCCAAGAGAACAGGAGATGGCTTTCATGAATTTTGCTGTCCTGTTGTAACCTTGCAACAGAAAAAGGACAGCAACCTGAAGTAGTGTTAAAAGATTATAATCACTGCCTCAAAGTTGCAGATATTTACTGCTTTATTTTCTATCTTGGTAGACAATGTCCTGCCCAGTGCCAGCTGGGCTTCAGACCTCTGTTGCTCTTGCTCTTGGTGATGTCTGCCATGTTGTGAGCTGCAGGAGAAGCTGCCTAGCCTGGCCACACATCTCCCCACATGTAGCTGGCTGGTACTTGAGTATCTGCAGGACAAGGTGATTATATGAGAGTACAGGAGAATGCAAAACTCTTTCACAACTGCCTCTTTCACTGGGTGAGGTGCTCAACCAGATATTTTGGCTCTTTGGAGAGGTTGCTGCAGGTTTGAGCTGGGTGCTGGGCCTGCCAGCGTTCACACTTTGGGTGCCAGGTAGGTGCTATCTGAGTAACCTCCTAAAAGTATTTGTTTTTTGCTAAGCCCCAAGTGGTGCCACAGCCCAAACATGCAGCTCTGTTGACATGTGGGGCAAGGCAGTGCTCAGCTGCCAAAGCTGCTGTTGAGTTGTGGTTTTATCATGACTGCTTGGCTGGGTGTTGGCAGCTCTGCACAGATCACTCCCCAACATAGCTGATGAAAAGGCAGAGCTTCTTCAGGGCTGTAGGGAACAGGGCAGGACAAGCTTTATCCAGAGGCTGTGAAGGACTTCAAGGAGTGATGGTGGATCAGGCCCTGGATGAGGCTTTCCTCAAGGCTGCACACTTAACTGGCATGAGATGTCCCAACAGGTGCCTGACAGGTGACAGTGTGACAGGTCCAGTGTATGAACTTGAGTAATTAAAAATTAATGGCATTAAGAGCTGTGACATGAATCAAAGATGTGAGGTGGCACAACAGTACCTGTTTTGTGAGTCCTGGGGCAAAGCTGCTATGGAGACATGGGTGCAGGCTCAATAACTACAATTGCCTGATTACCCCAGTGGACCAGCCAGCAGGAAAAAGTGTGGCCTCAAGTGGTGGAAACCTTGCAGAACAAACCCTAAATTGCTTGGCTTGCTTCTTGGTCACCTTACAAGCCATAAGAAGAGCCAGTGGAGTGGGAGCTCTTCCTTGATGTGGTGCATGGGCTCAGGAGGAAGACAGTATATGCAGGGGCTCAGTGACAACTTAAAACCTCTCCTCTAGCAGACTTGTCTCCAGGGGCCTGGTGCTGGGATTTAATCTGCCAAAGATCTGCCTACTTATTTTGGAGCCCTGTTTGCTCCGCTGGCAAGAAAGTCTCTGCTGTGCTGGTGCCAAGGTGTTTCTGCATTGACTAACCTGTCACCTCACAGCTGTCCCTCAGCTGTCTTCCAAAGTAGCTCTGCTGCCACAAGGAAAATGCTGAGTAAAGGCCCTAAACTGAGCTTGAAAAAGGTGAAATTTGCCATGAGCTGCATCTCAGAAGCTCTCTCTGAAAAGGGTGCAGAGCAAAAATGATGTTCCTCTTTCACATATAGGGTTTGGTTCACCCTGGGGCTAAGCTTGAGGCTTTTCAACCTCTCTTTTTAATGTGAGCAATGTGGTAGCAATCTGCAGGGCTCTGGATTCTGGGAAGGGATGGGCTTTTTGCACTGTGGTGGATCCCCTCCAACTGCTGCTGCTGGGGCTCTGGCAGCTGAATGCATCCCAAGGATGGCTGGAGAGCATTGCACACTGCAGACCTTGTGGTCTGGTGAGGGGAAGAGGGGCTGGCAGTACCATGCTGCCAGAGAAGGGCTGCAGAAGGCTTGTCCTGGGCTTGTTCAGCCAGGAGCTTTCCCCTCAGCTTTGGATAAATCTTTCTGGTTTTGCCTTCCCAGAGTTTTGAACTTTGCTCTTTTAAAAGCACTTTTTTTTGTTTGTTTCCAGGGTACAGCCATTTCATTAAGTGTCCTGCTAATGAGGTATTTGGCTTTCCCTTAGAGAGAGGCCTGCTCTCACTAAGTCCCCTTTTGATTTCAATAATAGGGATTTTGTCTGGAGCAGGCTATCCAGATTTGGCCCTTTATTAACCAATTAACATGGGAGGATTTAAATAGTTTCTGGGATGGATATTGCCAACATGTCACGTTGCTTTTTGACTTAAAACCTCAGAGCCCTTCACTGAGCTGAGCAAGACTGCCTCTATTACAAGGTGCAGGATCTGGCTAAAGGCAGCAGATCAAAGCAATAGGAGAAATTCAAGAGTTCAAACAGGTAGAAGAGCAAGATACACTCTGCACCAGTTCATTCGTCACTGCCTCCCTCTGCTTACCTTTTTTCCTTGTGGTTTTCTGTACATTCTTACCCTTAGTCTTGGACAAACCATTCCTGCTGTAACTATTTGTACAAGACAGTGATACTGCTTATTAGAGGTGGGAAGAAATAATATTATGGGAGGGGAAAAAGACAACTGGGACAACTTTGCTGTATTAGTCATTGCTGCAGAGACCAATTACCTGTGTGATGAAAGACCACCTGTATCTTGTTAGCCATCAGCTAACAACATATGGATGTCCTAATTCATTCACACTGATCATCAAAAGAATACTACTTGTTAGAGGGAGCTTTCCCTCTGCAGAATTATAAAGCATGCACTGAGGACTGATAAGAGGTGGTAGCAAGCACGAAATGAGCTCCTAAGTAGCCTGGCTATACTGTCAGGGTGTTTTGAGCATTGAGCTTTGCTGTCCTTAGCTGTGGGTTGTCTCTTTCTGTTCATTTTGGGTACTTGTTGCATTTGAGGGGGGTGTGTGGTGTGTTCAATATTCCTTCCATATTCATTTTACATTAAAACTCCTATTCCTGCAATGTAAAAGTAAAGATGTTTTCCTTCACTTCTGTTTTTGTTTTCTTGTGTCCTGTTCTGGTCCTGGTGGCAGACAAGCATGCTGAGGTGTAGGCTCTGCAAGCAGCAGTATTGGAGGAAACTAGGTCTGTGTAAGTTGTGAAGAGCTTCCCACAGGTGCCAGAGGGTAAGAGGTTTGAAGGTAGAGGTAACATCATCTATTTGAGCACCTGAAAAACACACATCTTCATGCTTGGTGGGTGGTGTTGTGACTAGTGTCTCATACTTAAGAATGTACTTTATTTCCCAGCTGTCACCTGATCTGATAAAATATACTACTTTTCTCTCCAAGCCTTGCTTCCCCTTCCTGTTTTGGTAAGAATTATATATCAAGTGACAAGCTGGTCTCTTTTGTGATACCACATCTCATTTAGGTGCTTAGCATCTTGCAGGGACTTGATTTGTAAGTGGTAGCAAAACTCAAGTTAAGCATGGGTTAAACAAATCCTCTACTCTGCAGGGTTATAAAACAAGTTAGCAGGAGGGTGAGAATAGACCCCAGGAATTCTGACTCCAGTGCCCTGCAATTGCTCAGATACCTAAAATGTTTCACTGTGTTCCTGCAAAACAATGTATTTTGCATGGGTGCAGGCATTCCTTCCTTTTCAGTGTTAGAGGGGTTAATGGTCCTGGCTTCTTGTCTGCTAGCACTAGCCTGCTTCACCTGTGCAAACTTAGGTTTAATTTCTCTCCAAGAGCTGAATGTTTCAACTGAGACCAACACTGTCTTTGCATAGTGGTCAGTGAGGTGCAAGAAGCAGGCTGAGGACAAGACTCCACACTGCTCCATAACCTGCTTCCAGGAGTCACCAGCACAGGGGATGTGTGCCCTGGGATTGTCTGGTCACTTTTGAAGCTCACTTATTTTTATAGCCTGCACACACAACAGAAGTGCCAGTGAATTCCACAGTTCCCTGTGGCTTTTCACATCTCCTTGTTAGGTTGTGCATTCCTCTTCCTGAAGCTTTCTTGTGTGGATGCTTAGGATTTGGCTTTAGGGCTAGGAAGGTGGTGAATTGGGCACAAAACTGTTCTCCTGGAGTGAAGATGTCTTAGAAGTGGCATCTGCCTGTTAAAAGTCTTGTTCCTGCCAGAGATGGCAGTTGTGCCATCACCCTGGCCTTGCTACATCCCACCACTGATAGGAGTGCTTTGGAAATTCCTTGGACTGGTGAGAGTGCACTGGGATGGGGCAATAAAGTGCAGCTCAGTGCAGCTGGCAAAGATTAGGGCAGACCATCCCCTTAGTGAAAAATGTACTCTGAAATGGGTTTTGCTGATGCAGAAGAGACCTGTTGAAATGAAAAATTCAGATAAATGAGAGAAGTGAAAATGAAGCTGTGCTGCTCTCCAGTGTTACTGCGTAAAATACTCCCATGTGTAGTTCCCTGAGTTCATGTCACATTCTGCACCCTCCAAAACTGTAGTAATGTGGAGCCTAGAGCAGCTCAAGCAAAGCTTTCTGAATGAATTAATCTCACTGGCCTATGGTATTCCAAGTCTGAGTAAACAGATGAGACTTACTCTGTGCCTTAAAATCAGCAAGTTTGGGCTTTATTAGCCCTGGAGGGCCAGTAAATTCTAGAGCTGAGCTAGAGGAGCAGAAGGAGGAGGTGGAAAGTGAGGAGGTGTAGCACTGGATAAGGACATGCTTGAGAAAGTCCTTGCTGCTTACTGCAGCCTAGGAAGGCAATTTATAATTGAATCTACAGTGCACTAGGGAGCTGTTGGAGGTGACTTAGGATGGGGTAAGGGTTTGGGAAGTCTGCATGAACAAAGGCTGCATTCAGCAGAGGTGAGAATAAAGATGTTGGCAAAAGAGAGGTGAAGTGAGGTAGTGGTGAGTAGCAGCATATTGAGGTGGTGGTGGGGGGACAGGTATTGAAGCAACTGGAGTTAAGATGGGAGCTGAGCTGATAGGAGAAACATGGTATGGCCCATCTCCTGAAGCCTGGATCCTCACATCAAAAGGCTCTTTAATTTCTATGGAAATTCAGGCTATTTCTTTTAATCAGTCACCCTGGGAATTAGGTGCCTAAGTAGAATCTGGGCTAAATGTTGCCTTTCTGGATCACAATTGTTGTGAGATTCTCAAGGGCCTTGCTGTGTGCCTCCTCCTAGACCATGGGACACACATGGTCTACATTTTCTTGCAAAGCAAGCTGGTTTTGTGAATAAACTGTGGGTTTTGATGGTGGGTGTGGGTGGTGTCAGGAGGAGAAGCAAGTGTGCTAGGAGCCTTGTTCCCAAAGAGATCTTGGTGTTTACTGAAGATGCTAATTACTGCCTCCAACCCATCATTATTTGTCTTCTACCCAGAGCAACTGATCAAAGGTACTGATAACACTTGTGCTGACTAAAAAGCTCATGAGAAAAAAAGACTCTCGAATTTCAGGAGTACTACAGACTGCTGTTGTACTTTTTGGCTGGCATTTTTGGGAAGGATTTTTGGATTGGAGGTGGCAAAGGAAGGAAATGCCTTTTTTTGTTGTTGTTTTATTTTTATTTTTTTTTTTTGATGCCCCATATGGTCATTTTATGAACTGGAAAACCTCCAACTGTGAATTGGATGATGTTACAGCTACAGAGCAGAGAAGTCATTCCCAGTGATGTGGCAGAGAGTACTTGGGCCTCCGAGCATGGGCCATACCTCCCCTGGCCAGGGTTAGGGTGAAAAATAAAAGCTGCATTTGCTTTGTTTTGCTGACCCAGGGAAAACATTGTTGCTTTTCACACTGGGGATGTTGAGCTTTTCAAACAAAATGCAAACCTTGGACAATTAGCTGTCAGCATCTCATCAGAAAGCACCTCTGTTAGAGTTGAGGTTCTGGGAATGACAGGTACAGCAAACCAGCAGCTTTGGGGTTGTTAACAATTTGAAGTGAGTTTATCCACCACAAAGTTGGTAGTAGGATGTCTAGCTCTACTTCCACATTCTTTCCTGCTTGTACTTTCTACCATAGCATGAAAGAACTCATTGCAAAGCAGACTTCTATTGCAGTGGTCTACACATTGCATTATCCAGGCACTTCCAAAGCACTGAGTCTTTGATTCCTGCCTGAGGAGCATTTCTTCACATTGTTTACTGGATTTCTGTCTCATCTCCCATGCTGAGTCAGAAATTACTTTCCCTGTGTAGCATCTCAGTTGGCAAATGAGACTGAGAATTTAGGAATAGCTTTCGGTTGTGTTCCTACTGTCTTATATGAGTGAATATGTTAAAGTGACTACCTTGGTTTTCTGTCCAGGAGACCTGGCAACAGCATTTCTCAGACCTGCCTTTTTACTTGTTTTCTGTTGTGCAAAGCAAGGGAAGGGAGGGTAGGGACCTCAGCCTTTGTTGTGTGTGTGTCTTGTGAGAGGAGACTTTCTTCAAGAGGGATGTGAGAGGAATGGAGTTTATGTAGATCTCTTTAGATTTAAGGTTTTCCTTCGTTGTCAGCTGTGAGTGTAGAAATAGAGTTTGATGTTTACAAGTGGATCTTTCCTATTTCACATCCCAAAAGCTGTGCATCTGGTCTTCCTACTCATAGCTCCCTGCTGGATCCAGCTGCTGATAGTGGAGTCCATGCTAGCACTGTCACTGGTTAAACTTCAGCAGATGAATCATTGATTTTCCTGCCAGTTTGTTTCTGGAACTGTGCTAGGTAGCACAGAACTGCTGTCAGCTTGCCAAAGGTGATGATTAGGATGGAATGGGGTGGTAGAAGTTGCTCCGTGGGTAGGCAGAACTCCCCATGCCTGACAGCAGTGACTCAAGGCTGTTGCTTCCTTTCCCTGGGAGATGCCTCTGGAGAGGAGACAGCCTGCCAGAGACAGAGCAAATAAATAAGCTAGGCTCTGGTTACAGCAGGTGGATAGTGTGTCAGCAGGGTCTTCACAGCAGCAGTGAGGGTCTGCTGCCAACTGACCCAGAAGCTGGGCTAACCTTTTGCTGTGCTGTGAGTGCAGGAGCAGAGTCAGGGCTGCAGGCTGCTGCGGCACTCTGTGTGCCACCCTCTGGGCATGGGGAGTGTGCTTGGCAGCCTTGGCTGGGGTGAAGCTGGCTTACTGCTGCACGGTGGGCAAGTAGAAAAGGTGCAGAAGGTTCAGGGTTGACCACTGAGGCTCATTGCCTCTATCCCGGGTTAAAGGCTTCTTAGTTGCAACCTGCCAACGTAGCACCAAGTGGCTTCAGTTGCCTCAAGAGTGATCTTTTCTGCTGGTCATAAACGTGTCATTTGGTAAAGATGTGGGTTGTGACTCCTTTGAAGCCCTAGGCTATGTTGCTGTGTGTGGAAAGTGTCCTTTTCAGGCAGTTGTGTTTGAAACTGTTGTGTTATGGCTGAGGAAAAGGGAGGTTGAGAAGTGACACTTAAATGATTGTCATTCAGTAGACTCCTGTGCAGTGGGAGTCCAAGTCTAACATCAAGTGTCTGCACGGAGGGGTCAGTGTGGCTGACTTTTCCTCCCCATTGAAAGAGACTTTGTTCTGTGTCAGGCACATAAGAAACAGCTTAGTTTTATGGTTTAGCACCAAGTTTGTGTTTTTTGTGTCTACTTCTGCTCTTCTTTAAAGAGGCTTTTGGGGTTTAATTAAAGTTACAACCTAACTTCAAGTCCCTGGTGTCCTTGACTTCACAGTAGTTGAGGGAGAGACCAGCTACTCTACTGGAGCTGAGCTGAGGGACTTGGGGATCATCTCTGGAGATGCTGCTCTCCAGGCACTGTTCCTGCATCTAAGGATGCTGTCATCTATTTTACCCAAGTCTCTGGCTTTGCTGTTGAAGGTGGGTGGTTAGAGTATCCTCCTTACACACACCCTTCAAACACAGATTGTGCAGGATTACTCCTGGATAACAGCCAAATCCCATGCAGTAGGGACTGTTTAATCACACTCCTCTGTTCTCTACTGGATTAACATAATTAATGTAAGCCCTTTTGGTTGGGTGACCTCTTATTTCTCTGGCACAGGTCTTCATTTGTGCAGTACTGTGCATACAACCATCATGCTCTGAAAATGATGATGAAGATCTAATCCCACTTACATACAACTGGTAACCAAGTAAATCTCCATTTACAGACAACTAGTTTACTGCTCCCTTCAGGGGAACTTGTGGACTATTTAAAAATAAAGAATGCCCAAGGTTAAATGAGAATTATCATTTCCCAAGTTACTTCCAGAAAAATTAAAAAGGATCTTTTTTAATGTCATCTCTTTAGGGAGCCAAAGAAGCTTATTAATAAGTGAAGGTTCTTCAGTGCCTTACAGTCCTGACCCATTTCAAGGGTGATGTAGGACTTAATGTGCAGTTCTTGCACACTCAGCCTGAGCGCAGAGGGCAGGAGCTGTGCCTTTATTTTCAGCCCTTTGTGGCATCTGGAATGATGGCAATGAGGCAGAAAGTGTTTCCTGAATCTTTGACATACCTCACAGGCCCAAAATCCTGTTGGCTGAGTTCCTCCCTCCTGTTTCTCTGCAGTTTTTCTGCAGCTGGATATGATCTATGTCATGGTCTCAAGTTGTACCAGGAGAGGTTTAGATTAGATATAAGGAGGAATTTCTTTACTGAAAGGGTTGTAAAATCTTGGCCCAGGCTGCCCAGGGAGGTGCTGGAGTCACCATCCCTGCAGGGGTTGAAGAAACATTGAGCTGCTCTCCTTAGGGCCATGGCTTAGTGGCATGGGAGTGCTAGGGATGCTTGGACTGGATGAGCTTAGAGATCTCTTCCAACCTCAAAGATTCTGTAATTCTGTGATCTAACCCTCAACAGGATAGAGTGGCTCCCTTTTATTTGCAGTGTTTCAGGATTTTCTAGCACCAAATTGGAGAGAGTTTATTTAAGAAAGGAAAAACAACAAACAAAAACACTCCCCAAAAATGCAGTAAAACAACTCTTGCAAAAAAAAATGAGTGTAACAAATCAAATGCTTAACTTGAATGTTAATTTCTGAATAGAGGAATGCCTTTAATAGGCTTTTTGTGTATCAGAAGAACTGTCAGTATTTTATTTTGTTCTTAGGAAAGTGATCTTCTGCTTTCATCTTTCCAAGTTTAAACCATAACCTTTTATATTCAACAAAGTCACAGCTATAATTATTTCCTAAGGAGTAAAATCAACTTAGATCAGTTCTGGTGGATTGTTTTCTAGATTTTGGCTGTACTGCTCTGTGCAGAAGGCAGAAGCTTTCTGGAGCATTCTCTGAATAAACAAATGCTTGTGTGCAAGCTTGAAAATTACCATGAAAGTGACATTTAATATTTGGCCAGCAGCTAAAAAGCCTGTTCTTTGGAGTGAGGTTAGAAGGAAGCTCAGTTAGGCAGTTCTGGTCTCCAGGGTCACAGGCTGCCCAGGTCTTGAAGCAAAGCTGCTGCAGGCAGAAGTCTCCCCAGCCGTGGGAACTGGCAGCACTCCTGCTGGGAGCTCTGCAGTTGGGCAGAGTGTCCTGGGCTGCCCTTCTCCTCTCCTGCTTCTTCCATGTGCCTTTGGAGAAGCTAGAAGCCCCTTCTAGGGAGTGCATAAGGTGAAAGGACTTGTTGAAAACATGAGCTGATCATTTCACAGGCGGTACCTTGTTGTACGTTGCCTGTGATTTGTATTCAGAGCCAGTAAGATGCACTCATCACACAGTCTGTGCTCACAAGCCTTATTATGGCTAATGTAGAGGCATTTTTCCTGTCATTTTTCTCCCTGGAGCCATATAGTGTTAGGACATTTGGATGCTGTGCCAGACCTAAATGCCCTGTGAAGTGACTGTAGGCAGGGGTGAGCAGAAGCAGCCAGGAGCATCATTATACCTGAACCAAAACCTCAATGTATAGGATGCAAGCATCTACTTTTCAGCTGCAAGAAGCTCAGTGTTTAAGGTTCATGTAGAGCACCATTTGCAACACATTAAGTATCTTGGCATGTCCCCTTTTACACAGCAGAAATGCTTCTGGCTTTCCAACCCTTGGTATCTGTAGCTTCCTTGAAAGAATTGCTGACGTCTGCCCAAATGCCAATATCTTCTCAGCTGTGTGAACCTTAATATCATGGCTTAAACCTTTGTCTTTGAGCTGTGCAGCACAGCTAGAAGCAAGCTGTGTCTCCAGCACTGAGGGAGATCATGACTTTTAACCCACTGGTTTTTTAATTTATTTTCCTTCTGTGCTTGCTGTTGAATTGCAAAGTCAACTTAATTCCAGGGATTCTAAATGGCATATGATTTCTACATGATGATGGCAAATCTCCTTTGGGCTGTTCATACCATCTGATACTGGTGACCTAAACAGAGGTAGGTCAGGACAGCAAAAAGCAGGGCACTGGTGCTGTCTTTCCTTGCTACTCTCTCTTTATGCATAGTAAAAGGTAGCTCACAGCACTGCTTTATCCCCTATTTTCCTCTTAATTTTTGCACTTCCTTGGCTCAGTATTCCTTCCTCTGTAACTCCTGCTGCCAGACTCTCTCCTTTTCCACCCTATGCAGGTTTGCATTCAGCCTTGGAGCCCTTCAGGGGCTTTATCATTGCCTTCCTGGGCATATCATCCTGTCTAAGAGTCTGGCTCTGTTTTTGCTCTGGCTGTGGGTGACTAATAGGGCATGGCCCATCCCACTGGGTGCCTGTGTCACCAGCACAGCCTGTTCAGTCAAAAAGATCCAGGTTCAGAAGATGAATTGCTCAATGGATTAGAGTTGGTGTGGATTGTTTTGTCAGAACTGGCTTTGAGGGTGGTTGTACTTAGGTGGTTTTGCTAGGTGACCTCTGGCAGGAAGAGATGAGGAGGATGAGGTGTGGAAATCTTCTGTGAACATGCTCACATGTGACTATCACTTGTGGAAGGACCCTGGCTGTGATTTCTAAGTACTCAAGATGGTGTGCTAGAGCAGGAGTTTGGGGTTTGGTGCTAACCAGTATGGACCAGCCTAGGCTAGAGCCCTTTGTATGCCCTGAAGGAGAGGGCAGAAGTGATCTCTGGGGAGTTTGGTCGAAGTGCCTGAGGTGTAATTCCCCTAGAGCCTTGGAAGGAATTGCTGCTGCTGTTCCTTCCCATCCTAGAAGCTTTGTTAAGTGTCAAAAGGAAGATCAATTAATTTCATCTTGGTTCAGCTATTAACATTACATGCTGAGGGAAAGCTCTTTAAGGATGCCTGTGACCTTCATCCATGTGGAATAAGTGCTGAATAATGGAGAGCTTTCATGTAGCCACAAAAAGAAAGTGTTTGGTTTTTTTAAAATCAACTGGAGATGTTTTAGATGTGAGGGAAGGATAAAAAAAAACCCTAAACTGCATTAGGAAACAGTGGGCAGTGTGTGCATGGAACCAGAGCTGCAGCTCCCACTGTCTGCAGGTGCTGCTGTTGGCAGAGGCCTCTTGTGAGCATGTGAATCTGCACTGACTTATCTCACCTGCCTGGAGACCTTTGTACATGTGTGTGGTTCCTTCTCTGTGTTCAGCCTTTCCTCCTCTCCAGCCCAGAGACCTGCTTGGTTTCTGCATTGCCAGCCCCTGCCCCAGGTTGCTCTCTCTCTCTTCCCTTGAACTGATTGACAGTACATGCTTCTCTGATGGCCTCTGGTAGGGTGTGATGCACTTCAGCCATTCATTTATGGAGAGAAACAATTTAGATATAGCCTGCCTTGTCTTCCCACCCTCTCTTGCTTTGAGGAAGCATCATGTCCTGGGAGCAAAGTTCTTGTTCTCCAGTGGTCTTTTTCCTCACCCTTTCCATTCCACTTTTCCAGAAATCACTTTTAATAAGGCTGTTCAGAGTGACCCACTCATGCAAAGGACTCTGTTCTTCCTCAGCCCTTGTTTTGCAGGTGGTTGTTGAGCTCTGCCACCCCTGCTGATGAATGGATGCTTAAAGCCTGAGCTCCTCAGGAAGAATTTGCCAGATTTATTTCTTGCCCGTTGCATCATCAGCTAAATACTCAAAAGATCCATTTGTGCCTCTATCACCTAGGTGAGGTATGAGCCAACAGAAACACAGCCCTTGAGATACTAGGTGGAACTGGTAATTTCTGCAGCATCAACCCAAACTCCCACCCATCCCTTTGGAAGCCAGCTTAATGACTGAGACAAATCTGATTTTGGGATGCTTGGATTCAAACTTTGGGATATCAGTTGATCCTAAGCCTCTTTCCTATATATTGCACTGGCTTTATTTATTTATGTACTTCCCCTCCCCCTTTTAGCTGTATTTTGGATGATGGGACTTGCCTTTAAGCTGTAGGGGGAAGCCAGCACACCAAATGCAGTTGTGTTGCTTCTGTGTGGCTTTGTTGTTTTATTTGCATGTTTCTGGCAGCATGACAAAAGAACAAACCACTCTTATTAGTGTGTGGCTGTGTTGAAAGAGGTCTGAGAGAATTTAACAGGCTTCCTTGAAAAGAGTTGAGTGAAGGCACAAAACCAGGTTCTCATCACAGGAGAAGAAGAGCTGGTGTTTGGGCCTTGAACAATAGAAGCTATTAAAATGTTGGCTTTTGCTACTCTCTCTTTGCAATCCTTGATGAGTAAGTAGTATGCATCTCAGTGTTTCAGAGGGTTCCTTGTCAGTGTGTGGTCTTACCTGGCACAGTGGGATCTGCTGCTTCCAGCATGGAGGGCTGCTGAGCTCATGGGTCTGCTCCATGTGGAGTGGAGCAGGTATGTCAGAGGTTAGGAGATGAGTGCAGTATCCTTGGTCTGTCCTAGATGGACAGATGTATTTTGCACCACTAAGAAGGTAAATGTGAGCTGTTCTGCTGACTCTTGCTTGTTTGTAGAAGTAGAAAAGCTGATTTTTGGCTCACTTCCCACAAGTCACCGAGCCTCTTTTTGCATCTGTTTCCACAATGTGCAAAAAGGAAAGGCAGTAAATATTTATTACTCTGTAGCCTGGGTGCAGGTTTTATTCCTGTTACTTTTCCTTCACTGCTCCTGTGGCAGTTCTATCATGTGGCTTTGGTGTTTCCCCAGTTATAGGGAAAACATCAGAAGGGCTTGCAGGAGGTTCTGAAGGGGTCCACTGCCACCCCAAGAATAGTGTTCCAAAACCTTTCTAAATGCTTGTGTCCTGGAAGCCTTGCCTCTGCCTTTCTGCTTTGCTTGTAATTACAGTGGGCAACAGCAAGCTCTGCTCTCACACATCAGATGCTAATCTAGCATTTATCATTGCATGGCTGCACAGAGTGCCTGGAAGAGGTTTCCAAGATGGGAACACTGCACACATCCAGCTGTGGCCCCTGCATGATGTTACCCTGATCACCCTCCTAAAGACTCCTGCTCCTGGAGAAGTTTAAGGGGGGAGGGAAAACATAATGTTTTATTACTTAGATAGTGAGTCATTCTAATGAAATTCATGGTGCATTAGTAGCAGTCTCAGGAGGGGAAACCAGGAGAAGTGAGACTTCTTATGCAGGATTGACCTTCTGCCTTTGTTTTTTCCCTGGAGTTAAAACACAGTTTCTTTTACATCATATAGAAAATTAAAAAAAGGAAATTCAAAAGGTTGCAATTAAGAGGAAAATACAGAAAATCACACAGCTACCCTTCATCTGTACACACCAGTGTGATTTATTAGTTTGCATCCAGAGCTCTGCTCTGGGGTTTGAAGGCTTATGCTTTCCATTCTCTCTCTAGAGAGAAAGGGCACTTTCTTTCTTTTTTTTTTGAGTCCATAGGAGCTGCTGTACACTGGGGTTATGTAGAAAATCAATTTCAGATTCATGGTCCAGCTTGCTGGACAGCATCAACAGCAGGGAAATAATAAGATGACAGGTTTCTTCCTTGAAATTATGGGAGTTTATGTCCATCTTTCTGTGATGCTGCTGAATTGCTCTTCCCTTTGCATAGGCAATCATGCCATTTGTACTAGCAAGAGTTCAGGGATTTCTATGCCACATTAAACTTGGGAACACCTGTGGCCAGAGTCCCTCTTGGCCTGCACCCTGTCTCACAGAGTGACCAGTAACAAATGTTCAAGTGTGGAAGAAGCAACACAAAGTGAGGACAATCCTCTCCTGGGTATTTGCAGCCAACTTTCTGGCTGTTCAATGGTTTGATTTGGAAGCTGCATCTGGACCATTGCTGTGTTTGGTGAGCCTATGCTTCCCAAATTTGTCCAACCTGACTTTAAGCTGATTTATATTTTGCAGCAGCAAGTTCTAGAAATTAAATCCTCTTTTCAGATCACTTTTGTATCTTCTGCCTGGGCACCCACATGCCCTGAGAGAGTAATTTTTTGTTCACCTCTTCCATGCAATTAATTCATCTCTTGTCTTCATCTTAAATTCCCTATTCAGTGACTCTCTCCTTCCATATTTCCATTCAGTATTTCTAATTTCCTTGTCTCATCTTGTCTCTTTCCTAGTCCTGTTCTTTTCTATTGCTCCTAAGGCTGGGTAGCCAGACATTCACATTTGTTATAAGATAGAGATTTCCTAAGTTAGACAGTGGCATCATGGTATTTTCTTCTCAAGTCCTCTCTCAGAACACACTCTGAGAGGTATTTGGTAGCAGGATGGAGTTGTGTGGGTTTCTTTCCTTGTGACAGTGTAATTTCCAGCCTGAGCACTGATAATAACTTGGCACAGAGATATTAAAGTAGTATACTTGTCCAGTCATCTTGACAGCCCCACAATTGTCATGAGCTGGTTGACTTGATTCCAGGAATGCTGCTTCTCCTTTCTTGTTGGACTCCAGATCATCTATAACATGACTAATTTCTTTCTGAGACTGTGATAAATACTTAGGAGTTGCTAACCTGGAATGTTGTTTGCAGCAAGTAGATGAGAGCAAGATTTGTGAGCAATGGGACTGGGAATCCTTTGGGTAGAGAGAGGGGAAAGAGCACAGTAGGCAAAGGTGCCTGTCTGTAAGGAGTTGTGTCTCTGAATGAAGGTATTCAAGCATTGTACAGTATGCAATTGGTTATTATTTTACCTTTTCAGAGCCTCAGAACTTAGCTTTACACCTGTGTTCCTGCTGCAGTAAATATTTTGGTAAAAATCAGTGGAGGGAGCCTACTCAGCAGTGTAAATTCTGTGTAATTATTGAGCAGAGAATTGTAGTTGTCAAGTATTGATTCCTCCTGCTTTGTTAGAGCTTCCTCCTTTCCACGGAGCTGAATTGCAGTCACAGTGTTGGTATTAAAGAGCTGAAAAAGGAGAGGCTGTGCTGCTGTTAATCAATATATGGGTAAGGGGATGCATGTAAAAATGCATGTGTGTACACAAGGTATCTGACTCCTAGAAGCAAAAGTGCTTAAGGATTGAAATTTCCTCCTCTGACCCCAGAAAGCTCAGCTGCTCCAGCAGTTCCTGTGAGCTGATCTTGAACTATTGCTTCAGGGACAGCCCTAGAGATGAGTGCTTGTGGGCTTCTCATTCTCTCCTACATTATAGCAATGCTTTGTCCTCAGAGCCATACGAAGATGCTTCTCTGGGATGTTAATCTGCTACTTCACTTTACTGAAGAGATGGCTGCAGTGCAGAACTGGGTAAAGCATTTCCTGCACTCTGTTTCCAGGGGATGATGGGACCTGAAGGAGAATGTGCCTGTTGTGTTTCACTTGGCTTTTGTTTTAAAGCCTAAGGATTACATGTCATCTTGGGAGGGGTTGTTAACAGCACAGAATCCCAGCATTTCCAGTGATCCATCCTGAGGAGCAACAAAGGATTATTCTGCTTTAAAACAAGCAACTACAGCTGCTCAGGGGAACATTTTTCCTTTGGCTGCATTATATGCCAGAGCAAGTTAAGTCCACTACACTGAAATCCTGAGTAAGGCTTTGTGACTGAGTAGCCAAGTTGTCCTTATTTTCAACTCTCAGGGAAGGCAGGTGCTGCTTGCTCAGAGAACACACTGTCCTGAGATTCAGGTCACACATTGGTTTGACACTGTTCCTTCTGAATACTCTAGGAACACTGGTGGAGTTTCAAACTGATGGAAGCAGGGTGGTCCAGCATGAGGAGAGTCAGCAGCTGGGGATGTGTGTGGGATCAACCACTTCTACTTTACCTTCAGAAGAAAGTGTGTGGAAGTTTTGTTTGCTTGGGATATTCCAAGGTAGTTCATAGATTCATAGAATCATAGAATGGCCAGGTTGGAAGGGACTTTAAAGATCATCTAGTTCCAAACCCCCTGCCATGGGCAGGGATGCCAATCGCTAGACCAGATTGCCCAGGGCAACATCCAGCCTGGCCTTGAACACTGCCAGGGATGGAGCATCCACAACCTCTCTGGGCAACCTGTGCCAGTGCCTAACCACTCTCAGGGTAAAGAACTCCCTTCTAATCTCCAATCTAAATTTCCCCTCCTTCAGTTTATAGCCATTCCCCCTTGTCGTATTACAATCAGACCACCTAAAAAGTTTCTCCCCTTCTATCTTATAATCCCCCTTTAGGTACTGGAACACTGCTCCCCTCGAAGCCTTCTCTTCTCCAGGCTGGATAACCCCAACTCACTCAGCCTATCTTCGTAGGGGAGCTTCTCCAATCCTTTAATCATCTTTGTGGCCTCCTCTGGACTCGCTCCAACAGGTCCACATCTTTTTTGATGCTGAGGAGCCCAGAACTGGATGCAGTACTCCAGGTGAGGCCTCACAAGGGCAGAGTAGAGAGGCAGAATCACCTCCCTAGCCCTGCTGCTCATGCCTCTCCTGATGCAGCCCAGGATGTAGTTGGCTCTCTGGGCTGTGAGTGCACATTGCTGGCTCATCTCCAGCTTTTCATCTCTCATGACCCCCAAGTCCTTCTCTGCAGGGCTGCTTTCAATGTCTTCCTCACTCAGTCTGTACTCGTACCTAGGATTACTCCTACCCAAATGCAGGACCTTACACTTGGACTTACTAAACTCCATTTTATTCTCATGGGCCCACATTTTTACCTACTCTGAAGAAGTTTTTAGTATCTGCTGCCTCTATGGCACTTGAAGCAGAACTGGTTTGTAGTTAACAAGATCCACAACTATTTTAGGCAACCACTCCTCATACAGCCTGCCAGTGCAGGGTGGGCTGCAGGCTATACTGCTAGGCTAAATGCAGAAAATGCTCTGAACTCTGTTTTAACTGAAAGCCAACTCCTGCCAACAGTGTCTCATCCTGGAGTGTAGGATGATGTGGTTATTGATGCAGCTTCTGTCTGTGAAAAGTAGCTGGGGAAGGGAAACCCTCATGCTGTGAATGAAAGGATGGATCAGACTTCCTGGGGTTGGTTTCTGATTCATGTGTGTTTTTTCTGAACTGGCTGGGAGGAGGAGAGTCCTGCTTCATTCCACTGTCTGCAGCTCTGCACTTTTCCTTTGGGTTTCAAAAGTAAATCTTGGATATGTGGAGAATGTAAATGAAAATAAAAAATAGTTGGTTTTAGTTTCTTCTTTATTCCTGAGGGAGTGGTAAGCAACCTTGTCCAGGACTCAGTATTGCTGTGTGGAATGCTGCTAGGTGGTTTTGGGAAAGGAGGAAAGGGAAGCTTCCCTAAGACTGCAGGAAACAAGTTTTACATTGTGTACAGAAAAGCAGAGGTGATTTCCTTCCTTACTCCAATAGTGCCAAGGCAAAATTATATCACTTCTGTGATGGTTTCTCTTTTGCCAGTGTGTATGGGTGTAAGCTGTCTGCAATAGAGAAAGCCAGGTCAAGGATAAAAATCCCATACTAATTCACTGTCTAATTTCAGCTAAATCCCCCTGTCTTTCTGCCTATTTACCTCTGTGAGGTCAGCAGGGAGGCTGCTGCTTTACTGTCATGCACAAAGGGAACTGTCTTGTTCCTCTTTTAACCTGATAAAAGACAGTTTCTGTGACAATCTGGCCACAGCATCTCCCCATAGCTCTTGTTGTTCCTGGGCTCCTCCTGTGGAGTCATTCCAGGTAACTGGAGTGCTGTTGTACAGGCAAATCAAAGCAACATTTGTTGGGTATTTTGGCTTTGGCTCCACATTTAAATCCCTTTCTCCTTCTGTCCCCTCTTCTCAACTCCTTAATGCCCTCTATGGTCTCACCCTGTGGCAAGATGGTCACTTATTCCTTATATTTGTTTATCTGCAATTCCTTTTTCTTCTTCCTCAGATGCTATTTAGAGTTTTGGGGAATAGAGCCCTTGCATAAGGTGCCACAGTTTCCAGTCTTGCCCTCTGTGTTTCTTATGGACCAATGGAACGTACCACTTAAGAAAACATTTCTGCCTTATTGCCTCATTCAGTTCTTCATGCACTTTTTACTGACAGATTTTAATGGTGTTCAAGTCTGAAAACCTCCAGTGTTAATGAAAGGGAGGAGAGAAATAAAATGAGAGGTTTTTGTTGATACAGTGTGCAGGCTGCTTATATTTCACTGTGCATTCAGGGTTATTGCAAGAAGTATCTTCTTTGGATATGACACTTAAATAGGAACTAATTCAGCTCTGTGCTCTGAGAGCAGAACAAACTGAAACAGAGCTTTGCTACCAGGTTTTCATCCCAAGCAGCCTTGAGGCTATATCCCAACTGCTCAGCAAGAAAAGTTGAACCATGCTGATATACATGTACTGTGTTGCTAAAAAATCTAGAGGAAACTCTTGATAATAACACATTTTGTACTCATTTGCTAAGTACTGCTTCCCACATAGGGCCAGAAGCTGAAACAATAGGAACAGGTAAGTAGGAACAGGCTGGCAGGGAATGAGTTCCTTCTCTATGGGCAGTGAGAAACGGAGAGAGGAAAAATTAAATAGCCAAGCTAATGTGTTTGGAGGAGAGAAATACTGCACTACACTAGAGGGAGAGGGAGGCAATTGGGGAATGCAGGCTCTCCTCATGCCTTATAGCTGCTTTCTAGGTCTTGGGCTTCTGTACCCACAGAGATCAGGAGAAACTGCTTCAGGTCTGTTAATTCTTGTATTTGGCAGGACTGATCTGCAGGACTCTTACCATGCACAGGGCAGATCTTCCTTCCTGCAGCCCTGCCACATCATGCCTCTACCCAGGGAAAGTAACAGAACAAATCCAAGTCTTTTATGCTTACACAGTGAAGAGCAAAGCATTCTCCTTGGGATGTGTCAGCTTTTATAGTGATCCTGGGAGGCTTTCCTCCTGCAGGGACCATGAAGGAGCTTCCTCTCACCCTGAGGTTCTCATCCCTGCTTGCAGCAAGTAAACTGAGTCACACAGGTGCTACAGGCTAGGTTTGTGACAATGCTGTCTGCATGTTAGCTGTTTAAAGGTGGTTGTTGCCTGAGCAACAGCTGAGATTTATGAAAATCTAGGTCTTATTCCATGTGCTACTGACAGCAAATCCATGTTTCTTATTTTGCATCTTGACTCTCAAGATGTCAGTGTCATCAGTTTTATGTATCTAATCTGTTTATATTTCAGCAGTAAGAACAAATGAGGGACTAGATTCTTGCTTAGTATAAACCAAGAAAGAGTTAACTTACTCTTCTCCTCCCTGTCCCCACAATTAAAAACTGACCCAACTCAAAGTCTTTTTGTACTTGAAATGAAAACATGGATTTTTAATTTTTTTTTCTGTGCTGGAAATGCTCAACTTTTGGCTCTTCACCTGTGATTTCTCTGCAGCTCTCTACTGTAGATCACACCAGTGCCCTTGTGCTAGAATGCAAAGTCATGCTGGATAATCATGCATCAGCCTAGGAAACATGACTTGGCCCATGATCAAACCTGTTTCTATACTCTATACAAAAGGGGTTTGGCTCATATAAATTAGCCTGTGCTGCTTCTGATGGATTGTCCATTTGGGGTCTGTATCCTTCCAGACATTAATGACTTTTGGATATCTTTTTTTTTTTTTGGTCTTAAAAAATATTCTTGCTTGCTCCTGTTTGTGCTTTTTAATAATTACTCTATTTTTCTAGATGATGTGATGTTTATTTGGATTTATAAGAGCAAGATGATAAAATGTCCAGCCCAAATACTAAAGTGCCCTTGACAAATGTGTTCCAAACATGAAACAAATCTAGTAAGCTCCTCTACTGTACAGCAATAGCTGAGTGAGCTTGCAGCACTGGGGAAGAAGCAACCACTGTAGTTTGTCCTGAAGAGCACTGCTAGGGGAGAATCAAACCTCCCATCCAGCTATGACTGCTGTAGCCACAGATTTGACCTTTTGGATTTAAGGAGTGAAGTGTTTACAGGGGGATTAGAGTGGTACTCATTAGAATAATATTCAGTATCTCCTGGAAGAAGGAATCTGGGACCCATCTCTTGCTGTACTCATCAAACAGCTTCTTGCCTATTGCCATCAGATCCAAGCAGTATCAGGTATGGTAAGGAGTGTCAATACTTAGCAGAAAACCTTGTCACCTTCTGCATGAAGGTGTGCATACCTGCTCCTGCAGAAACCTGAATACCTACCCAGACTTGAAAGTAGTAGAATAGTTTGGAGGAAGAGATCTCTATTACACTTTTGGGATGCTCCCCTCAAGCTGATGCTGCCTACCCTAGGTAACCACTGATACAAATCCTTTAAGAGTTTCTAGGAGCACTGAAACTTTAACAAAGTCCATTTGCCCATGGATTTGGCACTGAGATTCATTGACTTTGTCCACAGACTTACCATGTCCAGTTGAATCCTTTCCTGTTGGGATGCATTTATAAGGTTCTCTCTAATGTGGAGTCCCTGGTGTTCGGTCAAATACGGGTTCCTACTGCAATTTTTCTCTCTCGGAGAGAGAAAGTGAGCTTTTCTGCCTTTTTTGTGAAAATTGTGGGAACTTACTTGTATTTAGACCTCTGTGTGGTATTTGTTTAAAAATCTGAGTTGAAATCAATGTGAGTTTGAGCACCAGACAGGTTTTGAGGCAGGATTCCTCTGCTTGCTGCATGTCCTTGAGCAAGGTGGAGCCTAGTCAAGCTGTGCCTCCAATTGGACTGGATTTATATGTGCACAAAAACTTGTTTCTGTGTATGCCTTCAACCTGGCTTTTTCACTCAAGCAGAAATGCAGGTTCATTCTGTTCACCTGCTCATTTGGAATGATTGGCTTTAATGTCTGTATTTTAGCTTTCTCATCTATGAAATAGTGAGAATAACACTCATTTGCTTACCTCACAGATTTGCTGAGAGGATTAGCTGATGTTTGTAGAGAATTTTTAAACCTTACCCAAATATTAAGGTTATTGTTAATAGGCCCTTCAGGGTAACAACTGTCAAATAAAAGAAGCTAGAGGTTGAACTATTTTCATGCTTCAGAGCAGTCTGGGCTTCTAAGCTTGTGCCACGTGCAGTGCTCTGGAGGTGGGAGTTGTAGGGCTTCCCATGGACCTGCTCAAAGGTGTGCACCATGCAAGACTCCTCTGCTTTAAAACATTGTTTTCAGATTCCCTAAATGAAGTCTTGGACTGTACTTTTTAGGGATTGTCTTTCTAAGAATAAGTTTGAAGGGGTGAGTTTCTGTTTCAGAATTGGAATTTGCTTGAAGCATCGTGGCTCTTGGGAGAAGACTTGCCCTCCAGCTCTGAACCACTGACAACACAGATCATTTTCTGTGTGATCTTTCTCAAACCAAAGCTATGTTTATCAGTTTCCATACCTGTATCTTGATGTTATCCTTTCCATGTAGAAGTTGTTCATGTGTATCATGAAGGAGCAAGTCAAGCAAATGACATCTCTTCTGAAAATTAGGTAGCAAAGTTTTAAGAACTAATGTGAAGGTGTGTTTCAGGTCCCTGAAATGAGGTAGAAAATGCATATGCCATGTCTCTTCCGTTTCTAGGTATGCAGGGGAATTATTTTTTTCCTGTTTTTCTGTCTTTTTCACTACTCTTGGCCTCTTGGAATGGAAATTACTTCCACCCACCATGTTATGAAAAAAACTGTTTGCTGTTCTAGCCATAAGGCTCTCTTTAGAGTCAATGGGAGGTATATGACTAACTCTTGATTTGCACCAATTTAGGGGAAAAATGTAATAACTACCATGGCTTTTGTGTGGAAAATATTTTTGCTGTAAAAAGAGGACTTGGTTTTGTCCTTGATCTATAACATATTGATGGGTGAGTTTGTGTGTTTCACTTTGCATGTTTGCTCTGTATATCCTAGAAGGGATATACCCAGATCTCTTAAAATAGTGATGGAGTTTGGCCAAAGTATTACAGCTTTGGAGCCTCCTATTCAGTATGTTCAAAATAAATCTCCCTCTGGGCAATACCTGGCTCCAAAGATGGTTGGGGTTTGGTTCCTTCCATGCCCTGCATGAGCTTCCTCTGCTCCCCATTTCTCTTCCCCTTGGGATTGTGTTTATCTCCATGAGATCCCTGCTCTCCAGCTGCTGGAACAAATCAGGAGGAAAAGTGGTGATCTTTGAGCTTGGTACTCCATTAGAGACTTACTGGATAAAGGGTATGCAGTGGCTACAGCATTGACATATGCACCTGGAAATTAATCCTTGAGCTGCTGGTTAGTTAACTCATTCCCTGTTCAGAGCTGGCAACACTTGTGGGAAGAAACCCTTCCCTCATCTGTAAGGTCTGAACAGCAGTTGTGGTTTAGTGTGGTTTTGCAAGTGTTTGTCTCTTTATTACTCAGGCAGACTGATGATACATGAACAGTCAGTGCAGATGTTGGCATCTCAGCATTGGCTTCTGCCATTCTCTTGTGGAAGTTGGTAGCTGACTGGCTTTTTAAGTATCTTGGTCCTGCATCAATATGTGGCACTGTGGAGGGAAGAAATAAGCCTTTCTGTGAGTATGAAGTGTGCTGAACCAAAGCCAGCAGTCTTCAGAGTTTTTAATTACCAAACCATTCAAAACCTGCCACTTTGGAGAGATCTATTTTGACACCCCTCAAAGGTTTTAACATTTACTCTTTGTAACAGAGCTGAGGCACTTGGTGGAATCTGTTTAATTTTTCGTTGTCAGATATTTTCCTTTGTGTTCCTATAACAACAATAATACAGTTTACAGAATGGGAACTCCATCAGCAAAGACAGCTAGGTTTTTGTGGTGCAAAAGTTGGTGGTTGTTGAGGGCTCAGCAGCTGGGTATGAGCTTGTGTTCGGGGTGGAGGGTTGGAGAAGAATGGCTTGAATTATAGTCCAGTTGAGACACAACTCCTCCAACATTTTGGATGAATTATTTCAATTATGTTTTCCCCATTTATAAAACCTCACAGAGTAGTGGGCTTTGAGTAATATTTTCAAAGAGGTAAAAAGCAGTGGTTGCTGCTAGGATGGAAATGTCAAACCACAGAGGGCTTCCAGTTGTTCATCATGGCTTGTGGCTGGACATTTATTGTTTTCAGTGAAGTTTTTCTTTCTGTTGGTGAAATACTCTTGTCTGGGTACTGCCAAATTCTTCAATGGTCATGGTAATCACTGGTATTCAGTTTATCCATGTGTTTTCTGCTTGCAGTCAAGGCAAAAAAAAAAAAGGCACTGAAATGCTGTGACACGTGGCACTTGCTGGAAACCAGAGATATGCTACTTGATGTGATTGGGAAGAGTTGTAAAAGGTCCAAGAAGTTCTCACTGAAGTACATAGACCTGATCCTTCCACTTAGTCCATATAGAAACCAGAGCAGAGATGCCCTGGTTTCCACTGGTCCTACAGCTCTGAGGAGAAGAGAGGAGCAGATGCTCTTTCTCTTGTCATCTGCCAAAGAGTCAGATTTCCTAGTGCCAAAGGAGCTAGTAGCAGAGCTCACCGACTGCAGTGGCCATCCCTCATGCCAAGAGACATACCAGTTATACTCACTGCTTTTAATTTTGTCTTTATGGCACTGGCACAGAGAATGAGATTGGAGCAGAATTCCTGCCTGGGTTTAATTAGCTCTGTGTATAGCTGTGTCCCTCTAAGATGCTGTAGCTATCCCAGAATGCTATGTTTTATAAATATGTTTTTTCCTCCTTGGCTTTTTACTACTCTGCCTCCACCCAGAGCTGTCAGCCAGTTTGGTTTCACATGTAGGAGGATTGGCTGAGCTGTGGAGTGGAGATTCGGATCCTGGAAACCAGGTGAGAATCTACCACCCAAGGCTGGAGTCTCTCTGTTGTGCTGCATCCCTGTAGTGTTACAATGATCCTCTGAAAGCTGCTCTTGAAGTCTGCTATGGAAAGGGTGTGGGAAAGGATGCTGATCAAGTGGGAGATGCTACTCTCCAAAGTTTTGCAGAGCCAAGCTATGTCTAACTCCACAGTTTGCTTTCTAGGAGGATACTAAAGCTGTTACTTCCTCAACTGTCTAATTTTTGCTTGCATGTGTTGTCCTCCTGCTCTATCAGTTTGAGAGCAGCTTACTGTTTGATTTTGTTCTAATATTTTCAGTTAAATGAGGCCTGGAGTTGAAGCTTGTAGCTTCCTTTCCCAGCTGTTGCACAGAAAAAGCAGGCACTCCTTGCTTCATTTTCAGGCATTGCTCCTCTACTTGAGCTTTTGGAGAGATTGCCAGTGGAACTCTGACAGCAGTTTTACTGGGTGTCATGACAAGGCTTCAGCACTACTGTGTGTCTTGTTTCCTGCTCTAACAAGCCTTGAACAAAGCAAGCTTGCTTTTTCCCAGGGTTCTAGTGATAAATTAGACTGGGGAGGGAGAATAGTTGTCTGCACTTGTGAAAGCAGCAGCTAATAATCGATATTTTATAGCCAAAACTAACATAACCCTCCCAGAAAATACAGAGTCAGAATATAAAAGAGAATTCTCTAATTATCAAAATTGAACTTGAGGAAAATCCAAATTGGGTTTTGTATATATTGCCAAAAACATTTCAGCAAACAGCTGATGATGTGTTTGTTGCTTTTTCCAACCACATTCTCATCTGGGCACCTCCACAAGGCTCTGGAGGCAATGTGAGTACTACACAAAGGGCTGAGTGCCTTCTGTGTAGGTGGAGCTGTGGTGACTTCCCATTCTGTGACACCAACTTCCAGGGCTTGTCCTCATTGTTAAGGACACAGTATGTAGCTGCTCGGGGTATTCTTTGGTATCACATATTCCTTGTGCTTCCCTGGGTGCTGCAGTGGCATTGGCATGGGTTTGCAGTCCAGCTTTCCTCTTCAGAACAGTAGGAGAGAGAGGCTGCTCCTCTTGTGTGTTGGCTGCTCTGCTGCTTTTCCCTATTCCTTGACTCTTCTTCCTGTCTTTATCCTGAATTGGTTTCATCATCCAACTAATTATTTCTGGATAAAAAGTGCTAACTGTTTTCTTACTTTTAGGGTCTATATACAGAGTTTTATCCAGGCTAACCCAGAGGCAGGATAGAGGCTTAGAGCTCTGAAGAAGCTTCTCTTACAGAGCCTCTGTTTTCATACATCATCATCAGTACACTTATTTCCAGAGATAATTTTTATCAAGTTGTATCAAGCCTGGCCCTGATATCAATTCTGCAGAATGTTCCCTGTTTCCTGCCACTCAGAGAGAGTAATGAAGTTTAGACAATAAGCTGGTGATTAGATTGAATTGGGAGTTGTTCAGGAAGGCTCTAGTTAGGATGGGCACGTGAACATCTGGATGAATGTCTGTGGAAACCAAAGACAGGTTGTGCCGAGTCAGGCAGGTATCAAAGGCTGCAGCAAGGTAAGGTAGGCTTGTGTTATCCAGTGCAGTACACTGAACTGTGGTCAGATGGTGTCTGCCCTTTGTGTGCCCAGGTGACCAAGAAGGCCAAGGGCATCCTGGCCTGGAGCAGGAACAGTGTAGGCAGCAGGAGCAGGGAGGTGATTTTGCCCTTTTCCTCAGCTTTGGGGAGGCCTCACCTCCAGTACTGCATCCAGTTTTGGGCCCCTCACTCCAAGAGGGACATGGAGGTGCTGGAGAGGGGACAGAGGCTGCCAAGCTGCTNACCCATGAGGTGAAATGATGTCCATGAAAGCCAGGCTACATAAGTTTGCATCTTTTTGTCAACACAGAAGTATGCAAACATGTTAGTGAATGTTCAGAAACATTCACTTGCAGGAAGCACATGTGATTACTGGAGAAGTATCACACAGCTCTATCATTCCCTTCCCCCTAATCCAGGGAAACACCTCTTGTAGTGTGCAGTGGGAGCTGGCAAGCTATGGGCAGTAGATGAGTGTGTGAAGATTGGAGGCATCCACCTTTGCCATAAGCTCTTAAAGTTGGTGCTTCTTAACTGTAGAGAGATTGAAGAGGAGAAGGAGATCCTTGAGGCTGGAGGAGTGCCTTGTTGAAATAGCAGCTATGAGAGAGAACTGCTGGAGTAGGAAAGATAACCCTTCAGTGATGGGCAGAACATGGAGAGCTAACTTTGGTTTTAGAAACAGGCTTAGAAATATGCTCAACTGGTGTTACGTTTCTGGGCCATAAACCAGCTATCATCTGGCTTTAGAGGCCATCATATTTTCCAGCTGAGTCAGTGTATGTAGAGTTTATTATTAAATCAGAAGGAGCAGAGTCACTGTGAGTGCCCCTTGGCAAAACACCTCCATGGTATCTCAGGTTTCCAAACCCCCAAACTGGGAAATGATACACACTTCCCCTTGTGAAGAGCTGTCTGTCATTAACAACAAGCCATCCTCTTTTTTACTTTTGAGACTCAGGTTGTTGTTTTTTTCCTCAAAGCATTACTTAGCCTTGGCTTTGAAGGTCTAGTGATGATGGGTCCTTGTGCCTCTGCTAGCAAAAGTTCCTCTCCCATCCCTTCTGCAAGCTGAAGCAGTGGTGTACTGGATGTCTGGCAGGAGATGAGTGATTGTGTGCCAGCACTATTTTAAGGAAAGAGGACAGAGGTGAAGGAATCACTAGTTTGGACATAGTGGTTATGAGAAGAGTTTGTGTAGGTCATTCTAGTGATCAGATTCCTTTCTATGTATGTCTCTTCTTTGCAGGGCTACAAAACTTGTGTATTTTTTGAAGTGATATCTAGCTTCAAGTATAAAAATGCCAATTGGTCAAAAATTGCCAAAAACTAATGCCATGTCTCTGTTTCTTGAGAAGTTCTAAGAAATAAGGTGACTTCAGTTAACTTACAGGCAAGTATGCAGTGTTATCACTCTTCAAGATAGCTTATTGTTAAAGTATCTTGTCACTAAAGTCAACTTTGAGGATGCATTTGAAGATTTAGATGGCATCTCCAGATAGATGTGTTCTGAAGAGGTATATAAAGGCATCCTCTGTAAACCAAGAATGTCACTTTTGTTCATTGATTCTGTGGAAAGGGAGAGAACAGGAGAAAATTCATGCCCTGGACTTGAAACAGAAAGGCAAATTGTTTTCCACAGCTGAGGATAAATATTTACTTCAGTGTCTTGGTGGAGACAGAGCTGCCCAACATCTGATGAAATGTCTTTTTAATTGCCTAGGTGTGTTGTACACATTTAAAAGCCTATTATATGCCTCTCCTGAAGTACTGCATTTGAAAGCTCTATTCACATGCATTTGCCTAGGGTCGATTTTGGCTTATACATCTCTCCAAATCCCTCTTTTCTCTTGCTCTCATCTCCAAGCTGGTAATAAGATTTCTTATTATCTTCTTGCTTATGACTCTTTCAAGGCTGCTGACAAAGGAGCCTCAGCTGCTCTCTTGATATTATCTGGGCAGATATCAGTTGAATTTGAAAGGGTGGATTAAATAAGTGCTTTGCTAATGTTGCCAGGCCTAACTTCATTATTGTGATCCTGCAAAGGAGGAGAGGAGAGGGGAAAGAAATGAGCTGGCTGAAGAAAACTGAGTGCCAGAATAGCAGTGTTGTGCGTGCATGTATTTCTATACACAAATATGTGTATGTAGGCATATGGTACCTAAATTTGTAAGACCTTGCTTGCTTTCTTTCAGACACAGAAATTATTTATAGATCCAACTAAAATGCAAAACATTCTACTTTGGAAGAAAATACTGAAATTGAGGAGTGACTGTTGTTCACATACACACTTTTCCACACACGTTTCTTCCTGCCACTTAGGGCAGTCTGTCTCTGTGCAGGTACTTGAGTGTTAGCTTATCAAGGAGCTATCTGGAAGCCTTTTGTAGGGGCCACAGAAGTATGTCTGTATTCTTTGACTTCTCCTACTTCCTGCAAATACAAGTTCTTTTGGCCTCTTCTGTCTGTTGCATGGGATATTTTGCATCTGCTGTGGGGAGTGTGGCTGCAGTGCTCACAGTCTGATCCAGGGAGTAAGACTGAGACACAGAGGAACAGAATTGTCTGCATGATTATCTCAATGGGTAGTTATATACAAATTCCTTTGCCTTGGTTTCCTCTGATGCACCTTATCTGTCAAGTCTGGCCAAACCATAGCCTTCAGCATAGAGATGATGCTGTTTTACTGTATCATATTCCTAATGCAGTGAGGCCCTCTGCTCTCTTGGGTCCTCTAAACATTAACAAAACAAATGCTCAGTGTTGAGTGCTTTGAAAATCTCAGATGAAAGGCAAAGTATTACTAGGATGAATTAGCATCTCCTTCCCCTATGCATTGATCAATGGGGGAAGTGGTCCCTTTGGAGGCTGGAGAGTGGAGACAGCCTTGTGGATGTACTGATTTCTGCATGATGATTTCTCTTGGAGTAATTGCACTGTCAGAGTGTTTATCAGCTAATGAAAACCTGCTTCAATAACACCAAGAAAAAAGCATAAGTGAGCTTTGGGTTTCTTGGTGCTTGTTTTTCTTTTTTTCCTCCTCTCTGGGCATTTGTTATTCATGAACCATTGCAGAGGATAAGAAAACCTTATCCACCAGCCTAATGAAACCACCTGTGGAAATAGGTAGCTAGATAAGAAGAATCTCACTTATCCAAGAGCAGATGGGGTAGAAGGAGAAAACACAGAGGAAGTTTAAACGCACTTGAACCAAGCTCTAGTCGCACAAACTGATTTAGTCCTTTCTCTGTGCTGTGCTAGGGTCTGCTGTGCAGACCAGGACACTCCTGCTTATCCAGCCCAGGAGTATGCACAAGCTGAGCTTACCTGGCAAAGCAGAGCTCCAGGATTGCTGATGCAAGGAAAGTGTTGGAAAGGTCCTGCAGAAGGGCCAGTATTCCCAACTGTTTTGAGGAGGTGTGAACTCAGAAGAGCTTTCAGAAACCAGCCATCTGGCCCTCTGTGACCTGTAGGTATTACAGCTTGTGGCTGGAGAAAGAGAGGAGCAGGAGGTGAGCCCAGGAAGGGCAGAAACCAGGTGCAGATCCAGCTGTGTGGGGCAAGTGGCTGCTGAGGGAGTTCAGAGAGCTTTTGCAGTAGTTTGGCATCCCCTGCTCGGGAGCCCTGATCCCAGGCCTCATGCTGCATTGCACGTTCCCTAGCCTCTGTTGTTAAGCTGCAGGCTAATGATAGTGCTCCAGATCCAAGTGGCTAATTACATTATTTCATAAAGAGGGTGCTCTGCATCCCAGAAATGTACAGAGCAGATTAAACAACACAGAGGAAAGAAAAGCAGGATGGTATTCTGTAGATTATATATTGTCTGCTGGCTGGGTGTCCTTGGGGAAAGATAAAATAGGCAAAGAGGGGGAGGTGGTTTGTGTGAATCCATGAAGGCACAGCAGGCAAAAAAAATCCCATGGATCTGCTTGGAGAGAGAGAGAGAGAGGCACTGTAAGACTAACAAGCTAAATAGCTCCAGTGCAGAAACTGTGCTGGTTAATAAAATACCTCTTAGTGGGTTAGGCAGTGCCACCCAGAAACTTCTGTCTGTGCTTTGAATGTTGGCATCCTCGTGCTGCAGAGAGAGCCGGTGCTTGCCATACAAGGTAGTGTCCAGGCACATACACACTCCAAGCCCCCCAAAGCTCAGGTCAGACAAGACACTGCAACCAAATGGATAAAGCAGGGAGGCAGCAAGAGGGTCAGGATGGTGTTTCTGGTTGCTTTCATCCTCCAAAATGAAGATGTCACTTGATGGGAGATGAGATGAAGCCCACTGCTCTGCCCACTGCTGCCAGCCTTTCTTTACTCCCAGCTGGGATACTTTGGCTGGAGCAGCAGTGCCATCTACCCTTCCTTTCCAAGTCAATGTACCCCTAAAATCTTGCTGTTGTGGTCAAAACACAACTTCCAGATACTAAACCAAGGATAATCCTTTGGAATGTTGATTTACTTTTCAATTTTTCTTTTATTTTAAAATTTCTGAGCAGAACATTGTGTCAGGCTGGAAAAGATAATGAAACTGTTCATTTTGAAGACATCTTAGGGCAGTTAAAAAAATGTTTCCAAACAGAGGTTGGAAGAGAAGGGACTTCAAACTGCCCCTTTCAGTTTGCACCATGAGAAATTAAGTTTCTGATGTGAAAATGGCTCCTATAAATTGTTAACTGTAGCTCTGTTAATATCACATCCTGACCAAGGCTGACAGCTGCATGAGGAGTAGGTGTTAGCAGAAATCCTGTTTTGTGCCTGTGTCTCACACCATTAGTGTTAAGAAATGGTTGTAAGGGGAGCAAGTTTGTGTTTAAAATGGTAGAGTCTTGAGTTAGAGAAAAACAACATTGTGCTATGAGGAAAAGTTTTATTTGCTTTAGGAGAGAACTTACATCCATGTGGAGCTAATTTGGAGGTTATACAGCACAGAGTGGAGAAACTGGTGGGATGTCAGCCCATTTCCTCCTTTCTTGGGGAAAATATGCTGTGAAACATCACTGCTAAGGCACTAGTAAATCCATGCAAATTGGAAAGAGAGGTATTTCATCTTCTCTCCTGGTTCTTTGCTCACCTCCTGTCTCCATCAGTGTTCAAATATTTGCCAACACTGGAGAACACACTCATAAATAACCATGTTGTCAGAGATGTCATTTTCTTTCTGTACTCATGGCTTTCCCAATGCAGGGCTAAGGGGAACACTTTGTCTTATTTGGTGTAGTTTATTTTGCTTACAAAAGCAAAGAAGCTATACAAATGCAATTACTATTGCATGCACAACTGCACCCATATTGGGGCTGGGGGCTGGGTGAGCAGAATGCCATTTTAACCATCACAGGCAAGTAAAAGCAGCAAAGTTCCTAGCATAGGCAAACCCTGAGATTGGATTGCCTGATCTGTGAAATGCTAGGGCTCTGTCTAAAATTTCTCTTGAATGCTATCTACAAGTTTCATCAGGGTCTTACAATGTGATGGTTTTAAACCATAGTTCAGGTTTCCTGACTTTTCTGGGTGTCTAAGTGCTTTTCCTATGTTGATGCTGCCCTGTTGGTCATCAGACCTTCAGAGCATGGATGTTTCTTTTCTCATGGGATGCTTAAACCAACATTCACACTTCTGAATTTCGTGTCCTTAGTTGGGCAGTTTATGGCTAGGAATACTCCTTCTTCCCTTGAGCTTTCTCTCCCTCTTCTCTCTATGCTACTGACTTGCATTTCCCTGTCCTGGAATAATAAAGGCACAAAGTGTCTAAGATATTTAAAGAAATGTCATTAGCCTGAGGACCACTTGATGACTGCATGCTGTCAGGCAGGACTGCTTACATGGTGCCATCAGAGCCACTTCACCTGGCTTCATCCCCTGGGAATGGCCAGGGACAGGCTGTGACAACAGTGGAGCAGCAGCAGGTACCAGCTGACACATGCCCTGCACACTTTAGCTGTGCTGCCTAAGCTGCATTGCTGCTTACATTGCTCTCCTAATCTGATGAGGATATCCAACATGGTATAAGTAATTTTTACAGCTTCATCTTCTTTATAGATCACTTGTATTACTGGAGCATCTCCAGGGACAATAAAAGCCTCCAGTTCTATACATTTTGAACAATCAATACTTTACCAGTACAACTGAGATACAGCTCTAGATCCTGGTTATCATTAAGATGTTTCTACACAGACCTAGTCAAGAAGATGCTGTGAAAAAGCAACTCCTTTTTTACCTTACTCAGCAGCTGGGTTGGTTTTATTTTGTTACTTTGACTTGTGGCATGAAGGAGTGCTGTTGTCAGAGCAGTGGGGAAAGGGGAGGATTTGTGTGTTGAGATCTCTATCTCAAGAGAACACTAAATCCAAAGGGCCTAGTCAGGGTGTCCTGCTCAGAATGTATAGTCTTCCTAGCCTCTGGTGATGAAATTGATGGGGCAGCAAAGGGGCTGAGATGGCAAATGCCACAAGGTTGTGAGCAAATACCAGAAAATTTGCAGCACTGGTGTCACAGAGAGCTCATTTTAGCACACAAAATCGGGCAAATACTTAGGATTAGGACCTGACTCAGCCTCATCACCCCTGTAATCCTCCAAATCTTCAAGTTTTTAGGCCTTTCATTTAGCTCTAAGCAGCCTGCCTATATGGTCATGCTTGTTGATGCACAGCACTGGGCTTTCAAGCACAGCACAGGGCTCAGGACACATCCGTGCTGTGCAGGTAGCTGATGGAGTCTGGTGGCATATTGCCTCCAGTGCAGCTGAGGCCAGGCAGCAGCTTCATCTAAGGGTAATGTGGACTGGAAATACATCATGTCAATACTGCTGAACTGCTCTGGAACTCTTACAGCAGATTTGGAGCTTGAGATAGGAATGGGACAAAGCCATTCAGGGTGGCTGCAGGCTGCTGTTGGCTGTCATCTGTTAATGCAACACCTGATGGAAGATAAATCCTAGACTGTTCATCTTTGTCTTCATCTGTGTCTGTCACCATCTATTTATGTCATTGCTGCTGCTGTGGTCTTACAGTAGCTGTAATTTCACAGATTTTAAGTGGCTGTGGTGTCATTAGTGCATGAATGTGATGGTACAAGCTGGCAATCCTTGCTAGGAACACCAGCAGTGCCAGAGACTGAGAGCCTGGCCTTGGGGGTAGAGCAGGACAAAAATTATCATATTTGTAGGCTCCCAGATCCTGTAGTGTGCAGAGACTTGTTTTTGTGATCCTCTGAGTACAGCTGTATAAGTTAGGTCTGGTAGTGGACTGTGCCCCCAGTTATTGCTCAGGATCATAGTTGCTAAAGCCTCAAACAGGGGTTTTCCCATGACCTCTGAAAAATTCAGTATCAAGGTCATCAGAGACATCTGCCTCTGACTGCCAGTGCTTGGGCAGTTATTTTAGGCAGCCTGGATCATCCCATGCATGTGTCACAGACAAACACAGGCAAACCTTTCCCATCCATAGGAACTAGGCATCCAGGCTCTCACTGAGGCTCTCCACAAGTTTTTCTGCAGCTTTTCTTGTCTGTCTGTCTCACATTGTTGTGGTTGCTGTTCTTCATTCTGCTCCTGGCACTGGCTGCTGAGCACCACCCTCCCAATCTCATGGTCTCTCAACTACTCTGAGAGCATCATTTGGGTGTTACCTCCAAAACACAGCTCTAATTTGTTGTTTGTTTGTTTTTTCACATCTGAGAGTAGAAGTCCCCACAGTGTCCTCACACTGATTCTGGAAGGTGGCATCTGCACTCAGCAGTGCTGGTGGGATCCTGTAGCCTCACATGAAGGAAGGAACCACCTGTTCTGGGAAGGATTTCCCAAAGTGCAGGCATCTTGGTGGTGTGCAGCTGAGAGCTGAGTGGTTGGCATTTGAGAGATGTTTCTGTGTGTGATGCTGTGGGGAAGGCTGAACTTGTGGTGTTCTGGCAGTGCTCTGCAAAGAGTTTTGGGGTGACTTTTCCATCATGACTGTTCATGATGTACACTGTTTCCTGGAGGTGAGAGCCTTCTACCTTATGATCCCTGCAGATAAGCTTCTGGTTTCCCTTTTGCCAAAGAACAGAGCATTAGCAGAAGTGGCTAGGTGTTACTATAACAGGATCTTCTAAAAAGGCAGGGGCTGAAGCTTGCACATAGGCTGCTTTTATTATTTTTACCTGTAGAATTGATGCCTTGTAGGTTACACCTGGAGCTTGCACCCTCCCATCTGTATTTGCACAGCAATACAGGTGATGTCTCTTGGCAAGCTTGAGAAGGGAGCTAGAGCAGCAGATGTCTGTGAGGTGCTGGTTTGACCTGCTCTTGGGTAAACCTGCCAAAAGGAACTTAAAGAAGAGGAAACTAAGGAACAAAACTGTGCAAGGGGCTTGTAAATGCTTTATTAGCAAGGATCTCAGGAGAGATGAGAAGGAAGGAGGAACCATGGGTGTTATAAGCACTGGTGACCTTTACCCAAGCAGAAATTTGTAGGTGTTTCCTTCCTCATTTTTGGGGGGTTATGAAATCATTTTCCTTTTCCAGCTCTAGGTGATGCTTATTCCCCTCCCCTGCCATGTCTTCTCAGACCATTCAGTGCATGTCAGCAGTTGGTCTGCTTGGCCTGGTGAACACTGCTTGGCTGATCTTGTTTAGCCATTCTGTTAACAGAGTGTCTGGGAAGATCCTTGCCTGAGCAAATTACTCCAGTTGTGAAACACTGTATTACTTATTCCTCTTTTTCTTCCCTTTTCTTGTCCTGTAAAGATAAAAGGGGGGGGGGGAGGGAGAGAATAATTTATCAGTAAGTCAGGCTTTTGATATCCCTGTTGCTTTCCTTGCTTTGCCTTGAATTGATTCTTGGAATAAGGTACTGAGTCATATACTCCAAAGAACCAAGCTGGTTCCTGCCCTTATCTGCTTGTTCTGATGCTCTGCTACAAAATCACAGCAGACCAGGTGCCTTGGGGAGCCTGAGGCTCACAAGAGGGAGCAAAATGCCTCTGTGCTGCAGAGTTTGCAGCATCATTTACTGTCAAACACTGAGTGTTAGAGCAGATACTGATCTGGCTAAAAGTGCAGCCATCAAAACCAAACCTTTTTGTTGGTGGTCATAGAAATCTAGGTTATTTTCCCCCACCATATTTAAATTATAGTTGTGTCACTAGGGCTTTAGTCTGAAACATGAACTTGGGTTTGCTGGAGTTGTGTCTAGCAGCCTGTGGTTTGGAAAGTTTGTGGTCATCACTTCACTTTTGGTATTGCCCTGAACCTGTCGGTGTGTGATGAGGCTGTAAGAAGTGAATTGGTACAGTTGTCACAGTTTTAAATGAAAATAAATATTTATTCCATATTCAAATTGATTTTTTTAACATAAAAAGATATTATTATCATTATTCCTTGTTTCTGTAGCTTTCAGTGTATGTTTGTACCCAAGCTAGGGCAGCTGCAGCCAGAATACCCCAAGAAGAATCTATTCTTTCATACAGTGAAATTATACTGCAGCTGTGCCTACAAAACTGAGCAAGGATGAGAGTCTCATTTTACTGCCTTACCTCCTTTTCCCTATGGTTTACTCCTGCTCTTGGGCTTGACAGAGGAAAAGAAGAAATCTGTTCTTGGGTTTCTGGAAAAGTAAAATTCTGCCTGGTTTTGGAGCCATAGCTGCTAAGTCTGTTCCAGCAGTTTGGTCTCCAGGGTTGTTTTTCCTTATAGTGAGAGTTCCTGAAGTGCCTTTTGTCTGTTTCTAGTTGGAAAAGATTTTGTGACCTGCAAAATGACCCTTGAAGTGTGATCCATGTTACTGCTGTTGTGAAGCCTTGGCAGATGAGTTTAGCTAGTTCTCTTGCCTGCAAAAAGCACTCCTTATGTGACTAAACTGTGGGAGCTCAAGGTTGCCTCTAATAATGCTGAGAGGCACAAGAATGTGTTGTCCCTGCATAAATGGGAGAAGGAAAAGAAGTCCTTTTTGGCAGGATATTGAAGTGTGATGTAAGGCATGGGATTTACTGGGCAAAGAGCAAGTAGGGAATAAAAAGGTTTACTGGCAGGCTGCAGTCAAGGTTGCAGACATCATGTGCTGAGTAAAGTTTCCTTGTGAAGCAGAGGTCTGGTGGCAGTCACCCCAGTTTCCTCAAATCCTGGCTGTGCTCTTGGCCAGGCAGCATTAGGGATGCAGGTTTTCCCTCTGTCTTCCTAGTGCTGCCAGGCTGGTGTCACCTGCTCTGCGAACTGTGAGATGCTGATACAAGCTGGATAACACTAATGCTTTGCATTAATTTGGCCTCTTGGAGAAATCAATCCATCACACTAATTGGGTGCAGTGCTTTGGTGCCAGGTGGCTGTCTTGAATCCAGAAAGTTGGAGCACATATGGTCTGCACTGACTTCTAATAAAGAAAAGAGTTAGTGCTGGACTCTCTTTATTTTTCCTGCTTGCACAAGTTTAAGAGGAGATGCTGAGCCATTGCCTCTCTGACTTGCATCCTTTGGAAACCATACCTCAACTTTTACAATTGTTTGATTTGGGGAATGGAGATTTAAATTGCCTTTTAGGGTCCATATCTCCAAAAGAGAGTTGAATTTGTGCCTACTGAAAGCTCTCATTCACTGTCCTGATTTTTGTCGATTGAACGACTGGAACAAAGCTATCTAGTAGCCACATCTTTGTGGATCAGCTTTATCCTCTTGGGCTGGAAAAGAGCACTTGGGACAGAAGGAGGTACTTTGAATTCAGAGGAGTGTAACAGTGGTTTATAAGAGCCAATCTGTTGGGCTGAGAGTTCCCAGGGAATTGCAGTGTGATTCCACCATGGCTGTGGGAAGAGATAGACTGAGATTTCTTTCTGGCACTTGAGGAATCTTTGACAATCACTCTCTCCCTCTCAAATTTCCCAATCATGAATTCTTCTATCTCTTAAATAAGTTTTTATTGGGGATAAAAATCACTGGAACTATTTTTTTACCTTTTTATAGAAAAACTGCTTCTTAATAAAACAAACTTTGAGAACATTTTGGCCAGCTCATAGCTTGTTCAACACACTGTGCTGTTGGTGATGGTGTCAGACTACCATTTGGCCAGATCTAACAGTTCCTGGAACCTGTTCCTGATCTTATAGAGATGTTGCCTATTGGTGAATGACTTCCATACCTTCCCCTGTGCAATGAAACTCAAGAAGAGAAGAGCCTACATCTAGGGATGTGGGACATCTGTCAATGTATTGTGTCACTTGGAGAAATCCTGTTTCTTCTGAATATTAGAGCCCTAAGCCAGCCTTTCCTTGGTGTGTGAGAAGCAATCAGGCAACTGCAAACAGCTTGATCTATTTGAAAGATAAATCACCTCTCATGTTCTTTGGTCATCATCATTTTAAACCTGACAGAAGAGTGCTGGAGCTGATTGCTGGGTCACAGCAGTCCCTGAGTAAATAAAAGCTGGGAATGTAATTTGTCTTTGCAAAGTAAAACATTTGATTAGAGGGGAATGACAAATAAAATAGCATCTAAGCACAGTGGCTGCAGCCAGAATCCACTTCAAGGTTTCATGCTGATATGCCTTGGTTACTGGATTGAGGATCCTTGGTCTGGGATCTGGGTTGTCTGGTTGCTGCTGTCTCTTTTGTGACCCTGTAGTTCAACATATTTGTACCTCTGTCTCTCACCCTGTATATGTTTATGCAAAATTAGTAATGTTTCTTCATTTCTGAAGTCTGTATGGAGATTTCCTGGGGTTCTGTAATGCCAGTCAGAACCAATATCAACATAGATGTGACTCAATGGCATCAGTACAAGCTTGGACACCAGGAGCTGTCATGCCTGTGCTGTCATGTTTGTGTGGCTGTATGATGACCTCTCCATGATGGAAATTCCATGGGCCAAATGTTGAACAAATATAAACCAGCAGAATATACTTAGGTGACATAAGTTGTGTGTCCATCTCTTCAGGTTCAGATACTGACCAGGGCTGGCACTTTGAGTGCTGGTGGTTTGGTGTGATGCTAACTCTGCATTGCATTGGCCATTGTCCAGTCTCAGAGCAGCTTTTGTGAAACCCTGTTCTTTCTGCTCTGCATACACGTGCTCTGTTACTTGGCAGTAAGAGAGAGTTCTTATTTTGTTTAATTGCTTTCTGACTCCATCTAAACTTTTGGCTCTTTTCACATGGCAGTGAGTTCTACAACTGTAAAAGTTAATTGAGGAGAAAAGGTATTTTCTTTTCTTTCATGTGTTTAAGCTCTTTGGGAATAATAATACAGTAAATATCAGAATAAGCTCAATTGTTCCCTGTGAGCTATCTGCAAGAAGCAGCTGACTCATTCCTGCTTGATTACTTGGTGCTTGGTCTTCCTTTTCTTAGTTGTTTTAAGTGCTCTAAAATACATTGCTAGATATATAGCTAGCATGACTTTTCTTGGGAAGGAATTCCTTTGGCCCAGTGATCTAGCTGAAGGAGGATGACAGGCTGTGTCATCACAGATGGGGCCAGGGTCATATACAAGGCATCTGAGACACATTTCAGCTGATGAAAACACTTGACAATTGCCTTTGCTCTTCTCTCCTGAATAACTCTCTGATTAGGGGATAAGCATGAAAAAAGAGCAGAATTCTAGATCCTAGATTAAATTCAACAGATTCACTCAAACTCCTTCTGCTAATTGAGGGCAGTGTGCTTCCAAAGGCACTGTGGCTTTTACATAAAGGTGGTTCTCCTGGAAAGAGAAAGACCCACTTGAAAAGAATCAAGTCTATTATTTTGTAGCCTTTATTTGCATGGTATTTACATTCCAGGATCCTTGACCTGGATGGATCAAGCTGAGAGCATTTTCTGCAAGTGTCTATTTGAACTCCCCTTGTTCTTTTATCTTTATAGCAGAAGTATATCAAGTGGAACCAGAGCAATGAGAGTTTGGAAATATGTATTATAACCTGTCCTCTTGAGGTTGAATGCAGCATGATTTCCAACAGTATGGATGCTGATGGTCCATCCAGTCCAGTTTTCAATGGCTCTTGTGCTAAGGTACCCTTGGGAAGTCTGGGCAGCAGACTGATGGATTGTGACTGACCAAGTGTACTCGTGCTAGCTTTCCCTTGGGAGCTGAGGAAGGGATAACAGTAGTTAATGTACAGAAGAAAATGGATGTGACTTTAAAACTACCATTTTAAAGTATTTGAAACAATGAGTGCCATATCATCTGTCCTGGAGAGCATCCTTGTCCATCTAGAGAGCTGGAGTGGTGGGGAAAGCTCCCCATGTGCAGCTGCTGATGTCCTTCATGGACCTGCCTGGTCCTTCCCTTCAGTGACCATCCCAGGGTGAACTCAAACTTTGTGTCTCTTCAGGCTTTTTGGCATGAACACTGAGCTTTCAGCCAAGACCCCAGTTAAAGCCACTGTAGGAGTGCCACATTGGGCTGTGGCAGGAGACCTTCATATGTGTTTTTCCATAAATCCTTTAATAGCCATAGGATGACAGTGATCATTTGTGGGTACTGATTAGCTGGCTCTTGGGAGAAATCTGAAAGCTTCTATCTTTTGTGACTTTCTAAGGCACTTAGAGCCTTGAACCTGTCTCTTCCTCCTCGTATTTATTATACATACTCAAAAATGTTTGTCCAGGGACATATTCTTGCTCCAGTTAGAAATTATTTGCTATTTACAGAGTGGTTACACTAGATACTGCACACTGGCCTAAGTTAATTGTTGGATCTTGGTGCTGTTTAATGGGGAAAACTTGAACCTGCTTTGGTGTGCAGCTGAGCTAGGAATTACAGCATTGCTCATGTATTGCTTCAGATGTTTCATCTCTTATCACTGATTTTAATATGAGTGCAAATTTATCCTAAGTGGATCTTTGCTCCCTTTTTATGAGGGTATTTCTACTGATGACATTTCAGGTTCTGTGTTGCAGTTTGCTTAGGAAAAAAACAACCCCAAACACAACCCAAAACCCAAGACAATGTTGCAAGGTTGACTGTCAGGCTTTTCAAATGGTCAATAAATTAACTGAGCTGCTGTGTTTCCCAGCCAAGGAAATGCTGTAACTCTCAACTCACCCATAGAGAAGATCTGTGGCTTGACGTTTACATCTCTTCTAAATTCTTAGTTTTGTCTCAGAGGAGATAAAATGATCAAAATGAATGTGTCTCCTTTTTCTCAGCACTACAAGACCATCACCTTAGCTATATTGAAAAATGTTTGTGTTACCCATAAAATTTCATGGGCAAAGTCAGCTTTTGAAACATGAGATCAAGAGTGATGAAGCTCACTGTACTTCCATCTCAAAGGACTTTATGGATCTCTGGTGTGTAAAATGATTTTGGCATTGCATCACAAACAGAATTGTCTTCAGGGAGGAATGAAAGTATATTGTTTCTGACATTTTTTTTTCCCTGACAGTTTTACACTTTGACATTTCTCTATCCCAACTTGTTTTTGTACTCACTGACCCAAAATATCATAATGGTCTGGTTCAAAGGCTGCAACTAGCCTCAAATTTTGTGCTCTGTTGAGCCTTCATTTCAGTTTAGTTTACTGAATTGTCAAGTATCTACCTGTGAGAGTCAGAGAGGGATGGGAAGACACCACTGGAATTCTGATGACTGAGAAACCATGACTGGGGCAGAAGACAAGATTTCATACTGCTGCTCTTGCATTATTCATGAGAAGATTAAACACTGTTTTGACCTTGAAATCTTTTTTTTTCCTTCTCCATTTAGGGTTAGATACAGAGGCTGTAGCCATGGAGCTGTTGCTAGGATGCCAGAAACTTGAGAAATCTGTCTTTCCTATGCAAAAATCTTTGCATCATTTCAGTTTTGCTGAGTTCTTGGATCACTTGCTGAGCTTGGAGATGTGGGTACAGCTCTGCCCAGCCTAGGTGTTGCCCCTTGAAGGAGAAGTGTGAAAGTCAGAGTAGTAACTCTTGCAAGGTGTAACTGGCACTGCAGACAGTGGTCTGGAATGTAGGACTATCTTTTTGTCATAGTCTTCTAGTCGTTCCTCCAAAAATGAGTATGAGTTCCAGCTCAAAAAGAAGTCTTCAATAGTAGAGACATTGAACAATGTTGCCTGCCCATTGCATATTTTTCCCCCTTGAATTTGGCAGGATGAGATGCTGTTGTATTTTAGATCTACCTAGGCAGCCTCATCTCCTCGGATGGTAAGATTGACAGAGAGATAGACAATAGGCTAGCAAAGGCATAGAGTGCTTTGGGAAAACTCTATCAAAGAGTCTGGCGAAATCAACCCTTGAAAAAAAGTCCAAAGCTCAGTGTTTCTAGAGCCATTGNCGTATGGATAGAGCCCTCCCCAGATCTTTGTTCGCAAGGCCTAGCCATGACAAGTATTTTAGATCCCTCCACCAACCAGTAAATGTGTTCTAAACCACATCCTAAGAGGCCACAGTCACAGAAACCTGCAAGAATATGGGTGTAGAGTGAGACCACCCTAACACCCTCAGGGCTGCAACATGATCCCTGGGAAAGACCAAAAATGAAAGAATTGTGGCTTAGATGTTGGAATTTGTCATGTCCATCCATTACACTGTGTAAAGGATGTGAGATAAATGCAAAACTCTCTCATAGACCTGTACCTAGCTACCCTTATTCAGCAAATATCTTCACTCTTAAATGTACTATTGTTCTGTCCAGTCAAACCTGGGCACTGTGGCCCAAGAATAAGATTCTCCATCATGGTTAGTTGAGCTCGGAATAGCTGTTGAAGCTCTGCAGTCACAGAGTGCAAAGTTTGCTTTTGGCCAGTCATGCTCTTAGCAATGAGGCTAAGGAAAGCACAGGAGCACACTTTGCTTGTTGTGAACCAACAGTAAGCATCTGTAGTTCTTTCCTTCTGATGAAGCACAGTTTATTTCCAAGTGTTGAGGTGCAACACAGGGAATGGAGGTCTGTCCAGAACCCTTGCAGGCAGGTGATGGGTGAGCTCTGAGAGGGAGCTTCCTTTTCCCACAGACTGGGTCAGCCTAGCATTAGAAGACACGTAGGCAGCAAGCAAGGAATCCTTGCAATGGTGGGAGGGAGTTTTCTCATCTCCTGGGCTCTGCTTTGCTGCTGGCAGGGAAATGTGCTTTCAAAGCACAAGTTACAAAAGAGGAGCAAGAAAACAAGATGCAAATTAGAGAAGAAATAAACTTCAGAAGCCTTTCCTTTGTGATGATGACTCAGTTGTTCAGTGAGGCAGGCAGCGTAGCTTCTGATGCATCAAAGGGGTGTTGCTGGATCCTTTCATCAGTTGCTCTCTTTCAGTGCCTTTGCACACATAGGGAGGCCATGGATTTACATGGCACCAGAGCTGCTTGCCTATACACCAGCCTGTTGCCATAAGTTAAGAAAACAAAGTGCAGGTGCAGAAACCTCCTTGCTGGTTTTTACACTCTACCAGAGGGCAGTGCCTCATGGTCACTTCTGTTTCAGTGGTGGGTCTGATGAGATGCAATAGATGTTTCTGCCTACAGGTACAGTACATATCTGAGGAACAAGCAATTCTTTCCTGCAGCCACCTCTGTTTCTTTCAGTTTATTCTATAGGATAGAGGAATTGCTGTATTTCCCCACCTACAGTAGCATCAAGTTGATAACTCAGCTTTTTTCCAGCACGATGCCAAGAGCAGGCTCATTTGCAGATGTCTTCCTCAGGCCTCCACCATTTGTTGTTGCTGAATAACTTTTCAGCTCTCAGACACAGCTGTAATGCCAAATGCTCCAAAGTGATCTGCCAGACTGGTAAGCAGTGAGCCAGAACATCATATGTCAGCTTTGCCAGCACTTTTCCTTCCAGTGCTTTACAGTTGACCTGTGGACAAACTTCTCCACCTCTGGAAGTCTTCAAGTCAAGACTAAGAACCTTTCTGAGTGATTCTGTTGAAGCCCAAGTGATTGGGGTCTTGGTGCATGGGGTAATTGGATGAAAGCATAAATGAAGCTGTTGATTCTACCAAGCAATCCAAGATGAGCTGACATAAGGATCTGTTCTGGCATTAAATGCTGGGAAGTGCAGTTCTGCAGTGGAAGGACAGCCTCTTACATTACCAGCAGTTGGTTCTGACTAGATGTGTTTGGAGTTGTTCTCAAGCCATTCTGTCCTGTAAAATGCTAAAGCTGAAAAGAAAAGCCTAGAGGCAAGTTGTGCCAAATGAACTTTTGCTGAGCTGCCTCCTAGAGTCCATGTGGGACATAGAAATAGTGTTAGTGCATCTCTTGTCTGCCCAGAGTGCAAACCTTGGGTGCTGGTTACACAGCAGCTGGCTCATACTGGAAGTAGTTTAGCATTGTGTATTGCTTGAAGGAGTCTATTGAGAAAATTGAGGCTTTTCCAGGTGTGCTGCTACTGTGACATTTGAACCAACCTGTCAATAACTTGTGTGCCATTGTAAATATAGGCAGCCTGGCATGTAGAAGAGAAAGGAATGCTTCTGTTTCTCTTTCCTTCTTGTTCTGCTAAAGGCTAAAGCATGTGTTGAAAAGAATCTTTAGACTTGCACTTTGAAAGATGCCTAATTCTGGTTACCTTGACTTTGGCCTTTCTACCTCACGTTTTGTGGGATCACAGCAGTCTTCCACCACTGAGAGAAAGGCAATATCCTTTGGCCAGTCCTAACTGGGGCATCTTCCTTTTGAAACAATCTGTAATGCCCAGTGCTGTTGTCAGATGGTGCTGCTTAAGAATAGATCTATACATTCAGTATTCTTCCCTCATTATGCCCAAATCAAGGGAAAAACTGAACCTGTAATTTTTACCAGCTGCTGTCAGAGTCCTGTGGCAACATGCCAACATCCTGGCTTCCGGGTTATTATGGACAAATGGAAAACTGGAGGAATTCCACTGACTTACCCATTTTGCTCAGGTGGTCCCTGGCTCTTTACTGGCACTGAGGGTTTGTTGCCCTCATTTTAGCAGAAGTCAGTCTAGCTCTTGAACTTGCATGGATCTAGAAGACCTTAACAGAGAAGTCTAACTTTGGAGATCTGGAAATTAAAGCACAAAAAGGCAGATTTCTTGCACAGGGCTGTACCCCAGGCCAGTGGCAGGGCTGGGGACAGCAGTTCTGTTGCTAGTCCCGGGATACATCTGCTGGACCACATCGCTTGCCAGAGAGCAGTTTAGGCTTTCCTTGTCCTTCTGGAATAACAACTTTGAAGCTATGCATTAACAAATTTAGCAGGGCTGCTGGCAGAGTACTAGTAGGAATTTGGAGAATCATTTAATTTAGTCCTCCTTGACTCAATATGATTTAGCTGAGGTACTAACGGAGCAGGACAGACCCGTGTGAAGAGTGTCACCAAGTGATTGCTCACTCTGCTTTCTCCAAGTACTCACTCCTGCATTAGTGACTCTGCTCTGTAGACCACCTGTCAGATGTGCCAGCTCTGTACATGCTTTCAAGCAATATATGCATGTATTGTAAATGTTAGCTGTGTATTTTGGTGGTGTAACAGCTGGAGCCCATTATGGTGTGACAACACTGCTCTCCTACACTGCCTAGGAAATTCAGTTTGGTCGACCTACATTTATCTCAGCCTCCACGTGAACCTGCTCTTGTAATCTCTCACTCCTGGGGCTGCAAATCTGAAACACTGAATCAGGAAACAGAGGCTTGCCAAAATGGTTAAATAAGCAGAGCCCGTGTTATTTGGAGACTGCCACTGTGTTTTCTTACTCACATGGTCCTGGAGTGTGTCTCCTGGTAGGGGGAAGGGAGTGTTTGTACATGTAGTTCTCAGAATGAGTCATTATGGTGAAGACTGTTTGGTTTTGGTTTGTTAATTTGTGTGTTAAGATTAGATGTCTCTGAAATAATAAGCTACAACTAGGCAAAAATCCTGGTCTGGCTGCTGGTACTGACCTGATGCATATGTGCTGTGTGAGCAAGGTAAAAAGCATCCTTTTTAGGGAAGGCTATTTTTAGAAGTTAAAAATCCTACCTCTTCCATGCACTGCCCTATTTTTAACCAGGAGTGCTTCTGAGCTCTCCACCCTGCTCCCAGCTGTGATCCACAGGAGCCTTCTGTACATCACTTGAAGAGCTTGGTGCCTGTTACAGGACAGGAGGTGTGTGGTAATTGCACTCAGGTAACCAGGGGCAAAATGGGTATATATATTAGTTTCATCTGTCTTTCAGCATTCTTTAGTACCACTCTCAGAGGAGGTGGCTAACCTGTGAGCAAATTTAGATTGGCAGGTAGTTAAACAGAGACACTGGCTTGGCTGAAGCTGTGAGATGTTTGGAGAGTAATAGAAAGGATTGGATGCTACACAACCCTCCACTGCTTCTTCCCCACCCTCAAGAGAATTCAGCCCTAGCAACAGCCCTGGCATTCCTGGCTCTTAGGGGAGAGCATCCCATAGATTAGAAGGACAAGGGTTTTGTAAGTGGTGAAGCATGGGGCAGGACAGCCCAAGGCCACAAAGAGGTGCAAGTTCCTTGGCTGTTGGCAAGGGAAGGAAGGCAGTGTGAGAGAATGGCAAACCCCATCCAATCTGTAGAAGGATTTGTGAGGAAAAGGGGGGGCTTTTTGTACATAATAGCTCCTTTTGCATCTATTAGAGTTGCAGCAGAATGATGCATGTTTTTGCAAGCAGACAGATGTTGCCTATTGAGAACTGGGTCAGAAAAGGTTGCATCTGCAATGAATGTGTGATTAGTAATTACCCTGAATGGCCCTGTGTGAAAAACTTGCTGATTCCTGTAACTTGCCATCTACTAGATGCTATTTAATCCCACTTAGGAGCTTTTGAAAGTCTGGCTAACAGTGTCTTTGCAGGTGTGATGTAATGAGCATCTTTTGTGATGCTGAGATCTGAATAGACATGATAGACACAGAGCAGGGAGGGATGTGATATACAGACAGGTGAAGAGTGTGTGTAAGGGTTGTCTGTGAGAAGGAGGTGGAGAAGAATGAAGGGAGTTTGGCTAAAAGTGAGAGAGGAGGTAATAAGATAATGATGCTCTAAGGGAGGGAGAGGATGGTTCAAAGAGAACCTGAACAACAGGCTTGGAAAGCTGCTGTCACAAAGGGCATGGTCTGCCTGGACATCTCTGCTTGAGGGTTTTCTGCAGCTAGTTCTTCTCACTTTTAAGTCTTTACCTGATTCATCCTTGCCATCTTCTCTAGGAGTGGATCTCATTATGTTCACACTCTGGCCCCAGGGATTGGTGATCTTGAGCAGCTTGTTGGACTCTGAGTGTCTGTTCCCTATCAAGTCTGCTTGTTGCCTGGGCTTTTTCTGTTGTTTTGGTTTTGTTGTTTGTTGGTTGTTTTTTTTATCCAAATACTCTTAAATGTGCAGGTAAAAGGCTGGCCCTGAGAAGTGGAGACTGTGGCTGGAAAAGAGCTGGATTAAGAGGGAGACTGGGATGGTGGCATTCAAGGGAGCTTAAACCACTCTTCCATGCATAGTTTTGACCATGCAGAAGGAGCAAATGCTAGGCTCAAGCTCCTTTTCTTTGCTTGACTGGTGGCAATATCCATGTCTTAGAGTTTACCACCAAAACCTCACCTCAGTTGATGATGAAGTGGCTGGATGCTGTTCTGCTTTCCTGATGTGTTTGATGCCCTTCCTTCACCACAGCTAGGCTGGCTCTCTCCCTCCCTGCCCTTCCTCTTAGGTTTGTATCCAGATAAATTACATCCCTGCTTTTCTGGGGAGGAAGGAAGGGTATTCACCCCATTGTGCTTCAGCTTTTAGGTCCTTTCAGTGAAATTGTCCTCAAGAGAAGTGCTCTGATGATAGAATGGACATGACAAACTTCTAAATGGCATGTTCAGCAATTTAGACTTTTTTTTTTTGATGGTGATAATGCCAATGTGACATGGTTGGGTTGTTGGGGTTTTTTTTTTGCTCCACTCACTCCTGCTTTTCTGTTGCTGTGTGGCCTGGGAATACAATATGCTACTCTGTGATGGCAGAGGCTGTTCTCACAGTGTTCCCATCACATTGAGCAGAAATAGGAAGAACAAGATGTACCATGAACAAGATTATTTTTGTGAGACTCCACTCCAGTTTTGTAATCCCAACTGCTTCAAAGATACGACTGATCTTTGGCATGTTTACCTACATCAAACAAGCTTTGAGGCTCTGCCCAACACTGGCTGTGCAATCTTGTAGCCAATTTCCCACCTTCTTGTTCTAAAGGTGTTTTGTGCTTAGCTCCCACCGGGATGCTTGGTTTGGTGGTCCAAGGGTGTCCTTGAGTCTTACTCATCTGGAGGGACAGCCTCTTTTTTGAGAGCTAGAAGGCTGACTGTGGAGCCTATGGAAAGAGGTAAGGAGTGACAGAGGATGGTTTGTGTCTCAGGTGGACTGAATTGCCTCTGAGTATGTTTCTCAGTCCTTGGAGGATGTAGTATCTATAAAATAGGTGCATCACTTATCTGTCTAAATATGAGGGATGCAGCTGAGCTGGAGAGAGATAACAGACATTTGGCCGATTTGTGGATCAGTTATATCTGTGAATTCTATGTAGACAAAAAATACAGAAGTACTGTGGTGGTCTTTGCTTGCAAAAAGCTCCAAGAAGTTACCATATATTGGTGTCATCAGTCAGGCTGTTGTCCTTTGCATGAGGCTGCTGTGTTAGTGATACACTTGAATGCTATGTCCCAGTGGGAGACCTGGACTGAACATGATGGGGAAGATGGCCTCTTCTATTTGATTGTTAATTATCTACCTTTAATATAGTTCAGGCACTTGAAGCTTTATTTTTAGAGACTGGTTCCTTCTTGTAATTAGATCTAGTGGCTGAAATAGCTGTTCTTTAATGACCCAGTTCACATCAGGACTGACACTGCAGCCAAAAGACATGTTCCTACCCTTCTTTGTGTCTCTGTATCCCATTTTCTTAAAGTCTGGGAGCAGACAGATAAGCTTCTTGTGAAAGCTGGGGAGCTGAAATGAGCTGGAGCCACACTTGTGCTGGGCTCTTACCACTGTGCTGGGCCAAGGCAAGAGCAGAGCCTTCACCTGGTCTCAGCAGCCCAAGTGCATCATCATCATCAGAGATTGCCCTGCAGCATTCCCCTCCAAGCAATGTGTTGTTATTCTGCAGATGTATTATGCTAATATTGGACTCACTATTGAGGTTCATGATGCTCTTGGAAAATAATTAGAACAGTGATATAATATATAATCAATATAAACTGATGGACTTGATGATCTTAAAGGTCTTTTCCAACCTAAAAAATGTTATTATTCTATGATAATATTCTCCTTAAGAAAAGTGTTGGAAAAAACCTCACAACCCAAAGATGGAGCATAAGAAGGGCTTTTTCAGCCCAAATATTTTCTGGCTCTGTCTGACCTAATCCATGAGTAGGAACCTGGCCTTCTTGGTTACAAAACATTGCACATAATGATGCCAGGAGCTAAGCTTTATCAGCAGCCTCTTCTTATGAAAGATTTGTTGTGTAATGGTGTGTCAGGTGTTATTTTGCTGTGATTTAAGGGTCTGGGTCTGCTTATTGATTTAAATATTTTCCAAGAGCATTAGGAACCTGGATACTGGGTCAGGTTTCTGGCTTGCAAGCCTTACAGTTCAGTAACTCCCAAGCTCTTTTAATAAAAGCCCTCAGGAGAAGAGATGTACCAGGGTGCAGTGAAATAGATGCTCTGTTCACAAAGACAGCAGCAGCTGCATCAGGTGATTAATATTTTGTGCATCCTGACACTGAAATGCAGGGTTTGGCTGGAGGATCCAGGTTTTGTGTCACAACCACATTTTATTACATTTCAAGCTTCAGCAATGGAAACAGCACAGTTGCTTCCACATGATAAATAATGGAGATAAAAGCTGATTAAATAACAGCCCTCCAAAAGGGGAGAAAGTGCTAGGAGCTTTCAGCTGTCTTATCTTCTGATTTGCTTTGTCTTTGCTTTTCTTTTTTTCTGGAGGTAGTTTATGGTCTGTGGTCAAATGTTGCCTGGGAACTGAATTATGTAACTTTTAGCAGTGTTAATGTGTGGTGAAGTGAACACTGAGCCATTCAATTAACACTGCACTATTACTTACACTGCTACACACAGACATATCAATGGCATCTGCATTGGTGTTGGTTGGTCATGAAAATATTGCCTTTGTCAGTGGTAGAAATTGTTGGGTGGATGTGCAAAGGGGCAACAGAAGAGGCAATAAAATCCTGGTGATGCTGCTGCTTGGCTGATGGTGTTCCCTTGCCATCAGGGGACCTGTGCTTGCAGTTCTGACAGCTGAATAAACCTCAGATGGGTACTGTCTGTGTTGATGAGTAGATATTTCAGAGACTATCAAATTCTTGTGGTTTCTTCCCTTTTTTCCCCTCAAAAGCAGGGGAGGTCAAACCCCTGATCTCTCCAGCCCAGTGGAGGGATCAGGGGCTGCACTCCTGAGGCTTAAATGTCAAGCTCCCCCTGTGCTTGCTCTGATGTCAGAAAAAGCAGGAGCTGCATGGGTAAAGAGAAATCTTTGATTCAGCAGGATAAATGGAAGGGAACCTTAAACTGCCTTTTTACTCTCCAGATTTCCAGGTGTGTGGGGAAAGATATGAGATCTGTAATAAATATACATGGGATAATTTGTCCCTGATACTTAGTTCCCTACAACACATAAGGGCTTAAGGACAGCTTGAGTTAAGTGAAACCCTTTCAGACTTTTTTATTTAACATTCAATTCTAAAACAAATTTTGTCATGTCTTCAAGTTCCTTCTGTCTGAGGAGCAAAATGTCCTTTCTGCATTTGAGTACAAAATCCTGACCTCAGAGACATCTGAAATCCCATCACAAAGGTCTTGTACATAACCCACGAAGTACTGTGCTCCCAAAGGCTGTTGGGTGTGCTGGCCAAAATGCACACATGACAGATCTAGCAGCTCTTTAAGGGCTTATCAAAGATGCTAGGAGATGAATAAGAAGGTAGGCTCTCTGCAAACCTCCCATTGCAGGTGTCATGTTTGCTTAACTCCCACCAGGAGTTTCTGTTAGCAGATTTACGGGGTTGGCTTAGATTTATGGCAGAGAAATGAACATGAAGGCCCTGAGGGATAGAATCAGTTCCTGCCCCAGAGCAAAGTCCTGCCCTTATCAGCGAGCTCTGAGCCTGGCTGCAGAAGAGCAGTTTGAGCTCATTTGCTGTCAGCTGCATTTTGTGCCTCCCTTAAACAAGAGCATGGTTAATGCTAGGTTAACCATGGACTGGGTGATCTTTTCCAACCTGAATGATTCTCTGACATGCTCCTAGCCAAGCCAGCTGTGTTACTTTGGGTGCAGTCCCAGCAGGAGGGCCAGTTCCTACCAGGGGCTGCTGTGCTCCTCTTGCAACCTCACCTTCCTGTGATCATTGGAAAAGGCCTGAGGGGTTGTTAGGCTTTTTTCCTTTTGTTTAATGTTGAAAGTGTTGTAAGAAAGAAAAAAGGGAGAGGTTTGTAAATGAGAGAGGTGAGTTAGCTTGATGTCCAAAGTGCTGGCTTTCATCGTGTTTGATCTATTGTAGGAATGATGTTTGCTTATCTCTGGTAATGACTGGCCTGGCCCTAAATCACCTCTAAGCGATTGATGTTGGTGTTCAGCATCTTAGCTTCACCAGTAATATATTTTAACCCATGCAGTATGTGGATGAATGGTGCTTTTCATGAGTGCAGCACAAGCAACCCACTGTGTCAACCAGAGGCCTCACCCTAGGAAGCCAGTCACCCACAGCTCAGAAACCTTCCTGGTTTGCATTGACTTTACCTCTGTGTTTGATAACTGGTTATAAAAACACTCTGCTTGACAGAGTATTTGTTGGTCTCGCTGATCTCTTGGTAGATTTGGGCCCTGCAGTGGAGATGGAGCTAGCAGCGTTAGCAGCTGCTTGCAACCCTTTGTGCTCTGGTGGCTTTAGTGCTTACAGCTTGGCCAGCTTTCAGAGCTTGACCCCAAGTTTACCATGCAAAGTGTCTACCTCAGGATTAGATTTTGTGTTTCAGCACTGTGTCTCAGTGGTTTTGGTTGAACATATGTTATTTTATCATGTTAAATAGTAACATAATTCTTAGTGCTATCATGTACTCCCATGTCTTGCAATCTGGGGAGAGAGAGTTTTGTAGCCTTTTGTCATCACTAAGTGTGCTTGACTTTGAGATCTGAAAGATTTTATATCATGCTGAACCTCTGAAAGATTTTATTTTGTGTATGCTTGGTTGAGGTCTAGGTTAATACACCTCCAGAATCTTCATCTGTGATAGGCATGCACGTGTCATGGCTTCAAGGAGCTGACAAAGACCTTGCTTGTTCCTATCCTTTCTCAATGGCTTAGGGGCCAGGAGCTGAGTCAAACCCCCATTCATCTCTTTCTACAATTGCTTATAGTTTGCATTTCCACCTACAAAGCACTTGTTTTTCAGGTCTTCCTGCATGGCAGGATCAACTCTTTGAGTGCTGCTTTTTGAACCCAAACTTACCTCCTTTATTACTAGATTTGCCTGATATAACCTAGTTCTGACTAAGCTAGATATCTTTTTTTATGACTATTTTTACATAAGCACAGAGAAAGGGGATTTTTCTTTTTCCTGGTAAAATAATGACCTGTAAACTGATGTGTGCATCTGGACATTGTCTCTGCAATACTGTATTTTTTCCTCCAGAGCCACCTTGGCATCATGCCCGTGTAATTAAGTCAAAACAAGTAAGCAACACGTGCTTTGACTGTGCCATGTGGCTCCCTATTGTATGTGTGACAATGGAGCTTCTCAGAACATGTGGGTTAATTAACATCTTTTAGGGCCCTGAATAATAGATAGTGGTGCACAGGGCTTTAACGTGTTGGGCTCTAATCAGTTTATTAGAAGACAGATGAAGACAACACAGCAGGGCTGTATTATTCTTGCCTCCAGCTCTGGAAATTGAATTGCATAGCATTTATTTGAAATTAACCAAATGCAATCTGTTTAAAAATGTACTAAGACCCCTTTTTTGTTCAGGTCTATACTTTACTTGTTTGTTTGTTTTCACTCTTTCTGGAGGGGAAGGACAGCTATGTTCAGCCCTTTCTAGAGCCTTGTAGGCACTCATCAGGATTGCTTTCCAAAATTCCCCCCTTAGCTTAATTAACATTACAGTCTGTACCCAAGCAGCATTAATTAATCAGTTGCAAATGGCAATTTTGAAGATGGCAGTGGTGACTACTGTTAGCAATCTGCAATCAGCTTTTGCTGCCCACACAACAGGGGTGGCACAAAGGAGCTGTGAGTAAGCAGCAGGCTTTTTGCTCTTTTCTTTGAATGTCAGAGGTGGAAATCCTGCTTTATTCAGTGGTTACACATCTCTGTCTCCACAGGGTAGAATCCAGTAGTGGAAAGGACAGACTCTGGCAGTTGGACACTCTGGCATGTTGATGAGTGAATCTCCTTCCTCTGCTACCTTGCAGCACACTCTGCACAAACACACACAAAGGCTGTCACATTGCCTGCTTTCCCACACCTGGAAAGCATTTCACAACCAGATGGAGATACCTTGAGCACTGACAATGCTTTTAGTCACATAGTAGGACTTGGGCTTGTCCTGTGCCTAAATAAGACTTGGACTTGCTGATTCTTGTGGGTCCCTTCCATCTGTGACCTACACCACTTGTGATTTTAGGAGAGAGACTTGCTGTGCAATGTGGCAGCTAGTAGAATTGCTTTTAAACTTGCCTGATGCATGCAAGAACCTCACAAGTTGAGAGCCAGGTTTTACTTTTACCATGTATTTTAAAGTGGAGATGAGTTTTGTGACCCTTTGCAGGATATAGGGATACAGATGGCTGGAAGCCTGTGCTGTAGTCACAACCTTTTCACAGCCCTGTCTGTGGTAGCAATATCCCAAACATGCCCTTGTCACCCCATCATTGAGATGACTTGCAGAACCTATGAAGTACCTGCTGGTACCCAACATGACCTCATTTACTGAGTATCTAGTGGCAGCACTGAAATGTGAATCTTTATACTCCTAAGTATATTCTTACTCCTAAGAATAAGAAGGAAAACCGCTTTCCCTGCAATGCTTTGAAGGGTTTTATCAGTTGGCAGTCCATTTTTTAGGCCTTTTCTTATGGGTACAGAGCCTCTGTGGATTCCTCCTCTCTCCATCACTGCTCAGCAGGCTGACAGCCTAGCCAGCAAACTTGAAGCTTCTGCTCACAATCCTGCTGCTTGCTGGCTTTATCAGAATGCAGCAGCCTCCATTCTTGAAGGGCTTTAGTGTGTTGAGTGGAAGTGAGATGCCTTGGTCATGACAGTGGGATAAAAGAGGAGCTTTCACCCAGGAGAGAGAGAATAGAGCATGGCTGGAGGGTAAGGAAGTTTGTGTGGTGGGAGCAGACAGATCCTCAGCTTAGCTGATGTTTTCCTGCCCTTGTAGGGGAAGCAAAGGGGAGATGCAGCACAGCCAAGAAGGACAGTAACATGGTCCCCAGTACAATGTGTGTGAGATAAGATGTTTGGTGATGGAGTGCCTGAGAGAGCCTGGAAAGCTTGGCTTGTATTGTTCCCTCAGCAGTGGGAAGAGAGGCAGATATATTGGGCTTAGTTTCTTCTCTCTTCAGAGGGAAGAAAGGCAGTATTTTTATTTTTTAATAATTTGAGATGAAGGACAGTGGAATGTGCAGTCCCAGAAAGAAGTATTGCTACTAAACTGAGGCTACAGAGATGTGACCTTTCCTAGCCTCTACTGTGTCAGCTGCAGAGTTTATTCCTCTAGCTGGTATTTAGGAGATGCTGACCCTTGATCCCAGCAGAGTTGCTCATCTGATCCCTTCCTAAACCAAAATGAGCTAAGTGACCATGAGCAATATGAGCAAGTCGTTGCTAATCTGGTTCCTCTTTACCTGAATGAGGCAGCATGGCTTTGCACCAGTGGCTCAGCCATCTGGCTCTGCCCTTGCTGCTTGCAAAACAAAGAATGAAAAGCAAAAGGGGGTTATGGCTGCACTTGAAAGGGAGTTTGTGACTGTGGTTCAAGTCTTACAGAACGTTTGTTACTGCTGTTGGGCAGACACAGTGGTGTGGACGTGGAGAACCACCCACCAAACTGTGGTGGGAAATTACAGTGTGACTTCTACTCTTTAAATACAGCTCCAGGTAGCTGGAGGCAGAATATGGAATTATCTGCTCTCTTCTTTATTCATGCCAGCTCTACTTTCTCTTCTTACAATGACAGGGGAAGGGAGAGGAATTTGCATTCCCTCTGCCCACAAAGATTACACAGGGCCAATAGGCAGCACAGAGTCACTTCTCTGAGATGACAGTCCCATGTTCACATATATTAACTTCTTTTGCCTTCTACCTCTGGATTATTCATGAGCCAGACAGTGTGCTGCCTAAATACCACTAGTGAGTAATGAGGATTAAGTGTTACCTCTAATTCCCTTGTTATGAATATTTCAGAACTTCCTGTTCAGGCTTAACTGCTATTTTGGTGCAAAAAAGGCAAATCTTGGGAGTTGAGCTGCTGTTGGCCATGCCATCACAGTGCTGTGATTTGGGTCTGGCCTGACACATACTCCAGAGAGCTAAGCTCACTCAAGCCTCTTATGTAGATGTTTCTGAGAACCTCTGCACTGAGAGAGAAGCACTCATTACTGGAAGAGGTAGATTTTTAGTGTGCAATGAATGTGATACATTTTTCCTTCTCACTGCCGCTGCTAGCTTTTCTTTGTTTCCCAGTTTGCTTTCTGAGCTAGGAAATTCAGGTCCTGAGCCAGTGCATGAGTTAGGGTGGAATTTGGGAGTTCATGGCTTGCTTCCAAATCAGGAATAATCATATGTGAAATTTGGGATCAGGTAGGGAGGTGGTGCAGGTAGTCCTCTGGCAACTGAAGCAATTGAAATGTGGTCTCCTGAGGGAAGATGAAAAAGGAATGCTCTAATACCTGGGCTAGTAATGGTAACACTGCCTCTTTTTCCTTTGGCAGACTATGAAGCATAGGTTTGCCATTTTGGATCATGGTAATGAAACAAAACAAGCAGTCCTCACTGGGAATTTGTTTTCTGGAAGTGATGGATCAAGAATATTCAGGAGATTTGGAAGTGGATTTGCTCAGTTGGAAGGGGTTTTTAGATCTCATAATCCCCTATGACACAATTTGTGAGAAAGTGAACTGAAAGCAAGCAAAGGGATGGGTTTTCAGTGCCCATCTTGAGGAGCAGCTGAGGAGATCCATAGGTGTTGTCTGTGGTGTGCAGGATGTCTCTCATCAAGCTCTCCCCCTTTTAAACACATTAAAGCCTTTCTCTGTCTTCAGCACTTCTCTGCAAATCCAGAATGATTTCAAATGCTCATATTAAAGGGTTACAAAGATTTATGGAAATGTTTTCCTCCTCTAGGCACCAAGAGGTGACCTGCTTTCCCCCATATTATCTTTTCTTGCTATGACAGGACCACAAGTGCTTTCTTCTGCAGACTGTGGTGATGGAGAAATGGCACAAAGCAGTGGTTCAGGGGCCAGGGCTTTGTTCAGTGCCTGCCATCACTTGAATGGGTTGGTTTCAGTACATTTCTTATCAAGCAGCCTGCAGAAAGCAGGATCAGTGCTAGTGAACAGTCCAAGGGCTGGATTGACCACACCTTTTGTAGCAGCACCTGTTTAGTGTGGCCACTTCAGGATGGATGAAGAGCCCTTTATAAACAGCATCATAGATCTGTGTGTCCCCAGATGGGCTTTATCACTTCAGACTGTGTCAGTCAGCATCTTTTTTTTGTATTACAGCACCTGCTGTTGAAAGGAATAGTAGTTTTCCCATACAACATCAAGTACACTTTCTTCCAATCTTCCTTTCCTCCACCTGCTCACCAATTCAGTATTAACAATGAGCATAAATGCTCAGTTTTGCATGGTAAAATTGTACATGTGGACAGCTTAAAATTATCCTCTTATAAAAGCCAGGACAAGTAGTCCTACACTGACCCTGGTGATAAAGTAGATGTGACCCAAGACAGTTTTGCCATAATACTGCTGAGCAGTGATACACTTCCCTGTAGTCATGAACTAGATGGACTCTAATCTGTTTGGACTCTGCAAATGGCATATTACCAAACTGTCCTTTGTGACAGACTGTAATTATTATTCCAAATGGCTACTATCCCCTACTAGTATTATGTGGTTAATGGGAAAGAAAACTTTTCTCTTTCCTGAGTGGAAAGCTGTAATAATTTGCCTGAAGGCTTCAATTAGTGCACTTGAGACTAGTACAGTCCATGATTTTAGTGCCCAGGTAATTTCCTTTTAGACACATGCCTTGCTACAGTCTTGTGCATAATCTTGCCAAAATGCAATGATGAAATGATTAGAACTTTCTGCTAGAGCCTCCATGTTTGAAGATGTTCATAAAGGACACTTCAGACCAGAAATTCCCTTGGTCATCTCTGCACCATTCTGCTGGGGAAACAAGACACATGAGGTTTGCCCAAGTGAAACCTGCAGGGTGATTGCTAGGTTGTGTCTGCTGGGCACTTCCCACTATGGCAATTTTCTACAAGGTCTACTCACCCATCTTGAGGTGTTTTGTATTGAATTGGTCCAAATCTTCAACATGAGATTATCAATGTTGTGTCATTTGGATGGGGGCAAAAGGTTTTTTACTATGAGGTAATAATGAGATGAAACAAAACTCGGTTGCCGTTTTCTCCTCTATCAACACAATGTTTCAGTAATTTCTGTGAAGCATTTTGAGATTGTTTCTTTTTGCCAAAAGAACAACCCCCACAAGGTCTGATGATTTGTCTGGATGTTGGACTAAGGGAAATATTTCCACACTGATGGAAAAATCTTTCAGTAAAACTGAACTGCTTTGCCAGAGAGAACCCCAAGCCTCTCAAGCTGAGTCCATCAAGGCAGTGTTTGTTAGGGAGGAGGCAGGCAGAAGGCACCTATACACCTGCAGAAACCCAGAGCTTTCAAGCCTTTCTTGTTCCCTCAAGCCAGCTAGGGCACAAGAAGAAGATGGGAGCCTGGTATTTGACAGGTGAAAAAGATCCTAGATTTTGACTAGGGTCTTTTTGGCTATCATTAGCATTGTCTTTGCTCATATCCTATCGAAGCTGCTCAGTGCCACCTGATCTGGGGACAAGGCTGGTGTACTCTGAGTAGTCACAAAGGCAAGTCCCATTGTCCAAAAGCTCTATGGTTTCAAACCTTTCACATTTCTACCTTTGTTGCTTACAGTCTTTCCCTGTTCTCCTTTCAAGCCTGTTTCTCCTTGAAGCTACACTGGTCCCATAACCAGACAGAGTGGTTCTTGCAATGGGTTTCAACAGCACATTAATAACTAATCAAGGCTGGAATCATAGCAGGTGGTTTAAAAGGGCCTGTTGGTCATCAGTTTGCTCTCTGGCAGAAAGCCTGCCCTGGAAAATGTAATTACTGTCCAAAAGAGTATGACAAAGTCTGCCAAAAATAATAAGAGCAGCTCATCACCCAAAGCCACAGCAGCTGAAACGTGGCAGTTTGCATGGTCTAGCCAAGCAAGGCCCTGCAGGGCTGGGCACTCACTGCAGTGGGGCACGAGACACTGCTCTGCCTCCTGCAAGGGGCTCAGTTTTCCTGGATTGGGTCTTCATTCCTCTACATGGAGGAAAATGTGGCCCATTTTAACATTTCCCACAACAAAATATTTTGAGAACAAGACATCTGAAACATCAGTGATTTTTTTCTCACTTGTTTTTTTATATAGCTGTGTGTGATGGAATATGAACATTGATCCCATAGAAGTGACAGGATGTTTTCCAAACCACCAAATAATAGTGTGTTCCATTCTGAAATTCTGAGAAGGAGAATTGTCAACATCCTACCCTTCTTTTTCCCCTCCCAAATATGAAAAGAAGGATGAGGAGAGTCTCACAAAGCCTCTTGGCTTCATCCATTACATTTTCCCAGTGGCACACTGGTTCATCAAAGACTCTCTGACCAATTTCACTTCCCAGGACTTTGCAGTCAAGATAAACCTCATGAAGTGATGCTCTAAGGAAGCAGGTAGCTCTGTTTGCTGATTGGGAAATTGCTGTTTCCAGCCTTCTTCTGTAGGATTCCTCCCTCCAGCAGTTCTTTCAGCTGGATTCTTTTACAAGTTATGAGTATCTTAACTTGGATTGCTTTGCAGGACTGGGCTTGGAAGTGCCAGCTCTGGCAGTTTGGCTGGCAGGGCTTGTAGCATATGAGTGGTAAGGAGCTCTATAAACCTCTCTTAATCCAGCTCAAGTTCAGCCAGAATAGGTCAGTTATCTGAAACTGGTTTCATTTTCTGAGCACTTACTTCTGTGGCTTCTCTCAGGCAAGGGCTACCTCCCACAGAGTGCCTTTAAACTGGGCCATTCTGATGTGTTTGATGTTCAATGAGGTACTCAGGTGCTTTTAATTCACTTCCCAGCTTTACTGTGGCAGACAAGTGCTGTCTTCTTCCAGAGCCTCCATCCTATCCCTCTCCTGGAGGGCTGGAAAAGGGCTTTGTTTTCATCTTTCAGCTGTGGTTGTGGATGCTTAATTAAGGGAGACAAGCCCATAATTGATAGCAGCAGCTGTTCTCTCCCCTGGGGAAAAAGAGACTCTTCAGGGACAGGGTTCTCCTTGGCACAAAGGAAAATATTCTTGTGAAAGCAGCACTAGAGAGGCTGGCAGCTCCTCATGGCTTCTGACTTTGTGAGAAACCTCAGGAGGATGTCCATGTGCCTGTAATTTTGGGAAATGGAGGGAAAGCTGGGCACGAGAGGTGAAATGCTAAATAAACTCTTTATCAGAACCACAGTTCTCTGGATCCAGCTTCCAGGGTTTTTGCTTATGATGCAACTGACTGCTAGAAATTCTATTGGAAGTAATCTTGGATTGGGGGATTATCCTGCATCCAGGCAGCCTCCCCATCCCCCAGAACAGACTAGCATCTGGCATCCCTCAGACTTCACCACATGGGGTAAGTGGAGGGGGAATGTTTGGAGAGTGTTGTCAGACTGGACCACCTCCACTGTCTGCTCTGAAATGTTTTGTGGGATGCTAGTGCTGTCCTGCCATAAACAGTGTGTATTAAGACTTCCCCCAAATGTCTCTTGCTGAGAAGATTGCCATGGAGCCAGGCATGTCTGGAGGTACACCACCACCATGCTGCCCATAGTGATCCCTGCACATGGTGTGGGGAGACCTCAGCATCCTTCTGCTACCATCCCAAGGAAGCAGGTGGATCTCAGACCCTCTGCAGTGAGGGAGCTCAAAGGGAAGAGGGGGGATGGAAAGAGGTGCAAGGATCCCAGCATCAAGCCATGACCACTCACTAGTAGAAGTCTGGCACGTCACAGGCTAGCACCCTAACTGTGTGACTATCCTCCTTAAGCAGCAAAGGGTGGATTTGATCCAAAGCCAGGTGAGGTCAGTGCAAGAGTTCCCATAGACTTCAGTGGGATTTTGGTTAGTGCAGAGAATTACTATTGTCAAGAGCAAATCCTTTTTTCTAATGGAGTTTGCAGTATGAGGAAGCAGAACAACAGAAGTTTTGTTCTCAATTTCCTTTCCTTCCTGACAGCTCAGCCATTGCTAGACTAGATTAGATCTTTTCTGCAGAGGAAAGCACAGCACTTTCCTAAATGGTTGCTGCAGATAGCTGTTATCAGCACGAGGTTCCCAGCAACTTGCTTGACATCATTGGTGATTCCCAGATGTCTCCTTGCTTCAGGAATTCAGGATGGCCTTAGCCAGCACTAGCTGCCTGTGAGTCATCCTCCCCTGTGCAGCACAGTCTCTACCTGAGCAGCAGCGAGGCAAAGGGAGCTTGGAAGAGCCATCCCAAAAGGTGGGAGAACTGCTTTTGCTAGAAGTGAGAGGAAGAAAGGGCAAGCACTAAGAGGCATTAGAAGGACTGGAAATGTAGCAGTGGTTCCTCTGCTGCTGTCAGGCAAGAGATGGGAAGGAGGAGTGGGGAGTTTTGCTGGGAAGAGCCTTTGAAATGCTGAGGTTGGCATGGAGGAGACTTGGTTGGGAGGAAGCAGAAGCAGAAGCAGAACTGAACTTTTCTTCACGACTGCATCATTGCTTAGAAAAGCAACAAGCTGTCTGTATTGACATAAAATGTCATAGAAGTGGAACTCACAGGTTTCTCATTGAAGGTACGTGGGATGGGAGGGGATACCCCCAAGACTGAGGTTAAAGAGAGAGGGAGGCAGTCCTGGCAGCCTTATCCTCAAATGAATGTGTTTCAAGTCTGTGCACAGCTTAATAACAAATAAATAAAGCAGGAAGGCAGTATTGCACCAACCCCCAAACTGACAAATGCCAAACCTCACATTTGTCAGGCTCTGAGATTCTCCCTGCATGTGTGAATAGCTCATTGTGCTCTGTCCTACGAGCTGTTGTTTACTTTGCCTGGTGTATTTTAGCTTGTAAGGAGGATGAGAGGTGCTGGCTGCTAGAGAATTCAAGGGATGGAGATAAAAATGTTCAAGAGCCTCAAAAAGGACTCGGTGCCTGTTTAACAAACACAGGTTGTGCTCACAGATGGAGTAGAGAGCTTGCCTGAGCAGGGGAGAAAGGGATGGGAAGGATTTTGTCTGGTATATCCCTGTACTCCTATGTAGGATCAAAACTACTTGGTTTTAAATGGGCAATTATTCAGAGGAGAATTGCAGTCCTGTACAGAGGAAAAACTGCCCTGGAAGTGCATTTCCATACTAACCTATTGTTGGGACCATTCCTAGGAAATAACACAAGGGTCTGGAGAAGAGGAGGCTCAGGGGAGACCTTGTCACTCACTACAACTCCCTGCAAGGAGGTTGGAGTGAGATGGGGATAGGTCTCTTCTCCAGGGTTAACAGCAAGAGGACAAAAGGAAGTGGCCTCAAATTGCACCAGGGGAGGTTTAGTTTGGATATTGGATATATTTCTTCCCTGCAAGAGTTGTTAAGTCTTTGGCCCAGGCTGCCTAGGGAGGTGCCGGAGTCACCATCCCTGGAGGGGTTGAAGAAATGTATAGAAGGTCTACTTGGGGCCATGGTTGAGTGGTGTGGGAGTGCTAGGTATGGTTGGATTTGATGATCTTAAGGTCTCTTCCAATGATTCTGTGAAGTCTGGCTGCCTTTAGCTAAAGCAGCACCCCAGATTTGGTAAAGCAGGTGTCTGTGCATAATGGCTGGGAGGAGATGAACACAGCTCAGATGCACGTGACAGACCCATGAGAAAAGCATACTTGGCATTTGAGCATATTTTTTCCTTCCAGAGTCTGTGTGATCCTGTTTCCCAAGGTAGTTAGCACAGAGAAAAGTTGTTTGAAAGGTGGAAGTGGCTAGTTCAAGCCCACAGCTCTAGCTGGTGTATTTGTACTGTATGTCAAAGGGGAGCCAGCCATGTCTTGTGGGCTCCTGTCAGTGTGTGGATAAGCTGCCCTGGATTTGCATGCTATAGTTAGGTATGTTCTTGCACTTGCTTCTTAAAGTGAGTTGGCTTCTTCTGATGTGATAACAAGCAATTTCCAGGGACAAGAGTGGGAGCCAGCAGGGTAGGTGGAGCAAGTGACTTGTCTTTACACTGCATGCTCAGCATTGGCTTTTTGTGATACACCTGACTGGAGAGGGCATGCATTGTGGAGGTTTGTTTCTTTGCTTTTTGCAGAAGGTGATGGAAAAATGGACTATTAAGCTCTTTTTCAAGAGTTTGCCTAACCCAGCCTGAGTCTAACATCTTGCACTGCTTATCCAAACTGCCTGTAAATCCTTTGGAGGAAGAGTCATATCCTTTATGAGTATTAAGCAAGATGTATACCTTCAGAGATGCTCTTTATAGAAATAACCACTATGAACATAAGCATTTTGACAGAGGGTAATGGGGACAGCTTTGTACAATGCAGAGAGATCTATTAAACCACCACGTGGGATGTGTGTTTTTGTAGGCAGAGTGTCTGACCAGGATGCTTGCATGGACTGATGTGATGCTGCAGAGTGTTTATATGCAGAGTGTATGCAAATATTAGGAGACAGGGAAGTGTCAGAGTGATTGCAGCTTAAGCAGGAAAACACTGCTACAACAATACCACTGCCTTCCTAATCCTCCATGAGTGCTCACTGCTTTAGTTAAATATGCAGAGACTGATGGAGATTGCTGCTGGATTAGTGTCTTGTGTGACTGGTGCCAGGGATTGATTAGCATAAGCAAATTTCTTCTCCAGCTTCCCATCAGTAAGGAGAGAAATGCAGCAAGCATTCCTTGGAAAGGTACTGGGATGCTGAAGAGGCAAACTGTTTAGAAGTGGGAAAGAGTTTGCTCCTGGTATCAACTGATGGGACTGAAGCAATCCCAAGACTTCTGTAGTGGGAGCATCCCCATAGTTTACCTGGCAGAGATCACAGGTTGGCTACTTTAATGTTTGTTTTGCTTGCCAAGGCAATTTTGAGTGTTGTGGAGCTTTGGGCATCGTGTGGTTTCTTTCTCTGCAATCTTGTTGGTGATGCTATTGCAGCAGCTGGACAAAGCAGTCACCTAAAGGCTCTGGGCTTGGTTTTTAGTTGATTTAGGGTTGAGGGTTGCTTGGATTTTCTTTATTTCTGTGCTTATCAGAATGAGGGCACAAGCCAGGTAAGAAGTGAGCTTTTGAGCTGCCAGAAGTGCACCTAGTCATTATGGAAAATTTGGGGCTGGATGCTGAGCTTGTGCTCCCAGTGCAAAAGTTCAGTCACTTTTTGTGCTGCTCTGCAAACGTGTCCATCAGGATCCCCTGGGGCTGTCAGTTGTTGCTATAACACTGATCCTTGCCTTAATCATGCTGGGGACAGGGATTTGCAGATAAAACAAACTTAAAGCTTGGTAATAATGGAAAAATGCAGGGTAATTCACCAGGCAAAATACCTGCTTAAGGAGTGAGATTTCATCTCAGAGTCAGCAGACGTTTCCTTGGAGAAATCCTGAATTCTGATGGAAAGCAATATTTAAAGGGACACTGGTAGTCTGGGGAGAAACCTTCACCTAATGTACATTGAAGTCCTAGTAACCTCTTCAGGGATTAATATCTGAATGCTAAATGCAGGCCAGAACAAAGAACTATGCTGTGAAGAAGTTAGTCTTTTCCAGTAGGCAGGAGGAAGGACAACACCATGAGCTCTCTCTGCAGCTCTGGAAGAATCACATCAGAAATTTATGTATGTAGCATGGGCACATTTTTTTCCTGCCTCTTGATAAGTAAGTGAAACCCTCACCCCCCCAAATTTAGATACAGCCATTTAGTCTTATTAAACACAGGGCTAAATTAGTCATTCTGCATCATTTCCATACAGTAGTGAGTAGTTTGCATTAAAGAAGTAAATCTTTCTGAAGCAGGAGATGATTTTACAGGCTGTTGAAAATGGTTTGGTGAAGCGATGGAAAGGTTTAATAGGAGAAGAGGGGAAGAAGCTGACAGGAGATGGCCAAGGCTGCCTGGTTTCAAACTAGATAATGATTTCTTTCACTGGCTAAAGGCAGGGCAATCATGTACTGAACCCCTGTATGGGGCCCCTCACAAGTGGTCCCATGGAAAGGGGAGAAATCAGACTCAATCCAGCACTTGTGCTTTGCAGGTTTGCTGCTTGCTGGAGCTGTTTCACTGCCCAAAAGCAGCTGCAGGTTCAACAGTGAGAAGCAGGAGGTCTCAGGACAGTGCTGTCAGTTCTTTTTCCAGATGTTGTATTCCACACACAAATGCAGGCAGTGAGCTGTTGCAGTGGAATCAATGAGAAGGGCTCAGAACCAAAATTCAGATGTTTGTTCTAATGCATTTTGTGTCCCTGACTACTAAATATGCATACTAATATGCATAATGCTCTGTATCTTGCTACACTTCACAAGGAGGGACCAGCCTTTGTCAAAAGGTGGAAAAAATGGTGAGATGCAGTGAACAGTCCTTGGGAAGGTCAGGGCTGAGCAGGGAATTTAGTTACTCACTACCTCAGGAGTGCCAGAACATCCTTCCCACTCTCTGGCATTACTTGAGCAACCCTAAATAGATGTTCCCATCTGAGGGGTCTACTCTTTTTGAGCTCCTGAAGGCAAAACTGGTGAATAGAACATGTACAGATGGGAGAAACTTCCCAACCTCTTTGCTCCATCCTACCTCAACTCATACTAATACAGGGCTGGAACCAGTTTGATCCCCATCAAAACAAAGACTAAACATTAAAGTGACTTATCCCAAAGTTGCTCCTCATTAATTAACAGCTGTAGGCACTTGGAAACATCTGTCAGGTTTGTTGGAACATTCCCTTTGTCTCAGTGTTTGCACTGAGGAAGCAGAACAGATCAAAGTTGGTCCAGCACTACCTATTCAAGTTTCCTACAGTCCATCACAGTGGTGCAAAGAAGCAGAAGTGATCTGGGAGAGCAAGAGATGGTGATGGGCAGCTGGTTGTGTAGACAAGGAGTTGAGCAGCAGGAAAAACAGTGTCTTTCCGTGGTAGATGAGGAAAACTGAATCCAGGAAAGCTGGGAGGGAGAGGCTGAAGGCTGAGTGTTGTCACTAGGGAATGAGAGAACGCAGGCATCGCTGCGGCCGCAGGGAACGGGGCAGCTCGTGGCCATGCTGTCTGCCAGGGAGGATGGGCACAGCTGGGTGACTCGGGCAGGCTTTGCTGCCATCTGGGAGGAAGCAGCCCTCCCCTACCCTTACTGTGCAGTTTTGAGGTTAGGTCAACTGCTAGGACTCAGTGATCTGAGAGGTCATTTCCAGCCACGAATATTCTGTGATTCTGTGAAGTGACAGGCTCTGCCCACCAAATGCAGAAGCTTTTATTCCAAGCCCTTGAGGAGGAGTAGCTTGCCTGCAGGAGAATACAGCATGTCCAGTCTATCCTGTATGTCTTTGCTTCCTGCAGGCTGTGCTGGTTGGTGTCTCTTTAAGGGCAGGTCACAGAGCACAGGAATTACACTATCCCAGTAATCCCTTTGCATTGGCCTACCCCATCCTCCACACAGAGGGAAATGTGGGACAAGCAGGGTTTTGAGATTATCTGGTGCTTTGCAAAACCACTTCCCTTTGTGCTTTTAGAAAGAGCTTGCTCCTGCAGCAGGCAGGGGGCTGGAGATGACATCCCTGGTGGGGTGATGTCCCATGTGTGCTACAGCATCCCCAGGGCCATGGCAGCACCTGCATGTGCTCTGAGCTCCTCTGTGTACCCCATTGCATGGTGGTCACTGAACCACCTGGTCACTGTCATGCTTGGCAGGGATGACATTTCACTCCCTGATCCATTCCCTCACAGGGATGTAGTTACTTGATGCAATGACAGCAGTAGCTTTGCAGCAGAGAGAGTCTCCCACATCTTCCAAAATGATCAGCTTTTTGCTCACCAAAGCTGTTCCTTGGGGGGGGTGCCAGAGGGAACAGGCATTGCTTCAGCCATATGCTTTGTTGAAGGTGTGCTGCTCCTTAGGAGCTCAGTGCACAACCTCCTACACTCTAATTTCATGGAAATGCCAAGGTGGGAGCAGTCTGGCTCAAGGGAACCATAAGCCCAGCAGGTATCATGGATATCTCCTTGGCTAAATAAAACAAGATCCTCTTCAACACCAGGACAAGTCCTGACTTTGGGAACAGCTGTGGAGCATGACTTCTCTTGCTGATGCTGGCTCGTGGGACTGTGGCAGCAAGGCTGTCCTGACAGAGGAGCTTTGGGGAGAAATAAATGATCAGGTGCCACAGGGACTGTAATTCAGCTCCTTACTCAGCTCCATCCTGCAGCTGGGAACACTGGGGAAGTGTTGATGTATCTCCAAAACTGGGCTTTAAGTTGAACATCAGACATGTAGAGCAAAGGCATGAAGCAGGTGGCTGTGATAACCTGAAAGTGACACTGATTCTTGGCTGGGAGAGATGGTGTTTGGACCAGTTTGATATCAAGGCAGGCAAGGAGAGAAGCATTCAGCATTTGGGGGGATAAACTCTTGGTTTAGCACCTTCTCTTGTGTTCCTGGGCCAGTTCCTTTGATGCTGAAGAGCTTGCTTCAGGTACATTCCTGAAGCAGGCCTTGTATCTAACCTGTGAGGAGTAAGTCAGAAATCTATATCCTGCAGTTACACATTATTGCACAGTTCATTACTGAGCAAAATAAATGTCAGATGCTGTAATGCTTTGTATCAGGACTTGGGAGGAATGTGAGAATACGACAAGTTGACAGCTTAGCATGACTTTTTCCTCATCTCAGCATGTTAGAGGGTACTTCTGGCATTCCTACCACTATTCACTAAATTCTTTTTAAAAGTACATTAGTTCCTTTATAAAGCAAAACCAAGCCTAGGCTCCTGACCATTTTTCTTCAAGGTTTCATGTAAAATAATGAAGCCTTTGGGGAGAAGAGGACAGATGTAGGAAAGACAGTATTGGAATGGGATTGGGAGGTAGAAATGGAGGTGTGATGGGAAACATCTGTGCCTTCAGTCATGGGAATGGCTCCTGTGTGGAAGATGCTGCTTTTCCTCTTTCTCTTTTATCCTCAGCAGCAACTCTAGGAGTGGGAAAAGGAGTTCTGCTAGACTTTCTTTTCTACTGAGCAGCAACACCATGATTACATGACTGGCTGGAGGATGTGGAAAGTGTTTTCCTAATGATGAGGGCAACTAGCAGAATTTGTTAAAAAAGGAAGGCTGTCTGAAGCAGATTGTAACTTTGCTGATTTCCCCTGGAGCCCTCAATTCCACCACAGACATAGCCTAATTCCAGTGCTCCATTGATCCTTGAGCATAGTCTGGCTCTGTACAGGCTCTGGACTCTCCCTCAGGACAGTCCATGCTATGGGTTTTTCCAAAACCTGCTTGATTTGTGAGATAAAGTGTAAAATACTATTACTGCAAGGATAGGATTTTGTTGGAGTCTTGAGAATTGATAACAAAAAGGGCATGGGGTGAGCCAGTTGTTTTCTTGATTATAGGACAAACTATAGAGAAAGTAAAAACATTTTAAGGTGAGAGTTTCTGAAGCTAGCCTAGAGGTGAATAACAATGGAATAGCTCCTTGTACAAGCTCAGATACCGGTTTCCCTGTTCAGAGGATGCTCTATCCCACATTGCCCTCTAGTGAGGACATTGCAGAGCAGATAATGCCTTCTAGCCTGCACTCACCAGGGTACCAAATGTGGTGTTTTTATAATGAAGGCCATGGCTTGGTTTTGAGGTGGTTGTTTGCACTATGGTGGGAATGGTGTGAGAAGGGGCAATGCTCACCTGGCACAGCTGCCACTGCATGTACTTGCACTATTTGCTTTTTGTTTGAGCTAAGTGCCTCTGCCAGCATCTCCCTGCTGCTGCTGGATCACTAGCAAAAGGTTCCTGCTCTTTTCTGCTTTGTAAAAAGGGGGAAAATATTCCCTGGGGTGGTTTTGGTGAAGGATGATTTTTTCCCATGTTTTTTTCTTGCCCTTTGCTCCTTGAAACACACTTCAGTCCTGTAGTTTTGCCTGTATACACACACGGTGACAAGCCTGCCTGTGGTTTGGAGTTCATCACAGGACAAACTTCTGTCTCTCTTCAGCACTGCTATATCTGGAGGCTTAGAACTGGTCCTTGTCCTTCTGCCTGCTTAGCCACATGAGCCTGCATTGGTGTCAAATGACAACCTGTGTGTGTTTCCAGTTCTCCAGAGTTGTTAAACACTCCCCTGTGGAGAGCAGGCCATGCCTGATTCATCCTGTCCTCAAGATCTTAAACCAGCCTTGTGGTACCCAGAACTGCAGAGCTGCCCTCAGCTGGGTTGTGGATGCCCTGAAACAGCTCTCTGTTGGCCACACAGTCCTTTTGCTTGCACACACAGGTCCCATCAGGACAGTGGGAGAGCAGTTCAGCAGCTTCCTTGGCTCTTTGGTGCCTGTAGGAACCTGTCACAAGCCAGGGGTGCTTTGGTGCCCACAGCATCCTTCCCTTGGGAAGGGTGATCCTTGTGGATGGGAACCATCCTTGGGCTGCTCTGCAAGGGTAGGTTTCTCTGTCAGTGCCCTCTGAGGTGCTGAGTACCAGGGTCTGGGATGAGGATATGGGACTGGGAAAGAGGAAATGCTCAGGTCTGCCTAGATTTTCCTTCTCCTTACTCCTTCTAGGGTAGAGAAGTAAAAACAAAGCTATGTCCAGAGTGCTGCTGGAATAAAAGGGCTCCTCGTCCAAAACATGGGCTGTGTTTGCCCCAGGCACTGCTCCAACCAGCAAGAGGCCCAGTGTGTCTCTGTGTGCTTGATGATGATCACATAGAAATTCCTGATTAATCTTCAGTCATCAAAGGCAAAGCAGATCTTTGCTTGCCAGCTTGCTCATCAGACTAATAGCCACAGCTATTCCTTTGCTACATGTTCTCTGTTTGAACTCGTGAGTAAATCCTCAGCAGGTTTCTTAGAATGGTTTCTTCTGAAATCTGTGGTTTCCTGCCTGCAGGCAGCCCAAGGGTGCACCTGATGGCAGCTGTGGCAGAGAGGTGGCTGAAGGCAGCACCTTGCCCCCAGCATGATCCTCCTAGGGGCTGTAGGACCCCCAGGATTGCAGCTGTGGGCTCCAGCTCCCAGCCTGCTGTACATGCCACTTGTGGGATGACTGACAGACACCAATGCCATCTAGTGACCAGAAGAAAAAGTGATGGGGATGGTTTGCAAAATGCCACTGGAAATTTTATAGTGCCAAGTGGGGCAAGCCTTGAGGCTGGAAAGGAGGGAGGTAGTGCTGAGTGTGCTGGGGAAAGAAATCCCTTTGCCCTGCTCTCCTGACCTGGCCCTTCCCTCATTTCACATCCCACGAAAGGCTTCTGCAGGTAACCAGGGACTGGCATCTGCCACGTGAGGCTTTCTAGATCCCTGGAAAAACAAGATGTGGGCTTGCTCCACTACTGATGTGGACATCACAAGCAGAGATCCTGGAGACTAACTTAACTAAGCATGGGCTGTGGCACAGTGCTGTTGCTGCAGCTTTGAGCTTAGCTGAGATGGGGCAAAGGATGGCAGCTTCTGCCTCTGTCCTGACAGCAGTGACTTTTCACTACCATTCATATGGCCTGACCCTTTTTTCCCTCCCACCACCTTTGTTTCTCCCTCTTGTTTCGGTAGGTGGTAGCTGTGAAGGCATTAACACCCTGGGTTTCTGCACCAGTGGCTGGCTGAAAACACCATTGCTCTGTACCTAGTTATTAATCCAGCCAAGTCTCAGTGCCACAAACCTGGAGGAATTAGTTGTGCTCTACATTTTCAGAATGATGGTGGAGTTCTTTCTGACCATAGCAGCTTATTCTGTTTGGCTAAGCTGTCAGCAGCAGGTGCAGTTTGCCTTGCATAGGGCTGGTGGTCTCCTGGGAGTATTTTGCAGCTCTGATCTTTTCTCCAACTCCTGAGAAATGCACACAGAGAGAACTTGGGAACTTAAAGTTTCTAGTTAAGGAACGTGGGGGCTGAGATAGCTTGATGATGTTCATTACAAATGCACCAAGATGCCAGGCAGCATCCCCAGAGATATTTGGAGAGAGCTATGGGATGGTGCATCCTGAAGCCAGATGCAGCTAAACTCCTTCATGGGACATTCCTGAAGTTCAGTGACATGAAGAGTGTTGCCAGCACAGGCTGGCACATGGCTGGCTGAAGGTGCTGAGGAGCTGCCTGCCTCCCCAGGCACACACACAGGGATTCATCAGCAATGCTTGTGCCCCAGAGTGAAGAAGCGGGTGCTGGCTCTGCTCCATGCTGCTCAGACTTGCTCCTGCTTCCTTTAGAAAGCCATTTACAAAGGGTCCTTGGGGACTTCTTGTTGGGTTTCTATCCCAAATGGGAAGGTACCAGATATGTTCCCATTGTCTAATTTACAAATGTTTTGTGTTTTCTTTGTCTTGATTATGTTTGTGTCCCCCTGCCTTTCTGCCCTGGATAATTGAGAGCTGGCAGTATGCCTGTAGCCTTCCTGTTTCAGGGCCAAAATGGGAGTGAAAAGAAATGCTTCTAAATCCTGTATTGAAGCATAGAAGTAATTCACTCATAATAGCTCTTTGCCTGGCATTACACTGGCAATTTCATGCAGGTTTTGCAGGAGCAGCAAGGAGTTGTGAGAGGTTGGAAGAGCTGTGTGCCTTGGGGAATATTTATTGTGTGGGTGTGATGGGGCAAAGGGCTTCCCAGATTTGGGCTGCTACTTCTGTAAAGGGACTTTATCCAGCTCTCTGTGCAACACTGCATTTCAGAGATTTGTTGACCCTAAATTCTGGAAATACCTCTGTCTATCAGGAAATCAGCTGGAGATGGCAAAGGTAAAGGGAGAAGGCAGGTCTACTTCACCTTGTGCCTTTGAGTAAGACATCTTTTAGAGCAGACAGCCAACCAAAACAGAGTACATGTCCACACTGTCTCCTCAGCTCAGCAGAAGCCCTTCAGTATTATCACAGCACCATCTGTTCTTTTTCCTGAAGAGATATGAAAAAGTGAAAAAGCATTTAGGGTCCTTTTTTTTTTTGCCTGAAGCAGTCAACATAGACACATACCCCTTTCAATTTGGCATCAGTAGAGCAATAGCATCTTGCAGGAGACAAGCAGAACAACTTGCAATGAATAACCTGAGCCTAGTACTCATTTTCTCTTTTCTCTCTCCTTCTAGGGATCCTGTTTACTATGCTGGTATTTGGACCAGCTTGTGGATTTATCTTGGGCTCCTTCTGTACCAAAATCTATGTGGATGCTGTCTTCATTGACACAAGTAAGGAGAACTGGGTTTGATTTTGAATCAAATATGTTAATGGTGTATCAGCAGGACAAGCTAAAAATGCTTCTTATTCCATCTTGAACACCTCTTGAATATATGGGTGTCACTTCAAGAGGGGTTTTATGCTTGGGATTCCAAGGTTTTCAACTCTATCCCCATAAATTACAGATTCATAGTAGTTAAAATTTATTCCCTTCCAGGGGCTTTTCTACTGTGAGATGAATTTAAGCCCAGCTTTTAGAGAGCACCTTAAAATATGACTGTGGCAGGGCCCACCAGCTAGCTAAGAGAGCTGTGCCCAGAGCATGAGATGAACTCTGGGGAGATGCCATAGCCAGGACCTGGGGGCCCATCCAGACTCTCTGAGGGATGCACACCAGTGAGACCCAAGCAGCAAATGACCCTGTCTGGATGGCCAGGTTCAGTCTCACTGTGTTCTTTCTTCTTCCCAAAGCAGTGCTAATTATTGCTGACCTTGATTCTGCACTTGGGTTAAAGCAGATTGCTGCAAGTTGTCTTTTTGTTCAAATTGTGCTTTGATTGCTACTTGCACTCGGTGCTCCTTGCCACGAGATGGCAATGCATACCAGGCTGGCCTCCACTGCTCCACCAGCTCCTTGGTTAGAGACTGCAAACCTGATGCTTCATTTTTCTCTGCCCTCAGTTGTTGAGATGCTTTTTGTACAGCTCTCAGCCCCATGTGATCCCACAGGCTCTTACCCTGCTGCAGGGGTGTTGTCCCCTTTGAGGGTACCTTCCAGTTCCATCATGTTGCAACTACTTCACAGGATGCTTTTGGGTGGAGTTGAACATTGCAACCCTCAGGACAGAATTATGTGAATCTGGGAAAGTGCTGCTGCCTTTTCTTGGTCTCACATGCACATGGCAGCTGAAGAAATCTTAGTGAACAAGCAGGAAAGAAGTATCTTTTTTGACTAAGTCTTTTAGCTGTGGCTTGGTCAAACACCACATGGCCCCTTTTTGTTCCTTAGCTTTAGCAAAGATCCTAGAACACCAGGTTAGAAGGCACCTCAAGGATCATCTGGTTGACCTTTTAGGTAGAGGAGCTTGTTTAAACTCTATACTTAATGGTCAAGTATCATAGAATCCTAGACTGGTTTGGGTTGGAAGGGACCTCTGGAGGTCATCTAGTCCAACCCCCCTGCAGTGCCCGAAACATGAATGTGCAGAGGAAGAAATCTCTGCTCCCAGTAGGGGAAGCTGTGGAACTCCTCGCTGCAGAGTGTTAAAAGTCTACAAATGGATTCAAAAATAATTAGACAAGTTTATAGAAGGAAAAAAATGAAGATGAAACCAAACCTAGCTTAGAAAGCTCTTGAGCCACACATTATAAGAATCATATCCTGTATGTGTTGACTTGCTGGGCATCTGCAGCTGGTTACCATCAGAGAGCAGGATGCTGGCCTAGCTAAAAAGGTAATTTTATGTGATCTGGCCACTTTTATCATAAGACATTACTCTATATTTACAGCTCAAAAAGCTCCAGACAAACCTGTAGCCACGAAGAGAGCTGTGGAGTGTTATCATGGAGAAGCCTGGAGGGGCTGTGGCTCAGCAGGTCCCAGGGAGGGTATCAGCTGCCTTTGGCTATGGTCCATCACTGTCGTGTGAAGGCTGGGCCATGCATGGCCTTTGTCTATTTTTGTATGAGAGAGGTTTCCACCTTGCAGCTGGCTCTCCCTTGCAGCTCAGGGTGGCACCAGGAGACTGAGCTCCAGAGAGTGAGCCCTGTCCTGCTCCCTGTTTCGAGCCAGGACATGCTGCTGTGCTGCCCTCCATGCAGCACCTGCTGTAGGAAGGGGATATGAAGACCTCAGTTTATGTGGCTCTTCACGTGGCTGTGTTCCTAAGAACCTGAAAAAAAAATGCACTTCAGGCAAGAGGAAATAACAACAGAAGAATGCAATCTCCAAAACTCCATTTTTTCAAAGTGTATATATATTTGTGAGCTATGTGTTGTTTTTCCTAAGGGAAAAAGAGTTTCCTTCTGTCTCTGCTTGAGAGACAACTTGATTGCCTCACTTGAGACAGATTTTTCAGAGTGCCAGTAACCAGACAGATATCATGAACAGAGAAGCTTATTATTCCAGGCGTGCAGACCTGGGTCTCCCCTGGGAGTCAGCTCCAGCACTGGGCACCTTCCCCTGGCTTTGCCCATCAGCTGTGATAGTGAAGCAATGGTTAAGAGCACAGTTTGTTCTCTCATGCTGCTTATTTTTATTCCCCCAAACAGACTCCAGAGCCGCCTTTTTCCTTATCTCTGCTCAGTGATGGCCTAAAGGTTATTCTTGCCTTTTACTTTGCTTTTCTTCATTTTCTAATGTTTTCTCTACCTTTCTGAGCCCATTCGATGCAGTGGGTGGGGCTTTTTTCCCCAACACTTAGGACTGCTTCACTCTCCACACGGTCACAGTTGCCCATAAACCCCAAATGCCCATCCCTCCTTTTGCTCAAAAGGGCTGTGAATTCAAAGCAGGGAGAGCACTGACATGGGGAAAAAAGAGAAAGCTGGGGTGGAGATGTAATGCCCTTGTCTGTTCTGCGGCTTCTCCAGTAGATATGTCAGCTGTGTGTGCACATTTGACACACTGGGGCAGTGATGTCCAAAACCTCAGTGCTAGCATGGAAGGTACTGACTGGTATATGGCACCTTCCTAGAGCTAGAGACACTGGAGAGAAGCTCTGATTACAGAGTATTGCAGAAGCTGAATGTACCATCTAGGTGGATGAGTTGCTTGTTCTAAGGAGCTTCTTGGACGTGAAATTCTTTACACACTGGTGGCTCCCACGGTATGGGTGTGGGATGCACTGTGTGTCCCCACCTTAGGCAACAAAGCCCCCAACAACCATCTTCCAGCCTAGAGATTCATTAACACTGTCACCTTGGCCTCCCCACAGCCAAGCCACTGACAGGTGTGTCTGTGCCCTCACAGGTAAGCTGGACATAACCCCGGATGACCCTCGGTGGATCGGTGCGTGGTGGGGAGGCTTCCTGCTGTGTGGTGCCTTACTCTTCTTCTCGTCCCTGCCCATGTTCGGCTTCCCGCAGTCCTTGCCCCCTCGGCCGGAGCACGCCGGGGAGAGCGAGCAAGCCATGCTTCCCGACAGGGACTACGAGAGAGCCAAGCCCAGCAACGGGGTGCTGCGGCACGCGCTGGAGGGGGAGAGCAGCACCACCTGCTTCCAGCAGCTGCGAGGTGAGATCACAGATCTGGCACGGTTGGAAGGGACCTGAAAGCTCCTCTAGGTCTAACCCCCCTGCCAGGGGCAGGGACACCTGGCACTAGAGCAGCTTGCTCCCAGCCCCAGCCAGCCTGGCCTGCAACACTGCCAGGGCTGGGGCTGCCACCACCTCTTTGGGCAACCTGGCACAGTGGCTCAGCACCCTCCTGGCCAACAACTTCTGCCTAACTTCCAACCTAAATCTCCCCTTCTCCATTACCCCTAGTCCTGTCACTACCTGACATCCTAAACAGTCCTTCCCCAGCCCTCTTGTAGCCCCTGCAGATGCTGGAAGGCCACTAGAAGGTCTCTTGGGAGCATTCTCTTCTCCAGACTGAATAATTCCAACTCTCTCAGGCTGTCCTCATAGGAGAGGTGCTGCAACCTCTGATCATATTCGTGGTCCTGCTCTGGACACACTCCAGCATGTCCAGCTCTTTCTTGTCCTGGGGGCTCCAGAGATGCTGCCTCTTGATGTGTTTTCAGGTTAGCAGCTGGTTCTGGAGGTATAATTGGTTTGGGCTATCTACCTCTAAAAAAATCCCTCCAAAAACCTCATATCTTGAAATGTCGGTCACTAGCTTCTGATTATCTCTGGCATTGTCCTCATTTTATAGAGAGACTTTGTTCCACTTGAAAGGTTTGGGTTTGTTTTTTTTTTAAACTACAAAGCTTCAGAAATGCACAAAAGTCCTGTAGAGTTAAAAAAAGGGGGGGGGGGGGGCAGTTCCAGAGGCATTTGTGGAACTNNNNGGGACAGTTGCCAGAACAATTTGTGAACTTCTCTCCAGTCTAGTGTCCTGCTTCCCTCTGCCTTCTGAAATGGAGAGCGAGCTAGCGAGGGCAGAAAACAAAAGAAATTGGGAGCTCCCAGCATGTGAGCTTCAGCTTACTGCAATCCCAGATACAACACAGTAAGTGCTGGCCATCACCACAGTGAAACAGGGAAGTGGTAGATACCAGCCCAGAATAGCAGCAAAGTGGCAAGGCAGAGCATGGCTTGTAGCAAATTAGAGTAGAAAACCCCATGTCACGTCCTGCAGGGATGGAAATGGATCTGGCTTCAATTAAGGTCAGCTAAGGATCTAGCATTTTGTGGGAGAGTGTGGGCAGATACCATTTCTGTAGGCTGCACTGGAAAATCCTTCATCTGAGAGGGTGGTTGGGTAGCACTGGTGGTTGCTTCCCACTCTCTGTCACCGTGGCAGAGGAGGTTTCATTAGTGTCTAATGCATTTAGATAAATGAGGAGAAAATCACTTACTCCCTGTGCAGTCACTTTAATTGGGGACTGCCTGGTTGCAGGTGGGAAGGAGAAAGAGACTTTGGGGTTTCATATGTTTCAAAGTATTGATTACATCAGGAAGCATCACCCTATTCCATATTAGCCTTCTCATTGCAGGTAACTCCATTTTGGGCCAGTCAGTATTCCAGAAGTCTTTGTAGGTGGACTTTGAAATTTGCATCACATCAAATAAGTCAGGGAATGACCTTTTCAGTCCTGCCTTGGATGCTGCTGACATCTCCTTTCAAGTCCCTTACCACTGTTGTCACAGTGGGAATGTGGTCAAGAGTTGTGTTTGCTGAAGTGCCTGCCTGCAGGAGAGATGTTCAGGCACATCCTGCAAGGGACAACCAACACACCTCACTCATTCCTGAGGAGCAGTGCTTACTGTGATGGGTTCAATCATGCTGTGTGTACACAGGATTTTTTGCCAGCAGCTAAAAACAGATATGTGCATTTTTATGTGGTGGGACCTGCTGTCCTTAAGCTGTTTGTTGATTGTATAAAGTTTGCTTTGGGGAAAGTTAGACTGTTTGGCCTTTTCTCCTAGGATAAAGAGAACTTGTAATTACATAAAGAGGTTGAAAATATCTATGAGCATGCAGAGCAATGGCTTCTGTCATAGAATCATAGAATCATAGAATGGCCAGGTTGGAAGGGACCCTAAAGATCATCTAGTTCCAACCTCCCCGCACTGAGCAGGGATGCCAATCACTAGCCCAGGTCACCCAGGGCCACATCCAGCCTGGCCTTGAACACTGCCAGGGATGGAGCATCCACAACCTCTCTGGGCAACCTGTTCCAGTGCCTAACCACTCTCTGGGTAAAGAACTTCCTTCTAATCTCCAATCTAAATTTCCCCTCCTTCAGTTTAAATCCATTCCCCCATGTCCTGTCATGTCCTGTCCTGTCATGGGCTTTGGGCTTTGTGTGTGTGTCTGTGAAGCTAAATGGCAGAGGATGTACATGAATGTGGGGTTGTGGGTGGAAATGCTCATCAGGGTTTGTGTGGCCACAGCATTGCCTCCTTTTTAGCAAATGTTGTCTCTTCAGCTTGGTTGTGGGCAGGTGTGTGCCAGGAGGAAGTCCGTGTCTGCATGGAGATGTGACATTGTCCATCTCTTGTGCACAGGATGGGGAGGAAGAGTTGTTACTGTGGACTGATTGTGTGACCACACTGTGTATCAATGGGCAGAGCCGAGTCTCCTTTTTGGCTCTTGAAGGGATTTGATTGTTATTTATTCAAGCATTGCAGAGACTCCTGCAAATCAAGTGGCATGGCAGGAGAGGAAGCAGAGTGGTGTCAGTTGGAGACATGCTCCCAGCTGGGTCATGGCTTCAGCTAACAACATGACATGGCTGGCACATGGGAGGATGCTACAAGATTTGCTGAGAGGCAGGGAGATGTAGGGCTGAGGGAGAGTCCTTGCCTCCCTTTAACCTTAGCCCACAAGAACTAGGACTAACAGAAAAGCAACCTACTCAAAGTAGTGGGACGTCTTTTACATCAAGGTCTAAACAGGAGAGCAGGCCCAGCTTTCAGGAAGCCATGGCACCTCTTCATGCTGGGAAAAGAAGCATCCTACAAGAGGAGCTTCAAACTTGAAATGAGGCCTGTGCCTTTGAGTGGCACAAGGTGAAGAGGCAATCAAAGGCAGCAGAGGTGGTGGGTGGCTGCCACAGCAGTGCTGGCTCAGGGACAGTCCTGGCAGATGCTTACCAGTGCTAAACTGGCATATGAATGCAGTCCTGCTTTACCTGATTGGTATTTCAGTTAAGCGATGCAAATCCATTTGGGAGCAGAAAGAAGTGAAGGATTAATAGCCAGAGAGAGGATGGATAAATGCTGCCATTGCTCTTTGCTGTGAGCTGGCAGCCTGGCAGGGTTGTTCCAGCCCTGTGCTCTCTGTCTGGTCTATAGTAGCACTGCAGACATGGGCTGCAGCAATCCTTGCTGTCCTAGAGGCACAGCTTTGCTTTCCTACCTCTGCTCTGCCCTGGGGACCTCTCTACTACTTGAGGTTGGAGATGATGCTCAGCTGTGTCAGGGCACCTATGCCCTCTGCTCATATCTGTCCAGCATCTGCCCTCCCACTTGGTGTTAATATGCTGCCTATAACCCACCACCTGCTCCAGGACCTGCTTGGAAATATTTTGTTAAAATCATCTTTTTTCCTTTCTTTCTTTTTTTTTAATACAGAAATGTCACTTCTACTGAATTGAGTGGTCACTTCTAATGAAATCTGGCTTCGAAATGCTTCCTTGGCTTTATCTTTACCACCCCTGAAACATTCTGCTCTAAATGCATTTTTGTTTAGCAGTGATTTAAAGCAGAAATTCATTACACTCTGCCTGTCTGTCTAGTGAGAGAGATTACAAACCTAAAAGGATTGAAATGTATATGGAATCCTTCAGGTTTGGAGAGAGAGAAGCTCATCCACAAGGAATTAAAAGAAAACTCACTGTGAAATTCAATAAATTTCAAAACTGCAAATTCCCTAGATTTGGAAACATTTTCATTTCTGTCCAGCTTCATTTCCAAGAATGTAAGAGAGCTGAGATGTACAGCTGACAGCTGTCTTGTCTTCTGTTGGGTTCCTTCCTGTTCTGTGTACCAATCTGCTGAATGATTAGAGAGGGAGCTGCTCTGAATCTTGGATTTCTCTCCCCAGTGCAAACACATAGCACTGGGCCAGAAGCTCTCAGCTGTGCAGGGGGTTCCTGGGCTATGGAGAGCCTGGAGTCCTCAGAGGGAGTTTATAGGATTGAGTGGGATCAACAGCTAACATGAGCAGTTTTAATTTGACAGCTTTAACAAGTCACAGTGACCACCTTTTGGAGAAAGCTCCATCTGTACCTTCATTTATTGCCATAGTGGTGAGGCTTTGGCCCTGATCCAGAGGAGCACCATCACCTTAATGCCTCTTTGGATTTGGGTCTTGTCTCCCTACACATTTGAAAGGCTTGCTGAGAAATCCTCATCATAGATAAGGGGGAGGCAGCTGATCATAAAAGGTCCCACATCAGGTCCCATCACTCTCTTAGTTTCCTTTTGCTTGGATTTCATGAGGATGTGGGCTTTGGCACGTTCTTCTTGGCTGTTGCTAAATCAGCATCCTTGCTATCAGAAGCTTTAATTAATTCAGAAAAGGTCTTCAGCCTGCATGCTTTGGGGTAGAAGCTGAGCAGCAGCTGAGGTCAAGCAGAGTGTGTCTGTCTCTGAGAAGATGCTGTGCCTTGTTGTGACCTCTGTGATTCCAGTGAAGGAAGTTTACATCCCCCTCTGAAATGGAGCAAAGGTGCTTGCTGGAGGCAAGATGATAAACTAGAAGGACTTGCTTTCCATCTGTGAGAATGTAACTGTTGTTTCAAGCTTGTCTCTGTCAGAAGCCTCTTTGAGATGGGCATATCACCCTTTTCCTTCATATCCATTGTGATACTGATTTTGCCAAGGCCACGTGGGCTTCAGCACATTGAATTCATACAAGGGATCTCCAGCACCTCTTGCCTTACTCCATTTCATAGGAGCTGCCTCTTTCCTGGTGTTTTTTCTTCTTGCTGCCTGCACTGTTTTCTTCATCCCTTATTCCTCAAGCCAAGTGGAGACTTTGCCTTTTGTTTTCTGTTCAGATCTGAGGCTTGCTGCCTATGCTACTATTAGAAAGTGTTTTGGCTCAACACTAAGTTTTGCCTTTCCCTCACCAACCTGTCCTAGGTGAACTGGGCTGCAAACCTCCCTCTAATTTATTACTGTGCTTTCTGTGTTCCTCATCTTTACTGCAAATTGAAAACATGTCTCTATAGGGTGCTCCAACTGGAAAAAGGGGCCTTGGTGATTGTAATGTTCCAAACAATTCATTTCAAGCACCAACGTGATGATTATAGTTTGTCGTTTCTAGAGAGTAGTTAAACCTCATGTAATGAGGTTGCCAATTATCCCCAGTACTCCCTAATGTTTAGTGACAAATCAAAGCTACTTGGTGTACATAAGTGTGTTTGCTTGTCAAGCTCATGGCCTGTTACCCACAGCTAGCCCCTACAGCAGGAGATAGGGAGGATGCTTCATGCTTGGGCTGTTAAAATGTCAGAAGTTGAGGGATTGGCAGGGGTATTGGAGAGCTTTGGGACCTCCTTCTGGGACCCTTCCAGCCTGTGGATGATCCTATGACAGATGGATGGTCTGAAGAGTTGGGTTTTAAGTACTTCAGCAGTGAAAAGAGGCAGAGGTGTCTTGTTCTTCTCAGTGTATCTTACCATGGCAGTGAGAATCACTCTTCTGACATGCCTGTGATGGATTTGGTGCACTGGGCTGGGGATGTTGCATGAGCTGGTCCTTCTGAGTGTGCAAGGCTGAGCCTTTCTGTGCTGTGTGTGCTACAGCTCATGGATTTCTGAGACTCTTTGGAATCCAAAAGACCTTTTCCTTTTCCCATTTGGCAAATGGGATTCAACCTCAGATTTATAGCTCCAAAGTGCTATAAAGTGTTCAGCTAACCGCTGGACCAGCAAGGTGCAGGGAAATGTTTGCCATGACTTTTGCTGGGATCAGCTCCAATGTTGTGTTCCCCAGGGCTTTACTGTCCCCTCTCAGACACTTTCCATTCCCCATTGACATCCAGCACCATATGCCAGGCAGCTGAAATCCTGTCACTCTAGTCTGTGGAGAGATTTTTAAACTTCATTGCTGACTTTTAATCTTGTTCCCAGAGGTATTTCACCCCAAGAGCTGAGACAGATAAGGCAGCAGCAGGTGCCAAATGATTAATCTAAACGGGTGGCAGTATCAAGATGAAAGGATATTCATTTCTATGGGGACCCTCCTGTCATTTCCATTAGAAAATGAAAGGGAAAGCTGGTCCTAGCTGAGGAGATGGTGGAGGCTGTCAGATGTTACCTGCATTGCCACTTCACTCTTTGTACTGGGTTTTGTGTTACTGCCCTCCAGCTGATGCAGAGCCCTGTGGCAGTAGAATGTGGTCAAACATGCAGTGGAGGACAGGATCTGTCCCAGAAAACTCACACAGGAAAGAGAAGCAATGCTGAAGTGATGGGACTTGTAGCCCAACACTGGCAGCCACAAGGGCTTCCTCCTCTCTTGGGTGAGGTGGTGCAGTAACTCAGCCAAATTTTTGCTGTCCAACCCCAAGCACAAAAGATGGATTTTGACCTTGGTAATGCATAATGGTTAGGTATCAGCCTTGCCAGCTTCAGAAATAAATGGCTGTGAACTTTAACTCCTTCCTGCAGAAGACAGACTGTCATTGTTATTACTTGGTGGATAAAGGTAGAGGGAGACCTTTGTGTCTTTGCATTTGAATTGGCACAAAGCTACAGCTCAAGGAATCCATTAATCTTGCACAAACTGAACTCCAGAGGCACAACAGGCATTAATACCTTAAATATGGCTTTGCAAGCTCAGTGCTGCCAAGTCCACCTTTGCATTTTCTCTCCTTTTCCTGGCAAAGAAGAAGAAATTCTGTAGGTGGCCACCGAAGAACTGAAGGAGGCAGCAGGTGGCTTCAGAGATCTTTCCATGGCTGAGTCCCCTCACCCACATTCCTCCCTCCCAGTACTTTTTTCTACTAAAAAATACTATGCCTCCTGCACCTTCATTATGTCCAACAAATCCTTAGGAAGCAAGAATTTTGTACAGCATGAAAAAACATTTGAGCTATAAAGAGATCAGAAACTGTGGAGTGGCTCTTCCCAAAAAAGTTAGATCAAACCTAATTATTATCCTTTCCCACCCCCTTAAGAAAGAACCAAGGGGACTCAAGCCTTGAGCCTTGACAAAGAGAGCTATGTGTTCACGTGCTGTGGCCAGAGCAATTAGATTTTGCACCAAAGAAAATAAGCCCTAAGGAAAAAGAGAAGTCAGCACCAGAGAAATGTGCCATCTACCAGCCCCTAGTACACCATGGGGGATGTGGAGGATGGATTTTCCAAATGCAAATAGGGGTCCATGGAGGCTTCACTACACTTCAGTGAGGTAATTTTCAAACTTAATGATTTTCACATTTAATTCAGGGAGAAATTAGTCATCAGGTACTGAGACAAAGCAAGGCTCTCTTCTGTACTGGGATGCTCTCCTCTTCAAGCTGTGTTATCTTGGCAATAATTAAAATGTGCACTGGAGTAGAAAATGTACTATTTGATTCATTAGCCAGATTTCCCTTTGTAAGGTAACTCATGTTTGCTTATTGGAAATAGAGATGGGCTTGGAGAAGAGGCCTCTGGACACTAATGATTTGAGAGGGAGGAGCCAAGGGACCATGAAACTAAAGGAAGTGTATGTGCATCTTACAGAGTGAAAAGCTCAACTCGTCCTCTATTACCCTTGCAGCCTCCAGGGTCTGCATGGAAGGTGTTGCTTGCCTGGTTAACATGCCTGTCCCAGGCATCAGGTCCCTTATGCCCATGGGTGGCCATGGCTCCAGGCTAAGAAGGAGAATTCCAGCTTGCACCCAGATGTGCTGTGAGAGGGTGTCCCTCACCAGTGAGCCAGGAACACGTGGCAATAAGAAAATGAAGCAAAGCTGGATGGCAGGAGAAAGAAAGGCCAGATGTAAGCTGGATTAGCTTGTGTCTGAAAGCTTGGAAGAATTTATGTGGTGCAGAGTACAGTACTCATGACACTGTTGACTTGCTCAGCATTATTCAGAGGAGCAGGTAGGGAAAAGAAAAAGAGAATAGTAAGCTTTGATTGACTTCCCTACGGGGGAGACAAAAGCAACACTGGAAAATACTCATCCTTCCAAAGTTCAAAATCATCTAGAAGATGTAAACATAACGACAGGTGACTCCTTTTTGCACCCCCCTGGTACCTGAATCTTTAGATGATGCTGTTTTGATACTTTGCTTTGTTCTGATGTTGCCACATTTCAGCTAGCTTCTCTGTGCAGAACAGAAAATTACTCCTGATATGAAGTGAGTTTCTCCTGCAGGAGAGCAACAAGGCCCCTCCAGCACCTCGAGTAGAGCCTGCACACCAACATCTCTCCCTTTTTTCTTTCTTCTAGTGATCCCCAAAGTCACTAAGCACTTGCTCTCCAATCCTGTCTTCACCTGTATCATCCTGGCAGCCTGCATGGAGATCGCGGTGGTGGCCGGCTTCGCTGCCTTCCTGGGAAAGTACCTGGAGCAGCAGTTCAACCTCACCACCTCATCTGCCAACCAGCTGCTGGGTGAGTAGCCACATGCTGGTCATGACAAGCTTTCTCCATGCTAGTGCCCAGGTCTTTGCTGGAAAGTAAAAAGCTGTAATAGCATGGTTTGCTGAGCTTTGCTAACACCTCTTGCTAACTCAGTGATCTGAGAGGTCATTTCCAGCCAGGAAGATTCTGTGATTCTGTAACGGATTTTTGCTCTTGCAGGGATGACAGCAATCCCATGTGCGTGTCTGGGCATATTCCTGGGTGGCCTCTTGGTGAAGAAGCTCAGCCTATCTGCTCTGGGAGCCATCAGGATGGCCATGCTGGTGAACTTGGTGTCCACGGCTTGCTACGTGTCTTTCCTGTTCCTGGGATGTGACACAGGACCTGTGGCAGGGGTTACTGTTCCCTATGGAAACAAGTGAGTCCCCAGGGAGTTTCAGGGTCTCACACAGCCTTGCCGACATAAATTCCATGTTATTGCCCTCAACAGGCAGCCTTCAGGCAGTGCTGGCCCTTAAACAACCATGTAGAGCAAGCATATAGAAGGCAATGGCATATAGGGCTCTTAATCTGGAATATTCTCATGCCACTTATTGCTCTGAGAGTTGAGTACCTGCAGGTGACAATAGAGTTTTACTAAAATTGGTCAAACTGAATCAAAAGGAGCCAGACCTGATTTTTTTACCTGTGGCCACCTATGTAACAACAGGTGTACCACACTGTCTGGTTTTTCCTGGCAGCAAGGGACATGCACTGCTTTGTACATTTATTGAAATGCCTGAAGGGAATTTGTAGAGCCAGGTTTTAGATGCCTGGAAATTCAGATATGGTATGAGGAGAGAGTATGTGTGGCTCCAGGCCCACTTTAATGGGAGACATGAGGCACACTGTGCCCTGTAGCATTCACACGACTTGGAGAGAGTTATTCTGTGTTTAGTTTTTTGGGGCTTCTCAGTATGCAGTGGCAGCTCTTTAGAAGATGACAACTTCAGGCTCTCAGCTCTTCACAGTTCCTGCTCTGTGAAAATACAGAGCAATCTCCTCAGCATCACTTTGGGGTTCCTTGGGACTTCACTTTGGTTCAAAGCCATCTTTGTGTGGCCATATTAGATTCCCTGCTGCAGGGGGATGGTGGTCATGGCATTTGTGTCCTCAGGGAGAGGCTGTAGCCTGGATTTCTTAAAGTTGGACCCAGAAAGTCTACCCACTGCTATTTGTAATTGATTTGCCTTAACTACCCCCCTTCAAAGCCATCTTTGTGTGGCAGCAATGGGAAAAGCTGGCTCCTATCATCATACCACCCATTAATTTCTTCTTCTCTTTCTCTTACAGCTCAACTCCAACCTCATCTCTGGACCCATATTCCCCCTGCAATAACAACTGTGAATGCCAAACTGACTCCTTCACTCCAGTCTGTGGGGCAGATGGGGTCACCTACTTATCTGCCTGCTTTGCTGGCTGCAGCAGCACGGTGAGTGAGCTTCCCTCGGGGCCTCTCGCCTGCAGGAACCGTTCTGTGCGTGCCAGGGAGGGAGGGAGAGAGGTTAGTGAGGATCTGCTAGAGCAGCTTATTGACAGCCAGCAGTGGTTGCACTAACCTCATACCTCAGATGGGCCTGAGACACTGTCATTTTCCACTCTGTTGCGTAGATGTCCACTGACCTCAGCAGCAGTCTGTCAGGGTCACGCATGGAGTGGGGTGGGATTCCCCATCCTCCTTCTCCTCTGGTCTTTCCCTTCAGCATGGAAGCAAGGAAGACAAGAGGAGATCTGCAGTTGTCCATTGGCAGAGATCTTCATGAAACCTCACTAGCCTGTGCTGTGGACCCAGCTTCTCTACTCTCCTGCAGCTCCTCATCTCCCTGCTGCTTCTACCTGTGTTTGTCTTGTCTAATCCTTTTCATCTTTTTTTCCTCCTACTCTGTCCCTGAATCTAATTCCTAGACCCATATGACCAGATCCTGGTTTTATTCATCCTTGTTTAAGCTTTCCTTCCACTCCTCTTGCTTCTCCCTCTTTCCCTGCTTTGCTCTGAGGCAGAGGCAAGAGCAGGTGTCAAGGGAGCAGAGACACCATCCAAAGTCATTCTGCATTTTCCAGTTCTCCATACCTAAGAGTTTATTTCCTTTAGAAAATTCTCCAAGACCAAATGATCTCTGCCCAAAGATGATGTGGGGAGTTTTTATCAATATCTTAAAAGCCTGCTTTTCCATTTTTGCTGCTGAAACACTAATATCTTCCAGGTTACACTGAAAATGAGTGCCTGACACTCCTTGGGTGGGGACTGCTGGAGTCCCTGCAGCCCTTGCTTCCTGCCAAGGGCCATGCCAGACACTGCCACACTGCCTATTTGGAGCCCATGGGAGGTCTTTCTGGTCAACAAGGATTGTTTGCAGCTGCAGGGACATCAGTACTCACCACATGCAATTCTTGCTGCACAGCTTCAGCCTTCCTTTTTGAGGAGACATTAAACCTCCTTTCTTACCCTAGAGAGACAAACTGCCTGTGAATGCCAGTGAGCTGAGGAGCAAGCTCACTGCCAGCAAGTGCAACCTCACAGCCCAGAGAATCTGGGAGCTCCTCCTAGTTAGACCTCTTCTCTCCTTGATTCCCACTGCAGCCTTGGAGATGGAGGCATCCCTTTGAAATAGCACAGCTTCACAGTACTTTCAGCAACCTCACAAGGGGCTCCAGGAGTGTGTGGCATGTTAACTCCTGTCCTCTTCCTCTTTCTCCTCCCAACAAGAGACAAGCCAACACCTGGGGCAGCAACACAATCATTTTAACAAGAGCCCAGTGTGATCCTTGGCTGGAGTGCATGAGTGACCTCCTCGCTCTGTGGTTCTGGGCAAGGCTCTGCTTCTCTGGAGAGGGAGAACAGTAATGAAAATTCAGCTCTGCCTCTTCAGTCTGCAGCTGCCTGACCTCATGCTCTGCAGAAGCAAACCTCTGAGCAAAACCCTCTCTCTCTGGCTCTCTCTTGCCTTCTCTCTTACTCAGTCTTTCTTATTTTGCCTTATCACTGTCTTGGGGTTCTCTTCATCCCTTTGTTTTGTGGGGTTTTTTACAGTAACATTTCAAACCCAAATTAGTGAAGCAATATCATCCTCTGGAAAGGGCCTTATGAAGAATTATGGACCAGTTTGGCCATGTGATGGCCCTGAGGCAAAGCCAAATTGCCAAACTAGGTTTAAAATCCATAATCCAGGTAATGACCTGTCTAGAGGGTCTTGTGAATGTTATATTCTTGTGATGAGCCAAGGGTTGCTTTTTACTGAGACGTAAAACCCTGTGAATGCTTTATTTAACTTTAGTGCACTGGATGTTTCTGACTGCCTCTCTTCACTTTTCCTCTGTGAACAATTTCTAAGAGCAATGTGTAGCTCTGTTAGTTTTTTTCCTTTTAGTTTCTTGTCTCTCACTGAGATGGTTGTAGAGGTACATCTGTCCAGCCAGCCATGGGAGTAGTGATGCTGACAGGCAGAGCTCTAGCACATTTCTCTTCCAAGCCATTCCTGAGAGTGACCCTTGTGTACAAAGCTTTTGAGTGAGCATCTTGTTTGTTTGATGTCATTGCTTCTTTCACCCTTTCGGCTGGAGCTGCATGAATTCCAGCCTGGCATTACCATGCTGGCATCTCCCAGCTGTGCAGCCTGTCCCTTCTCTGTCAGAGCCAGGGTGTAAAACAACTGAGGAACTAAAACAGTGGGTAATTTGTATAGTTAATTACTCCAAAATCAGGATGCTGTTAAAGGTGCAAACTCTGCATCTTACGCAACTTCAGATGCACACAGAAAACCTGAGTGTGCAAGCTGCTGGGCAGTGGGAAGCTGTGATAATGTGGGGGGGGTTGGTTTGCAGACAAGGGAATCTATAACACTTTGGTCTGGGTAGCAGAAAGTTGCTTCTCCATCTTTGATGTTTCCTTGTCTAATGTCTGTGAGTTGTATAGTGTGTCAGTAATAAAAGATCAAAGATCTCCCAGGTAAGGATGAGGTGCTAAGCAAGCAGATGAAGTTGGTACAAACTACTCACACTGGTTTGAGCTTGCACCTTGGCGCAAAATGGTCAAAAAAGCAGATTGAGGAGCAAATTTTCAGGCAGTGGAGCTGGGGACCTGCCTCATGGTTTGTCAAACATCACACCAGTGGGAGGAAAATCTGCCCCACCATTGCCAGAAACAAGTGAGATAAGAGCCCATGGGAAATAAGCAGCCAGTTCTGTGTTTGCTGTGATGGGAAGTTTGCCCCAGGATATTTCAGTGTATGTATGTACTTTCCTGGACTTCATGAGTTTTAATCCACAGGGCTGTGTCCAGGCTGGTTGCTCATAAGGCACTGCAGTAAGAGCCAGGAACTACAAAATCCTGTTGTCTCTGTGCAAACTTCACTGCAGTGGTGCTAATTGTCACCATCTCAAAGCCTTCAGGTGGCAGCTTCTAACTCACAGCACAGGACTTTGTTATGTTAATTATTGCTTGCTGTCCAGAAAGGCACCTGCATGCCTCCTCCAGCTCTCCTGGAGTTCTGCACTGCAGTCTCTCTTACCCTCTGTGCACTTATTTGGAAGAAAATCATTTGACTCCTATGCAGAAGAAAGAGATTTGGTGTCAGAAGGGCTGGCATAGCATCCCTGTGGATCCTTCTCTGTGGAGGCAGTGAACCAGAAAGAGTGTTTTTGTATGGTCCTAAGAGGACCCCAGCAGAAAAGCAAAGGATTTTCTGCTTGAATGTGGTAGAGAGGAAGGGGAGGAGATTTAGCAGTTTTTCCATATGTTTTATTTTATGGCATTGCTCCTCTTACAAACATGTGACCTGCAACCCCAGCGGGCTGATGAAGACAAGCCATGAATCATTTATGATCGTCTCGTTCCCTATTCGTGAAGGGACTGCGTGGTAGTTTTGTGTGCCTTAATTCCACTGACAGCCCCCACTCAGAAATGCAGGAGAGGGAGCTGGAAAATAAGGAAAAAATACACTAAAAATCCCTAAATCTGTGACTGGCAAACAAAGCTGCTTCTGACATCCTGCACTTGCAATCATTTCGGCCTCCTTCTGATCACATATTGATAAAGTTTATCGCACCTGACTTCAGCTTTTAGCTCAGCACAAATCCCTCTGAACCAGATGTCATTTATTAGCCCTGTAGTGCACTTGAGTCCAGCAGTGTCTGTGCTGCCAAGCTGTGCTAGTTCAGCTCTTGGTGAGCTGCAGCACCTATCGTGGGTGGCTCCTTCCTGGCTTTCAGGGTTTGTTGTGAACCCCCAGCCAAGAGCAGCACTGCAGGTTTACCTCTTTTAGTGTCTTCAGTTTAATTGCAGCAGCCAAGAGGACAGAGGTAAATAAGAAAGTAATTAGAAGCGTAATTTGGGGATCTTCCTTGTTGCAGGCACACAGATCATTTCTTTATTCTCCTCCAAAGGGGTATAACTTGGTAATAATTTTGTCGCAGTGACATTTATGGGAGAGCCTTGAAAGAAGCAGAAGGAAAGAAACAAGCCAAGGGATGTCTTTCCCTTGCTGGTAGCATGCATCAGAGCTGATGTGCTTCTGAATTTCTTTCCAAACCCTCCTCAAACAAGTACTTAGGAGCTACTTAATTGACCGTTAGAGGATTCAGAGTTACTGTTAGCAAGCCCTTGTAACAGAGGGCGGGTGGTGGGGATGGCAGCTCTCCCTTCTCCTCTGAACTCCTGTGCTCCTCTGCAGAACCTCAGTGGCTGTTCGTGCCTCACCTCGCTCCCTGCTGAAAATGCCACGGTGGTTCCTGGCAAATGCCCCAGCCCTGGCTGTGAAGAGGCCTTCTTGACATTCCTGTGCGTCATGTGTGTCTGCAGCATGATCGGGGCCATGGCGCAGACACCCTCCGTCATCATACTCATCAGGTAGGAGCACTGCCAGCAGGGACCATGGAGCTTGCTGAGGCTGCTCTTGGGGTGGGAGCAGGGCTGGGGGGACCATGGGCTACCAAGAGTCCTCCACAGCTCCTGGCCTCTGCCTTTTAGCCTGCACTGACTGTCTCCAGATCCATGTCTTCGGACCAAACCTCCACTCAGGTGCAGTCTTCCTTTGGCTAAGCACTGTCTGGTGGAGACATCTTGAAAGAGCTGCCAGCATTTTCAAAAGATCATAGAATGGTTTGGGTTGGAAGGGAGCTCTGGAGCTCATCTAGTCCAACCCCCCTGCAGTGGCCAGGGACATCCCCAACTACATCAGCTTGCCCAGAGCCCTGGCAAGCCTCACCTGCAATGCCTCCAGGGATGGCAACTCAACCACCTCCCTGGGCAACCTGGGCCAGCGTTCCACCACCCTCGTGGGGAGGAACTTCTTTCTAATATCCAGTTTAAATCTACTCCTCTCCAATTTAAAACCATTGGCCCTTGTCCTTTCACTGCAGGCCTTTGCAAACAGGCCCTCTGCAGCCTGCTTGGAAGTTCCCCTTATGTACTGGAAGGTCACTAGTAGGTCCTCCCAAAGCCTTCTCTTCTCCAGGCTGAAGAATCCCAGCTCCCTCAGCCTGTCCTCGTAGGAGAGGTTTTCCAGCCCCTGATCATTCTCGTGGCCTCCTTTGCACCTGCTCCATCAGCTCCACATCCTTTGTGTGTTGAGGGCTCCAAAACTGGACCCAGTATTGCAGAGGAGGTGTGAGCAGAGCAGAGTGCAGTGGCAGAATCACCTCTCTGGCTCTGCTGGCCACGCTTCTCCTGCTGCAGCCCAGATGTGGTGAACCTTCTCAGCAGATGAGGGGCTATGGGCAGGGCACAGGCTTTCTCCTACATTACTGCCTTTACATACAGGCAGGAGTAAGGGATGTGAAAGCCCCATTGTTTCAAGTGAGAATTGAATCATTTTGTCTCTAAGCCACTATTTTGCTTGGTAGCACCTTGTTTATCTATGGCATGGCCCCACCAAGTTCAGTGCCTAAAGTACTGACTTGCAGTCTCCAGTCTAGGAATTGCTGGAGTACAGCTTTGGTGAAATGGGAGCAAAGAGGGACTGGGCTTACAAGCTAAGAAAATCTCTGCAGGGATGCTACAAAGAAAGGTGGCAGGCATGTTCTTACCAAGGCTGAGATTTGCCTGGGAAGGGAAGCACAGATGTGCAGATTCCAGTTCAGGTAGTAAGAACGTTACAGCAGCATCAGGAAAGGAGCAGAATTGTGGCCCCGTGTTCTCAGTACATAATGACTTAATAATATACCTGTAGAGGTGGCCTGGAGATCATAGAAACCATGGGAAAAAGAAAGGATGAGGCAAAGGTTAGCTTTGGTCAGTACCCCCGTTGCTAGAGGTTAACTTCTCTTACCCTGGAGCAAGTCCAAGAACTTGAAAGTCTGAAGGACATCTTTGAGTTGAAGAGGTGGACAAAAGTAGCTTATTCAAATAACTGACCTTGTGTTATTTCCAGACACATGGAACACCTCACCTTATGATATACATATATATCTCAGCCCACATTTATCCAGAATTACTTATCTGTCCAGCTGTCACTTGCTGAGAATAATAACCAGAGGCATAAATAGCAGATCCCTTCTGCTGCCTGGAAAATTCCAATAAAATTCAATCAATAAGGTCTGTATTAGAAACACACTCTTGAGTGGATCTTGGACAGAACAGCTCTGTGAGGGCATGTCTCCCTGCAGGATACAAAATGAGATATTCCACCTACTAGTTCGTTTCTCTCTCTGCATCTGCAGTAGCTAAAGGGAAATCAAATTTCTCATGATAAATATTATGGCAAAAGTAATTTGAAGTTTGAAGAGTTCTTTGTTCAAGGGAGCTGCCAGCACCTGTAGGATCTTGAATGGTGATGTCTTCTCATCGACTTCAAATGAGATAAGCCAGTCACCAGCCAGGAAGAAGAACACAAGGGAATAAGAAAAGCAAAGGGTATATTAAGAATATTCAGCTCACAGCTGTAGGAAATATAAATTCACACATCCAAATTAGTAATACTCTCCCCGTCAGAATCACTGATAGCTATTAAAATGTACAAGGAGAAGCTTTTTGCCTCATGTTCTCTTCCAGCTGCCATCTTGGATGGCTAAAAGAAAGGTTTGGTATATGAGTGTGTTCCTGGTGTGTGTGTGGCAGTGACAAAGTGACATAGGAAGCTCCTGTGGTTAGCTTAAAAATGAGCTTCACTGTCTACAAATGAGATGTCTTGTCTAGGCAAGGCATCTGCTCACTACTGTAGTTGGTGAGAAAAGGAGATGTCTCTGGGTGGCAACTTTTACTCCACTCTCAGGTGTGGGGATTGGCTTTGCTCTTAAATACAAAGAGGTGGACTGATGGACAACACCACCCATTAAAAACCATGACCATGAGAGCTAAGTCATCTTTGAGCACATCCTCACTGCCAGGCTTGATTTAACAAGCTGACCAAAACTTTTGGTCCATATCCTCCCTTCTCGTTCACAGTAGTCTGGGAAGTCTCATAAAGTTTGCTTTTCTACCAATTCTCAACATCTGGAGCCTTGAAAGCATGATGGGGAGCTTGTAAATGATGATTTACTGGGATGGGAATTTCACTTTCCCCCATCCAATGACAAGATTAGCTGTTGTTATTAATGACTTAGCTAAATTCCCCAACCTCTCACCAATGCAATTACTTTTGGGGCTGTAGGCAGTTGAGGCGAAGGGAGAAGAAAAACCCCATTAATGGCTTTTTCAAGAGGTGGTGGTGGCATCCTGGCTGACAGCTCAGAATGCCCATAGGGTGTGTTAATCAAAGCAGAACAACAAGAATCAGTTTCACTCTCTCCCTCCTCCCTACAGAACCGTGAGCCCTGAACTCAAGTCCTATGCTTTGGGAGTGCTGTTCCTGCTTCTCCGTTTGCTAGGTAGGTACAAAAATGGCATGTCCTTCTCTCTCAGCCTTTCCTCCCTCACAGAACACTGTTGTTTGGAATGTGCAAAAGCTTCTTTCTGCTCAGTGGCAGTGCTGTGGTTGCTCATGAGTGGGGTCTGACACAACAGGGTCCAAGCCCTCTCTGTGAAGGGTATCACATCAAGGCTCTTTTCCTGCTCTTTGAATTGTGCTAGTGGGAGAAAATGCAGTGTTGCATGAGAAATGACCATTTCTACTGTGGTCCCATGCAACCAGTTACTCTTCTATAGCTGTTATTAACATGTCAGCAGCTTGCAAAATTACTGCTGCATTGTATATTGCTGAAGCAGAGGGATATGTATTTTCATCCTCCCTTGAGGGACAGGACCTGTGTTACATGGAGTGTTTTTCCCTTCTTTTGAGTCTCTTGGAGGAGGAAACAGTGAAATGAGACAGGCTGAGACCTTGTATCCTCCTGTGGGTTAATACCCCATTAATTAGAATGCATATGGCTGTTCCTCTGGACCAGTGTGTGCATCTCAGTATGCATTAGGAGCACCAAACTGGGCTGGTTTTTCCTGCTTCTGGTTTCTGGGTGAGGGGGTGGTTTTCCCCTTTAGAGGAGATGGCTTTTATTTTAAAGCTCCTATATTTCAGCTCATATATCTCAATGATTCAGGCAAAATCCTCTCTGATCCATCTTTGTGTGGGTCCATGCATGGGGTTTCTGCTCGTGGAGGTGGAATTTACTTTATTTTTAGCAAGGGTACATTCAGTGCCTTCCCTGCACAACCCTCCCCAGTCTCAAAGGAATGAGCTGGGGGGTAAGTTGCCATCTCCTAGGCTACAGCAAGACACTAGGAAGTGGGGGACCAAAAATCCAACAGTACTATACATTGCTTTGAATAAGTCACTTCATTTATTGACTTATTTTTGTATTTCCTGTTAGCTGGAAGGGATGTGGTGGTCCCACACCAGTTTATGGTAAAGCTAGTTTCATTTTCATTGCTTTTGGTGAAGAAACTGCACTTATACAGAAAGCTGCATCAAGTTATCCAGAGCTCAGGTAGCTCAGAGGGAAACTTGTGGGTTGGCTTGGGTCAGCTCTGCTCCAGGCCTTGCAAAGACACTGTTTTCTTTAGCTGTTGAGGCTGCTTTTGTGTTTTGGCCTGTGTTCAGCTCTTGTTGGCTGAATGCAGAGTGGCAGCAGGCAAGTTTGCAGGGAAGATGGCTGTGGGCTGTTGTTCCCAAAGGAAAAAAGTACTTAAGGGCAGAGGTTTTCTGGCTTGTCTTTTTTTTTTTTCCTTTCAAAAGGAAGAAAGCTCCTGAGGTAGTGGCATCTTGAATTCCTCCAAGACCAGGCTCAGGCATGGATGCTTAAGTTCAGTAGATCCTTGGTTTTTCTTGCAATACAGAAGCCAGACTAAGAATATACACTCAAATCTTTGTGTGTTGCTCTGTCACTAAGGAATTCCCATGAAATAAGACAGTACATCCTGAAGCAAATCAGCAAAGGAGCTTAAACCCATCGAAAATGAAGAGAAAGTTACTTTTCAATCTCAGCAAGGATAGGCAGATATTTTGCCCTTAACAACATCACGTCGGAGAATAGCTTTACTGATTTATTTTAAAAGCTTTTCTGTTCACCTTTAAGCTTTGACTTAAGAAGAGAGTGATAATAGCTGCTTCTTGAAGCAAAAGAGAGTATAAATACAGGAGGTATGAGACCCGGAGGTGCAATCGTAGCTAATAGATTTTAGGAAGACAGAAGCAGCTTTTTTTTATACAGCCCTACAGTTTCTGCAATAAAATATATATATATCTAGAGCAGAAATTTTTGCAACACTCTGCAGTAAAGAGCTAAAACATGATTGAATCTCTTTAATATTCACTGTAATAACATGAAACAAGACTGAATTCTCCCAGTATCCTCCTGGATTTATTATCTTGTGCCATAGGAATTCTGCTGTGAGAGGGCAGCCTAACAGTGTCTTCAGATAAAAGTGTTACTGCAGTTCCTCAGAGAAGAAGCTAAAGCAGTGCTGTCAGAGCTAAAGGTTTGGAATGGAAGTGTCTGGGATGGCAAAGAGTTTTAGACTTGTAAGATCCTGGCCACATATGTTCTGGAATAGTGTTCACCATGCATCTGAGCAAAGCCTCTGCTTGCCAGGGCCCTTCCTTTTGTCTCTCCTTCAAGCCCATGTTGCTTGTCTCTCTTCTTCCAACATGATAAAAACAGTGTTTATTCTCCCAGAAGGACTTTCCAATCTCTTCAGTTCCTGTGTCTCAGAAGACCTAGGCACTGACATGTTCCTGTGATCCAGTGGTAAAAATGACCTGAAGCACTCACTGGATCCTGAAAGCTTTTCATTTATTTGTCTTTAAGGTTTCCACATCTGTTTCTGCATCCACATAGATGTAGCTTTGGAGATCAGTGAAACAGGTCCTTCCTCAAGTCTTCTGAAGAGGTTTTTTTATGCTGAGGGTGGTGAGGCACTGGTCCAGAGAGGTTGGGAGATGCCCCATCCCTGGAAATACTCAAGGTCAGGTTGGACAGGGATCTGAGCAACCTGGTCTAGTTGAAGATGTCCCTGCTCACTGCAGGGGAGGGGGTTTGTCTAGGTCTTTAAATCTCTCTTCTAACCCAAACCATGCTAATTTCCAGGCCAAATGATCTTGAAAACATGGCAAGCCAGCTGAAGCCAGCAGATGGGGATGATCACTCTTGTCTGGAGTTCAGCCTATACCTCTCCAAAGCTGTGCATCAGCATCTCTCAGCATGTTAGCAAGTAGCTCACACATCAAAATTGTGCTCCCAATGCAGGTTTTTCTTCATTGAGAAAGCACAAGGCTCTTGTCTCCTGGGTCCATGCCACATCTGGACCTTCCACCCTTAGGTGCATCCAGTGCCAGTGCAGTGCTGGGCACACAGACTGTATTCCACACCACAAGCTCTTTGCTTGTTTCTGGCTAGAGCCCAGCTGAAGTTTTAAACTCCACATTGAGTGTGTGGTTTGTCCATAGGTTTAAACCAAAAATCCAACCAACCAAGCAAAAAAAACCAGCATCTTTTTAACTTGGGAACAGAACTAGCCCAGTCTGGAATTTCCAGTTGTTGAAATGACAAAGAGGGAGCTGGCACTGACATTTTTTTCCAGAACATAACTAGGTTTTTAGATGTGATGGCTTGAACTAGTGTTTCTAACAAAAAGATTGTCTTGCTTTTCTATCATCTGTTTTTAACTTACTAAATTTGTGCTATTAATGACTGGTTAAAATGAGCACCAAAAGCCCATATAGCCTTTGTTAACTTCTGATAGCCTTTGTTAACTTCTGCATTTATTAACATACAGGGGAGATCAAACAAAATCTGCAGTGCACTAGTCATTGAAAAAATACAATAAAGAGATCTCAGTTACCACAGGGAACAGTGAGGACAAGCAATTTATTTATAGTCTTAGGATATGTCGTGAGTGTCACTGTTTGTTCATGAGAAGCTGAAGGAAGGTATCTTTTTTAAGCATCAAAATGCAGGTTAATGATGAGACTGGATCCAAGATTAAACACTTCTCTGCCTAGAAACTGCAATTCTTCTATCTGTTTGTCTACACATGTATTTATAGAGTCTGAGGCATCCCAGCAGCTATGGATGCAGTGATTCTGTCGAGGGTTGTGTTGTGCCTGCCTGCTGTTTGATTTCAGTAGATAACAATCCTCTCCTTTGCTTGCTGCATTAACCTACAGCAAAGATTTTATCAATCAGGATTTTTTCCAGGGATTTTGTGCTTCCAACTTTCCCCCAAAGCTAGAACAGAAGGAGGAGAGGTGGTTTACATATGTAGAACATCCACATTTTCTTCTGAGTGCTGTACACTTGGTGCATGTGTCCTGGCTGAGGAGTGCAAAGCTGGAAGGTGGATGTCTTCCTAACCACCATTGGGGTGATATAAAACAGGGGACCTCTGCAGTATCTGTAGGATGGGGGAAGGTAGAGAAGAAAAACATTGCCTTTATTAGTTAAATGAGATTGGAGTTGCTTTGGTTTTAAGATTGCAGCTCTGCTGCAGACTGAAAGTGAGAAATGCTCATCGGTAGTTTGCTGCAGTGGCTGTGGGAGAGTCCTGCCGTGGTATTTCATTTAATAGTCAAATTAGCCCTTCAATTCACCCTTCTTTTCAGATTTAATCTTTGGCATTTATTGGAGGCTGTTGTTTATTTTCTTTAGACCTGGAGGAAACCTTCTGTGTCAGTAAAAAGTCCAAAACTAGACCTCAGTGCCTCAGCTTGTTCCAGGCTCTGAACTGGATTTCTATGCTGTCCTTCAGGTGAACAACTCCGAGTGCAGAATTGCCAATAGCTATGCAAAGAGCAGGCCCCAAGGCTGTAATCCTTCCTTTTATTTACCCCTCCACTCAAGAAGCTTAATAAAAGCCACTTAAACTTGAGTAAAATCCTTCCCACGTGTTGATATCAGCAGGAATCACTTTTGTAGATGTGGAGTCCAAGCAAAAAACTCATCCATGGACACTGTTTAGTTTGATTTAGACCTCAGGTTGCAGCTGGGACTGTTAACTGATAAAGCATCCTCTCCTTCCATTCACTGCAATCACATCCTAAAAGCATGATATGTCTCTCTTCATTTTGGCAGGTTTTATCCCACCTCCGCTGATCTTTGGGGCTGGAATTGACTCCACATGTCTGTTCTGGAGCACCTTCTGTGGGGAGCAAGGAGCCTGCGCGCTGTACGACAACGTGGTCTATAGATACCTGTATGTTAGTATTGCTATAGCCCTCAAGTCCTTTGCTTTCATCTTATACACAACCACCTGGCAGTGCTTGAGGAAAAACTATAAAAGATACATCAAGAACCACGAAGGTGGTCTCAGCACTAGTGAGTTTTTTGCCTCTACTCTCACCCTGGACAATCTGGGGCGGGACTCGGTGGCCCCAAATCAATCACATAGGACAAAATTTATCTATAACCTTGAAGATCATGAGTGGTGTGAAAATATGGAGTCTGTTTTATAGTGACTGTGGAGGGGTGAACTCTATTAATAACACAAGGGTCCTTTTTGATAAAAACAAGAAGAGAGCACGACTGAAGAAACTCAACTGCAAAACAACAGTGGCAACACAGGAAACTTTTGTCTTTTTCTCCAAGTCAGACCCAGTCAGGGTTCTTGAGAACAGCACCTTTAAATGGGATCACTTGTGACATCCTGCAGGGTGATGGAGAAAGCAGGGAGCTGCTGTGGCAGGGCACCAGCCCTTTGGATGACAGTCCAAGCTTCCAAGAAGGACATCTGCAGAGGTTCCTTGGAGAGCTCAGCAAATGGACAGGCTTGGGCATGAGGCATGGAGAAAGCAAGGTGGTAACAGCAGTGCCAGGATAGGTGTTTGTGGTTGTAAATGGGGTCCCAGGGATACCGTGGGCTGAAGGGTTAGCCAGTCTGGGTGCTGTTCAATCCTGCTGGGATGGCAAAGAGGGGGACAGGTGCTGGAGTTGTTCCACCAGTCACACTCTTGTCACCAGCCACGAGCCTACAGTAAACCCTTTGAAAGCTGCTGGCAACCTTCCAGGTGGTGAGTGATGCTGTCAGAGGGAGCAGAGTCCTTCCAGCCCAGGCTTATTGGCAGATTGCAGCTTGGTGCTTGTCTGTGAAGAGCTGTGCTCAGATCTCTCTCCAACCCAGTCAAGTTCAAGACATTTGCTCACACTTTGCCAAACGTGCTGTCATTTTTTAAGGGAGAGGAGGGGAATGAATTCCAAATAGTTGTCTGCATATTCCTCTAAAATCACATTTTGGGTTTTTAAAGTTATTTTCAAATCTATGTTAACCCTTAAATTGCTGACACTTTTCCAGAGGGAGGATTGGTTTATGCTGGTTTGGGGAAGGAGATCCTGTTTCATTCACCCAAACATAATGTGACTCAAGGGGTTTGTTGAATCCTCTGTGTTTGTTTTTTTTATCCATAAGCCTTCATTCTAATATGCTACCAAGCCAATGAAGACATGTCAGGTGTTTCTAAGAAAGAGAACAAATGCACTGTGTCTCTATAAAAACAATTGTCAGTGGGAGAATTAGAGATAATGTGATGATTTACATAATATAGGTTTTTTTTTCATATTCTATGTGACTCAGTGAATACATCTATATATGGAGAGCTTGTTTGTGTTCTCTCCATTTTTTAAAGATATATATATATATATAATTTGCATTCTAGAAATGGTGTGGTGGATGTTTTCTTTAAAGTGAGTGTGTGTGTGTGTGTGTGTGTGTGTGTGTGTGTGTGTGTGTAGAAGATGAAAGGAATGCTCACCTTAACCCTGAAACCCTCACAATTGATATTGTTTTTCTCACCTGAGAAATTCTACTGACTTCAGTGGAATCCGTGTGAGGAAGGTGGAAGAATCTCCTCTCCTGGAGGCTGCATTTTTGCCCTTAGATGTGCAAATAGTATTCCTGTAGGAGGCTGGGTTATGGGAGCAGAAGCTGGCCAGCATTGAGCACCTCTGAAATTTTCATTCAGATCCTCAAGAGGCACCAATGCTGGGAGCAGCTTTGGCTTTGCTTTTGCACTGCAGGCTTATCTGAGCCTGTCAAATCATAGGGAAGCTTTCATCTGATTTCAGGAAGTTTATTTTGCATGCATATTTTTCTTTTCCAAAACATTCTCCCTGGGAAGCAATACAAATTGCTTGGGTTTGATGAGTTTTCCCTGGGAGCCAGACCTGTTTCCAATGGACTAGATGTCAGAAGGGGTTTAAGGGTTAGCAGCAGCATCATCAGAAAGCTCCTTTTTCTGTTTGTATTTTGAAGTTATTGTGAGCTTGCAGATGTTTAGACAAGTAACCTGCCATGGGAATGCTGGGCATCACTTGCATGCAGCTGGCAGAGGGGCTGATCTCCTCCAGGGCCTTGTCCGTTGCTGGCAGTGGACACCTTGGAGCTGGCACAATTACAGAAGGTTGAGAACTTGCCATTCAAGTTCAACAGACTTTGCTTTTATCCAGCCATTGAAAACAAACATGAGTGTGGGCTATCAGCCTGCTTATACTTGACTGACTTTATATGTATGTGTGTAATTTATGCACAGCATCATATGTTCAGCAACAATAAGGGCAAAAAAAAAAATATAGGATGTATCAAATAAACTCCACTGTGCCAAATACTCAACAAATATTGTAACTGCAGAGATATGATTCTTGGTTTTCAGCCATGTTATGAATCACTTGATTGATGAAGGAGCTTAAGGAAAAAAAAAAAGTTATTAAGCTATGCAGTGCCATTATTATGTTGAGTAGTAAATGATGCTTTTTAGACTATTAGATTGGTTTAGAATACTCTGTCTGCTAAAATAGAGATACTGCATCCATAAAACAATGAATCGGAAAAAAAAAAGGCACAGGGTGCAGAACTGTCTCATAAAATATGTATAATTGTCAAGTATAAGCCTTTGAAATCATTCTGTACAGTTCTCTTCATTCTGCAGATTTATTACTTAGACTGCTGTCTTTTCAAATGTTAGCTCATAATTTTATCCTATACACACACATTCAGACTCCCAACACAAATGTCACAGACTAGAACCTTTCTGAAAGCCTGATTGCTTGCTTCCATAACCCCTTTCATAATTTCATGTGTTTTTTCCCTTCTGAAAGTCCAAGGTGAAGGAGAATAGCATGCTGGCATGATGCAAAACAAACTCCTGGTGCTCAAGAGCTTTGGTTTGTCAGTACAGTCAAAAGTCCTCCTTGACCTGAGTTACAGAAACAGGATTCCAAGGCACTTAATGTTTTCTTTTTTGTTGTGTTTTGGTTTTTTTTTTATTTGATCTCTTCTCCTGGTATGGATGGGAGATGCAGTTGAATGGGGTTACTTCCATTCTTTTTAAGCTGTAACTTAAAAGTTCCTGCATGCTTGTTGTTTTTTTATCTTTGGATAATGTGACTTTTTAAGAGCTCTCTACCCATCTCACTCCTGGGTTTTTTTAAGGGTGCATCAGATGGCTGCATCATGAAGGGCTTTCCTGGCAGTGCTTTGGTCCAGAGTCAAGAGCAGAGCTTTAGTTTAAAGAAAACACATCAACTAAAAGCTTCACCCATCCTGGCAGCCTCAAGGCTCTTTCTGCTTGCAAAACCACAAGCAGGTTTGCCTGCTGCAACCCAATTTTGGTTACAGAAGAACAAATGAAGATCCTCAGCCATCCTCCTGCTTCCCAAACTGCAACATGGGCCTTCACCTCTCAGCACTTCAGTCACTTCCATCCTACAACTGCCTTAAACGTGCAGGAAACTTAAGAGCAAGGATGGAGTTAGAGAAATGCCTATTCCTGGGAACAGAAACAGGGCCATGGGCTCAGCTGTGCCATCCAGAGCCAGTGGTGGAAATCTCTTCTCCATATTCAGGAGCATTGAAATTCAGGGTCTTGTTGAGACCTCAAGTCTCAGCAGAAATGTTCTTTTGACATTTCCAAGCACTGTGTTCCCTGCATGGCTGTCTTTGAAAAGAACAAATTAACTACTTGAGTAATCTCTATGGGATTCTCCAGTTGCCTTGCATGACTTCAGGTTGGGGTTTCCTTTTCCTTTGCACAGATACCACCTTGGCATAGCCTCAGTGGAATCAAAAGGGGATCCCAACCTAAAACTGGTGCAGATAACACTAGAATCAGTTTCTTTTCATCCTTGTTAACAAGGGGGATGCATTTTCAGAACCTTGTTTTTTATACCTACTGAAATCATGACATTCTCCTGACTTTGCCCAGCACATCTTGGATGTATAGTGGGACTGAAAAGGCCATAACTTGAATTATCTGCACCTACCTTGGGAATTCAACAAAAAGGGGCCTCAGGATGCCATACCCCAGAATCACAAAGGTTGGAAGACACCTCTAAGATCATCAAGTCCAACCATCCCTAGCACTACCATACTATTAAACTATGGCCCTAAGGAGAGCATCTCCATGTTTCTTCAACCCCTGCAGGGATGGTGACTCCAGCACCTCCTTGGGTAGCCTGGGCCAAGACTGAACAACCCTTGCTGTAAAGAAATTCCTCCTGAAATCCAATCTAAACCTGCCCTGGTGCAACTTGAAGCTATTTCTTCGTGTCCTTTCCCTGTTAACCCTGAAGAAGAGACCTACCCCCAGCTCACTCCAACCTCCTTGCAGGAGATGCACTGAACTACTCAGTGCTGCTACTGTTGATCTCAGCTGGGTCTCACCTTGCTGGGAAGGTGAAAAGGGAAAGATACAGAGAGGAATTAGCTTCAATTAGCTGAGTTAGCTATGCTTGAAAATGCTTCAAAATTGAGCTGATGGTAAATGCTTCAGAATTGAACTGATGGTCTGCAGACATTTGGAAAGTGATTGGAGTATTTCCAAATGGCTGAGATGCATTGGCATTTTTTTCTTGGAAAAAAAAATAAATGAAAAAATTAAGGCAGTTAATGAGATTTGGAGTCTCTTCTATTCCCATCAGAGTTCTCTGCTCATCACGTTGCTGTTGGAGCCAATGTACTTCAGGTTTACCTTTGTGTCTCAGTCAGACACTGAGTTATTTCTCAGTGAATGAGGTCCTGGGATACAGAGAGGCAATTCCATCTTGTAACCAGCAGTTTCACCCCACAGCAAACCTAAGAAAACCTGAAGGCTACCAGCACTGTGAAGCTTTAGCCCCTGAGTCAGCCACTCCTGTTGCTGCCATAGGAGTTTGTCACAGCTGGCTGTGTTGGCCTCAGTGTTAAGACTTGGGCAGTCTTGGGGTGAGGTTTGTTGTATTCTTGGCAGGTGACCTGGGGAATTGTCAGTGTTAAAGACATATGCAAATGCTTCACTGGACTGATGTGCTAACAGCTTTGTTCCTTTATTCCCAAGGGTTTCCAGACTTATTCTCACCCTGCCTCTAAGACACAGCCATGCTTAGCCGTTCCCCTAATGTCATGTGAACTATCTTTGCAGGCAGAGGCAGGTTTGTTGTTGATCTTCCTTTTGAACTGCTTAATGCCTGTAAAGTTCACAGGCTTTCTGTGCATAGAGCAGAGCACCCCTGAATAGAAGCAATAATATTGACCTCTTTCTATTTACCTTAGCAGTTTTTCTTACTTAAATCCAAGTTCACCTCTCCCAACATCCCATGATGCTGCTGTGACTTGCATTTTGTGTTGGCAGTGACTCCAGGAGACTGAATATTCTCCTTCCCTGCCAACATGACACCCTTCTGTCCCCACAGGGCACCCAAAGATACAACTGATGTCAAGGTAGGCAGCAGTTTACTGATAGGAGCCTTTGGCAGGAGCCAGGCTCAGCTTTGGTTAGCTGATGGTTGAGATTGATCTAAGGAGGAAAGGCATAACCAAGGCATCGTAGCTGAGCCTCCTGGAGTCCCTGAAAGGATTATCCACCTTTCAGTGCCTCTGGATAGACCTACTTGCCCTACCTCCCTGAGACCCATGGTGTGTGGGCACTTCTTCCACACTGACCATCACCTTCCCTATCTCCAGCCACAGTTCTTCCTTCCTTCTGATGACAAAGCACAGCTCAGTTCTACCAAGTCAATATGAGGTGTTTGGAGTTACTGACTGGCATTTAAATCTGCCTGGGATGCCAGCAGGTCTCACTTAGTGTTACATATGTTCAAAATGTTATAGTTTGTTCTGCTTTTATACACTGAATCTATTGCTTTTAGGCTGCAAATGATGTTTTCTATCATTCCATTGACATTTCTAGCCAATCTGAGTCTTATACAATTGCTTGGCTGAAAAATGACCTTTCAGCAGTTCTTAGACATGAGGCACTTCATTAACTAGTGATGCCAAGTAAGATCTTTGGGCATTGTCTGTTCCCTGAATCCAGTGGAGCAGAAGGTGGCTCTGTCTCCTCCAAAGCAATATGGATGTTTTCTTTGACAGACTATGAGCATGGATTGCTTTTCTTTCAGCTTCAGTCTTGCCACAGATGTTCAGCTATGAGCATCAGTCCTGAGAGGATAGAGGCCGTTCAGGAGAAGCCACATGGACATCTGTTCAGATGGATGCACGAGTGGGGCCATAGGGTGTATGAAGTGGAGATGTTGTTTGGCTTGTCAAAACCTGGCTTCAGTCTCTATTTGTTTGATGAAGGGAGTGACTCCAGGGATGGGGCCTTTGGGATACTGGGAGTTTGTGATGTTTCCCCCACTTTCTGCAGATCAAGGGCAGCAGAGCAGTGTCATTCCCTAGGAAGGAAAAGATTAGCAATACTCTGAGCATTTGTAGTGCTGGGCTTGTTCTACACAGACTTGGTATCTGCCAGTGGCAGAAAGCAATAAGAAACATGTCAAGTCCAACTCAGCAAAAAATTTATAGCAACTTCATAAATGAGTTTTCCCTTTTATTTCTTTATTGCCAATTGCTGAGAAAACCAAGAGAATGTCTCCAGTGTATTTACAAGGTCATTTCTGCATATCATCTGTGGTCTGGAGGAGTTTGGGAAAGCTCTTTTGTAATTCATACACATTGCTTTGTTCTGGCTGGACACAGAAATCATGGGGGATATTTCTGCTCCCCGAGTTCTCTAGGCTAGGACTTTCTCATCAGTTCAAATATGTAGTACAAAAGTATGTTGATTAGGGATGGAGTAAGAGAATTGTTACTCAGTGCCAGTGGGCAGAGTGCCACTGGCCATACACTGCTCCAGGACAGCCAAAGTGCTGCCTTCCAACTCACAAGCCACTTTCCAGGAATATTCTCTTCTCACAGATGCTTGAAATTCTCTGCCTCTCCTCATGTTCCTGCCAGTTAGTGCATTCATTTGAGTAATTACTGAGAGCAAACACGAGAAGGGTATGAACCCAGACAAAACCAAATTGGTGTTAAGGTGAAGCAGGTGGCACAAATTTCATTTGTGCTGTTTGCTCAGCTCTTAGATCAGAAGCAAAAAAAACCTCTCTGGAATTGGAGAGTCACATATAGCCTAACATATCTTAGTTCTTCCCAACTGGATGGCCAGTTAGTAGGAGAGCAGAAGGCTCATCTTTCCCTGCCACGTGTGTCTTGGCTCTTCCAAGCTCTGTTGTCCTGCGGGATGGCATCGCACAAGCACCAGTGCATTTCCCCCTCCCTGCAAGCTGCAGCTCAGTGCTATGTCCTTGGTGCCTCACAACTAGCTGTGTGAACTTGAAAGGAAGGAGTGGGCCCTGTTCTTCACCTGCAATGCTCTTTCTGCCTCGATGGAGGAGGATGATCCCTCTTGAAGACTCACAGCTGTTTTCCTGAACTCTTAGCACACCGTGGGACCAAAACTGTGCTCTGTTGATCGCAGGTGGCCTCAAAGCTGTGCTCAGAGGTTGCCTGAAGCCCCACATTGCCTTCACAATGTTTTCAGTGCAAAGCATGGTGATGAGGCTCTGCATCACTGTCCCTGACAAGGGTTGCCAATGGGCTGTGACCACCCAAGTTTGGGGAGTCTCCATGTTAGCACATGAAAGCAGCTCCCATCATCTACTTTTGGGAAGGAGCCATCTCAGAGCAAGCTTCAGTGGAAAAGTGCAGCAGCACTGGGACTGCACAAAAGGGAGCTCTTGGTTCACTTGGGTACCATGTCCATAGGGAGGAGGGGTGGGGATGGGAGCAAGGGAAGAGCTGTGACCTTTTAAAACCCATAGTGCCTACCACTGCAAATGGAACGCTGTATTGTATTGTATTATAACTGTAAATAAAGTACAATAAATGTGGTGTTCATTAGCATTTTGATACAAGTCGAATGCAGTCTGCAGAAATGGTGGTGGTTTTTTCCCCTGCTGGATGTATTTATATCACATTCCAGGCATGGGGGCATTTGGGGTCATGTGAGCTGGAAATGCATAAATGGCATTAGATGGGAAATGTTTTCAGTAAGAAAATGTTAAAATGCCTTTTGCCCTCTATAGATGAGACATGAACACCATGTGAAAACCATCCAGAGTGGAGGGAACCAGGGCAGCTTAAGTACACAGGAGGAGAGCAGCTCTTGACTTGACATGGTCTGTGAGCAGAAGTGACAGTGCTGCTCAGCCAGTCCCTGGCCATGCTTCATTCATGATGGAGGAAAAACAAAGGTTTTGTTTAGCTGATTTCTCTTTGTTCATTTTCCTGATGCAGAGGTTGGTCAGAAGCATATGCCTCACTTGAATAATCCTGGGTATTCCCCACCCTTGAGATCTCTTAGCAGCAGATACAATTGAGCAAACTTGAGAGCTTAAACTAAAAAGCAGATTGGGAAAGTAGTTCTGTTCCTTACTTAACCAGCTGGCCAACACTGAGGGGCTTAGAAACTTATTTTGTTCCTTAATCTTCTCCCTTCTCCCTTTTCAATGTTTCTCCATGGTATAATAACAGAAGTAACACATTTTGGTGAGGCAGGTCTGCCATGGGCTCTCCAAATCCTGATGCATCTCTTAACTAGGTTCTGGGTAAGAGTTTCCTCTAGTCTAAAGAAGCTCAGGAATTCCCTGGCAAGTGTTTGCAGCTGGTGTATGGATGCAATCTGTTGGTGTGTGGAGGGTGCTTCCACATCCATTGCCTTGTTTGGGGGAGAAAGACCAAACCCCAATGCAGTTTGTCACACCTATGGCTTGAAAATTCCCCTTCCCCAGAGCTCTGTGCAGAGGCCACAATGCTGGAGGAGTATCTGCCTGCCTCTGTAGCACAGCAGGGATGTTTGTCCCTCAGAGCATTGCTGTTCTGGGCAGAGCAGTGGCTTTGGGTGGTTGACTATGAGGAAGGTTCTTCCTGCATAGGCCAGCTCTGCACATGGTCTGCAAGCACCATGTTTGGCACCTGGATGAGCCCAGGTGCCTCTCACCTGCCTCAGGCTGTAGGTTAGTCTTTTCCTGCAGTGCCCAAAGGAAAGGTGTGCTTGGAAAGGTCTTGGAAGTGTGCTGGTTTAACTGCTGGTAATTTGGCAGGTGTTTAGCAGCACTTCCAAAATAAACCAAAACCTGATTTGGGAAAGGAAATGTTTCACTGTACAATTGATTTAAAAGAGAGAAATCACATGCTCGATATATTTTGAGTACTGTGCTCTGTATTTTTGCAGCTTCTATTTTCTAGATGAGCAGTTTAGAAATCTGTGATGTGAAACACATACTGTAAGTTTGCTGTAAATGATATTAAAAACACTATTTTCATTCTTTTCCTGTCTCCCTTGGATGATCTCTTTGGTTCTGCCAGCTTGGCACTATGCCTCTCCCAGAAAGGCTTCAGTTTTAGCCAAAGCAGAGTTGAGACTTTGGGTTGGAGATTTGATGTTGAGGTTGAAAGTTTGCTAGAAATGTCAGTGGGGCTGAACATCTTCCCAGGAGAGGTCCTGCTGAAGAGATGGTAAAGGAAAGGAAAAGATGGAGTTGAATGGTTGTAGGAAAAGAGAGGGAGAATGAGGACATCCTAGATGGTTGCAGAATGGGGGCACTTGAACACCTGGAAGACAATAAGATGAGGAGGAGCTCAGAGGGAACATGAGTTGAGCAGTTAGGAAAAATGCTGGATGTCTCACTGGTGATGAATGTGTCTGACACTGTGTGTGTCACTTCAGCTGTGGTGGAAAAAAAGAGCTTTTAGCTAAAATAGCAACAGCTCAGTGAAGTCACTGAGCCCTGCAAAGCACCCTGAGCCCCTGCAGCTGTTTGTGCTCCAAGAGCTGCAGAGGCTTCTCCCTTCATCTCCATCAAAATGGCCAGTGCCATGGGGTCAGGGCAGCAGAGTGGCACTCTGGTGAGAACATGATGCTAGCCCCTTCCACTTGTTCTAGCTGCTGCACTGGTCAGAAGAAAAGCAAACACTTACTTGACCCATTATTTTGAAATCTTTCAAATGTGTTGAATGAAAAGAATCATTTTCTCCTGAGCAGCCTGCAAAATGATGCTAAATGAGGCAATTACATTCAAACTGAGTTGAATATTCAGTTATTCCTTGTTTGTTCCATTTGTTATCCTTTCCTGTTCCAATTCCCTTTTCTGGAAGGCTGAAGACAAAACAGATTAAAAGTTGGGGGGGGGGGGGAAACAACAACCCTTCCATTTTACTGCATACAACTTGAATCCAGCCACTGTGGCTTTGAATTCACTTTCAAACAGCAGAAGCTTTGGAGGAAGGCTGGGGGAAAAAAAAAATGCTTTGCCAAATGTCAACAGTGAAGACTCTTTTATTTACTTCACTTTATTGCTTTCCTTCAGCCTAGCTACTGCTGGTGCTGGAGCCTATGCAGGCATCCCTCTGAAGGCATCACTCCTGCATGCTCCACTGGCTGTTCCTTACAGATCCCCCACAGTGGCTGTGCACACCAGCACACAGCACACCCACCTTCTCAAGACCTCCTTTCAGCCATCCTAGACCTTGCATTTTACTGCTGCCTCTGGCACAACCTGGTTAATTGGGTATTTACTGAGCTGGGTTCTGTTGTGGATGCAGATTATTAACCTTTATGTCACCTAGAAGATATTACACCTGGTAAAGTTAATGTGTCGAGACCAGGAGGTTAATGTGTCAGTGCTCAGCCCTCCCCAGTTAGCAGCAAAGCTGTGCTGTGGGCCTTGCTTTAATTAGAAAGGACTCACACATGGGTCACATCAACAGCATAAGTATAGCTACTACCTCCTTCAGCTTTCCTTATGGATCTCTTCCTTGCTGTCCCTGGATTTTGGGTAAGTCTTGCTGCTAGCCCTAGGGAGGCTGTGATCCTGTGGCTAGCCTGCTTATGGTCTTCTGAGTCTGAGCTAGCTCAAGGGCAGCAATTGGAGATGAAGTCTGAGGAGCTTCAAGCTGAAAAGATTGTTGTGTATTCAGGAATGTGCTTAGCAGAAGATCTTAGCTCTGCACCAAATCTGCTCAGCTGCTCAAGCCTCAGATGATGTCTGTGGTGCCTCTGAGCTAGCTAAATGGTCTGTGGCAGTTGTCAGGGCTTGAAAGACTTTGTTTTGGTTTTGTGTGCTGGTGTCCCTGTGCTTGCAGCCAGAGCATGCCCTACAATGTGTGCTTACTAGAAATAAGGATTACCCAGAGAACAGCCTGCTGGTCAGGAGTGGAGTATACTGGAAGAACAAAACATGTCATTAGAATTGTGAACTTGTGTACCATCAACCTTGTTTGAAGAGCTCTGCTCAGCCAGCCAGGAAGAACAGATCCTATACTGTTCATGACAGGGCAGAGTTGAGTATTATCCTTTGTCTCTGACTTCTCATCACTCCTGTGACAAATATGGGTCGGGCAGGAGCATGGGTTTGTGCCTTGCAGGACCAGGGACTGCCTGTCTTCAGAGAGCTGTTTGCAGCTTGTATCCTGGCTGATCCTGAGCAGCCCTGGACCATGCTGTCTCCTGGCTGCAGATCCATAGAGGTCTCATTACCAGGGGGATGGGGTTGCTCTGCAAGAGGCAAGTGCCTTAGTGCTGATTCACAGCTCTTCTCTTTGCACCTCCTGCTGTCTTCCCTCTTAACTCTGGAGGGGATGGATCCTAGCTAATGTGGCTAGAAGGAAATAATGAGACCAGCTGGGTACTTTCAGCAGGCTAGGAGCCTGAAGGTTTCTCTTTCAAATCTTGCTCTTAAACAGCAGGTTTGTTGCTGACAGCCACATGCTGCATCGTGTTCCTCTGCCTTGGATGCTGAGATAAAGGGCTTAGGCACATGTGCATTTTGCAGATACCTAGAGGTCCTCAAAATGCTGCCATGCTACATATAGCATTTCTTGCTGGTGCTGCTGTTGGCCACCACTGCTTCTCCCACATAGGCTCACTGCTTCCAGTGTGGCAAAGGATGTGGGATGTCATGCAAGTAGCAGAGACATGTCCATGGAGCTCAGTAAATCCAGGCAGGTGGGGTAAGGCTGCTTTTGTACAGGGCACAAGGAAAGTCCTCACCATGTTCCCAAGTGCTGCTGTTGTCTGTGAGCCATGCTGCAGTAACACCAAATGGACCATACCTGGGACAAGTGCTCTGTGAACTTTGATAAGAGAAGCCCCTGTCATCTACACAAAAGATAACCAGATGGAGGCTGATAAATGAGGGGTGCCAGGAAAAACAACTCACCTTTTCAGCCTGCTTGGAAGAGGTGTTGCACATCAAGACCTACCTTGCTTTTATGAGCCAACCTTGAGCAGCCCAAGGAGGAATTCTCAGTCCCTGGCAGGTATCTCCTCTATAACGTGGTGGATTTCAGTTGCTTCCTGACATGGCACTTGTCCTGCCACACAAATGCCTTTGAGTTGTGTAGGCAAAGTACAAAACCACACTGCCAAATGCAGCCAGCTGGACTATTCCCCATGAGGGGGAAAAAAATCTCATTTCCTAAAAACCATGATCTTTTGTGGGAATATCTCAGTTTTGGTGACATTTCATTCAAAGGAAATCTGATGAGCTCATAGTGTCTTGTTGGAACTGGATCATTTAGAGTTCTTTCCTTGGGAAACTGTAGGTTGAATTCTATCAGCATATAAAACAGTATTTGGACCTTTATCAAAATGAAATGCTTTCATTACCTTCAAGCAATCTTTTCTGCTTAACATTACACCGCTTCTGCAGAAGTTTTGGAACTCAGTTTTTTCTTCTATTTTGAAATACAAGTGTCTATAGACCTTCTGGAATTTTCCCCAGATGCTTCTCACCCCTCCAGACCCCCCTGGTAAATACTTCTGGTACATGACCATCTCTGTGGTTACCTGGGGCACAGGAGGGAAGTGCAAGAGCATGCAGTCACCCCAAAGCAGGTCATGCTCTTGCTAGAAAGTGTGAGGATAAATCCTACTCCTAAGCAAATAAAGCATTACCCATTGCTCAGTTTCCTTTCTCCATTGATCCTGTCTTTGAGAGAAGAACAAATGTGTTTAAAAATCGAAGCCAGTGGTAGGTTTCCTCTCTTAGTATGAGGTCAACATTCATTTTCAAATTGGCTTTGTGTCTGCTTTTCCACACATCTGCAGGGGATGCCTGAGCTGGGCTCACCCTCAGGCTGGCAGCAGTGTGTTCAGGGGCAGAGCTTGCTTGTGTCCCACTGCAAAAGGCTTTGTAGCTAGAGCCAGCAAGTCTCAGTAGGAAGATGCTTATTCGACAGGTGAAAACCCATGAAGATGAAAGGTAGCTGTAGAAAAGGGGACAGAGCCTTTTGTCTTACTCTCAGCTGGACTGGAGATGGAGTGAGGGGTAAATGTGCTCGTAAAGGCTGCAAGATACCCTGGACAAAAGAAACAGGGATCCTCAGGCTGCTTCCAGTAGACAAATGCAGAGATTTGGTCAATTCAGCAAGCAGAAATGCTCAGGCTGGAGTGGGGCTCATCCTGCTTTTCTTAGAGATGGTTTTTGGTATAAAACTTATGTCTTCAGTCTTGCCTTCACATGCAAGAAGAGAGAGAGCCTGCTGAACTGCTGATGTCTAGGATTGATATGATGGTGTTGTCATGGCAGCTACTCTTCCCCTTGGATTAATTAGGAATGCATTTACCTGAAATCCTGGATTTGCTGGGTGGTTGTTTTTTTGTACACAAAACACATCTTCTCCATTCAGCAGATGTAGTAATTCCCCACTGGACTCTGTGCTCTTCCAGCACTAACACCCACACAACTTCCCAATGCCTTGGGAAAGGAGCAGAGTAACTTGAAAGACATCTGGATTTCTGGATGAAGCCAGAACACAACCCAGCCTCTGTTGAAATGACATCTGAACAAAAAAAAGGTGTTTGATTCTTTTTATGATGTTTTTATTGTAAACATGCTGCTGAACCACAAAGGCATGTGGAGGGTATTGAGCTGCAAACCAAAGCCTGCTCATCACAGGAATGCTCTTTGCAGCTGAAGATGAGGTTTGAGAGGATTCTCTTTGCCCTTACATCATGTCTAATTTGTTTTCACTGCGGGTTGTAAAGCCTGGTGTGCAGAGTTTTTTCATGAGCCATTAGTTTATGGGCTTGTTAACACACAGGATCTTGTTACCTTTCAGGGTGTGATTCTCACTGAACCAGAGATACTGTGGGGTAATTGATGACAGAGGAGAATCAGGTTAATAACATTTAGGATGGTCTTTTCAGCAAATATTTGAGCTGATTCTTTTTTACCTCTCTTCTTTCTCTGCTCTGTTGTTGCCATCACAGGCTGAGAGTTGGGATTGTTCAGTCTGGAGAAGAGAAGGCTCCCAGGAGACCTTCCTGTGGCCTTCCAGCATCTGCAGGGGCTCCAAGAGGGCTGGGGAAGGACTTGTTAGGATGTCAGGCAGTGCTAGGACTAGGGGAATGGATCCAAGCTAGAGGAGGAAAGATATAGGTTGGCTGTTAGGCAGAAGTTGTTCCCCATCACTGGAATTAGCTACCTGCTATTAGTGTAGCTGTATTTAACTGTTGTCATCACTTGGCTTAAGGCTTCAGAAACCAACAGCCACAGCCTTTTGGGTCTGCCTTCAGAGGAAGGTAGAGGTGGCTGGAAAAATACATGTTTGTTTGTTGTTGCATGTGTATCCCTACACAAAGCTGCAAGTGGGAATGCAAAGCAATGCAAAACCAGGGGAGACAAAACAAGTTAGAATTTTCAAGTATTGTTCAAGCACAGCAGGCCAGATGATAGTGGGAATGTGAGACAATAAAAGGGTGCCTCAGTTAATTAGTATGTGTAGTTAATACACTGCTACAATCAAAACTATTCTAGAGGCAATGGTGCCTTCCAGTGTGAATGGAGTAATTGGTAGAGCTATCTGGAAAGGACAGATGTGCTGTGTGGATGGGGGATAAAGCTGTGTGCTTCAGCAAGGGCAGGAAAAAAATACCCAGAGGGAAGTCTTCAGCAGTGTTTGTACCTTCTAGAAGGGCTGGAGTTTGTAGGTAGCTCTTGATCCACCTGCTATATACTGACTTCTGCTGAAGAAGCCTTTTTTGATGGTTAAAATTCAGAGACAGCCTGGCATGACATCAGTCACCTTTTATCTCTTCAAGTTTTCTACTTAAGCACAAACAAAGCTGGAATGCAGCAGGAAGAAAAGTTTTTGGGGTTATTTCTGGGGGAAACCAGCCTAAGTCCCTCCTGCCTGCTCTCATTCCTCACCTTTCTCATATGAGGAAGAGAGCAAAGACCTTACTGATTCCAGTAAGACATTTCTCTTCAAAGGTAACAACCTTTACAGCAGCCTGTGTTTTGATGGGACAGTTTTAAGATCTAATGCACTGATATCTAAGACCTTTCCTTCCTTCAGAGAGGTGAAAATGAGTTTTTGCCTTCTAGAAGCTGAGTATAACTAAACAAGCTATTGACTTCCCTGCTACAAGGTGTCTGCTTCTTCCAGATGCATTGAACGTGACAGATGCTCCTCTAGTCCCAGGCAGTGCAGCATTAACCATGTCTGTGCACTGCCTCTGCTGCAGGATGCTCTTCCCCATGCCCAAATTGACATGAAGGAACAGAGGGAGGCTGTAGCTGCACACATTGGAGAAATAGGTCAAAAAGAAAGTGCTTTCAACAAGAGAGTAAATGATTTCACTCTCATCTCTAGTCCCTGACACACCATTAACTCATCAATATCTTCCTCTCTATGACAACCCTGAGAAAAACAAGACAATTGGAGAGTAAGAGAGGTTATTTAAACAAGTATGCCAAGTGGCTTTCTAAAGTGCCTCTTGTTGGTTATAGATCTGCTGGGGTTTTTTGGAAGCACTCTGAAGAGTAACAGTTTAAAAAAGAAAAGAACAACAACCGAAAAACCAACCAACCAAACCCCACACCACACTAAATTCCCCAACAATAAAACAACACACTGAAAGCCTGAGCTTTCCAGTTCAGGCTGAAGAGAGCTGCAGGTCACTAGGGAGGAGCTGACTGAGGTGAGATGGTGAGAACAGCCTGGGCTGGGAGGGTAAGAGAGTAGCCAGAATCCTTAGAAATGTGGTTTTTTTAGACTTCTTCCAGTGCAGATTTTATTCCCTCTTTAACAATTGCTTTTGGCTGGGCATGAAGCTGTTGTGTTTCCAAGAGCTGCTGTCTCATCAGGGTTAGGTCAGACTGGATTTGGTTGATGGGTTTGGTGGAGCTGCTCTCCATCCCATATAGGAAGATCAAGACATCTCTGCCCTGAGCTTGTAACTGTTGTATAGCAAATGTTATCATCTCATTAAGCCTAAACCCAAACTGCACCTCTCCTTTCTGAAGGTGAGCCATGCTTCTGTCTTTGGAATTTTGGCCATCCTGCTGGCAGGTTCAGCCATTCAGGATACCTCAGGGTCCCTGTGGTGGCCTGTTCCCCAGCTTGGGCTCCATGGACAGAATTCACTATCCTCACCAGCAGAATGAGCTGAAAAGCCCTTCCTGAAGATGCTCCCCAGCTTAGAAAGGTGGAGGGCTCCCCTCATGGAGGTGACACTGGCCCAGGTTGCCCAGGGAGGTGGTTGAGTTGCCATCCCTGGAGGCATTGCAGGTGAGGCTTGCCAGGGCTCTGGGCAAGCTGCTCTAGTTGGGGATGTCCCTGCCCACTGCAGGGGGGTTGGACTAGATGAGCTCCAGAGCTCCCTTCCAACCCAAACCATTCTATGCAATCCCCCATTCACAGCTCTGTGCACCAGGGCAGGAGCACACAGCTCCACAGCAGCAAAGAAGTTCCTCTTTAACTTGAGCAAGTCTCTCTTCTCTGTTTTGATGTGAGGAGCCTTGGTTCAAACAGTGCCCCAGGCCTAGACAGGTGGCCATTTCATAGCTACAGTAAATAATTTACATGACAAATTCAGACCTGTCTCTTGGCCCTGTATTATTCATGAATGAAGAAGCTTGGCTTTTATGGCAATATTCCTTCCTCAAACACAGCCTAGGATGTGTCTCAGTCCTCGAGTTGGTTTCAATTGCTCTGGCTCTTTGCCAGCTTTTTGTGGCTATCTTCTGTTGTGCAGAATGTATTATGTAGCTGGTACTGCTTCAGTTCCCTTCCTGAGGGACTGAAACTTTTCCTGTGCACCAAAGAGGTTTCTGCATGGCTCTCTAACCCCTTGGTAGTGAAACTTCACTCACATGCATATTTCTGAGCATTTGTCTTGATACAGTTGTTGTTGCAAACAAAGCTATCCTTTCTGTGAGCGTTCATGGCAAAGGTCAGAAGCATTAGCTCTATAAATCTTCACAAGCATTTCACTCTTGTTTTTCTCCTTTTGCTTTGCACAGGTCTCACCTATAGGGTTTATGGATGTGAGGGTGACCTCTGGGCCACCTGTTGTCTCTGAGCATCTTGAATTCCCATTCATTTTGTTGCAGATGATGAGAGTCAAGCTGCAGTTTGCCAGCTGCTGGCTAAAAGTGAGGCGTAGAGCTTCTTGAGAAGATCTTGTGACTCCAGCACCATGTGCTGAAAAAAGAGGGTTTTATACACTTCCACTTGCCCTTGCTTTCCTAAACCCTCACTTTTCACCTGCAAAATGGGACTAATAATACAAATAATGATGCCTTCTTCCCCTGGTATCACTCCTTATCAGCTCACCCAGCAAATGCTATGAGCCACAGAGCAGCATCACTTCTCTGCTCACTCCCAGAAATGAACTCTCATCCCAACAATGATAAACATGCAGCATCTACAGAACACCAGGCAACTGCCAGAGCACTGAAATGTGAATTCAGCCTTTTGTGGTGATTTATATCTTGCTAAATTATCTTGTATAGGGGAGATGACTGACCCTGATGCTCATATGAGCACTTTGCTCATACACAGCTGATTGGTTGACTGAATAATTGATGGTGCTTACTGGTTTTATTCATCCCTTGAAATATGTGTATAAAAACAATTGATATCTGCTTCACTCCTTCCAGAGAAGCCCATCTGAATTAGTGAGAAATTAAAGATAGTATTGCCTATTTCTCTCTTCTGGATTCAAAGGGTTGTGGGTTATTTACAAACAAGTGTTGTTTCTCTAGCTGACATTACTCAAAAACATGAGGGGAGGCCAAGGTCTTTATTGTCTTTACGCTGCTTTCCTTATCTGAGGCAGCTCCAATTTTTCAGATCTCTCTATTTTTAATACAGAATTCCTTTAAAAGCCAGAGGATATACCAGAGAGCCTCAGGAGGTGATGAGGCTGCTGAGCTCATTAGGAAAGGCTTGGCAGCATTGCAGCCTCATCAGATGACTTCACTACAAGTTGTGGCTGTGGAGATGCTTTTGAAATTCAATGTGCACATCCTTCAGGTGTCTGCTCCACAGACCTCCAAGGAAGCCCCAGGATGCTGCAGAAAGTGGTGGCATCAGGACAAGAGTAGCAGAATTTATTGTTTCTGAAGATTTGGCTTTCATATGAGACCAAAGGAAGTGTCTTGATCATTTCCAATCAGGAGCCATCCTCTGCTATTTCTGACAAGTGCCAGGTGATAATTCTGGAGTCTTGGCTTAAAATGCCCTGCAGTGGCACTTGAATAATTTATATCTCTGTACATGTTCTTCTTTGTGCTTTTTTTTTGGGCAGTGAAGCTACTTTGGTTACAATGGTGCCAATTTTTCCTTGGCCTGTGGAGCTACTTCCCAGCAATGGACCAAGGAATTTGGATTTGGAAGGTTTGTTGGGTAGTTTGAGTCCCTAGACAAATCATTTGATGTAAATCCCACATGCCAGTCTCCAAATCCAGGTGAGATATCCTATTTGTTTAGCTATTTTGCAGATCTCTGCTGCCATGAGTTCAGCAGCACTCTTGTGGGCTGTGAAAGGATGATGCAAGTCAGGACCAAAGGGTAGCAGCAGAGGCTTGGAGAAGCAGGTCTGGAGCAAAGCTGAGGTGCATTGATAGTATTATTTGGGGATCTTGGAGTTGAGTCAATGCAGCAAATAATTTTGCTTCAGATTGAGATGAATGAGCAGAGCTCTGTAATGCTCCAGGTCTGGAGGAGAAAGGCACTGCCAGAGCAGAGAGCAGGGGTGACAGCAGCAACAGCCAGAGGGCATGTGTTAGGAGAGAAGTACATCTGCAGGCTGTGGCAAGTGGATGATTCTGCACACAACTCCATCTACTCCAGCCTGTGCTACTTCTCCTTTCATAACCAGCATCCAAGCAGCACAGTCAGCAGGCATGTGTGTTTGCCCAAGGCCAAATACAGCTCTGCTGTCATCCCTGGCACTAAGGACTTACCTGCCTAATTCATACCCAACTCTATATATCTACAAAACCACTCAAGTTTCAGGAGCTTCAAGTCCTTTCAGTGCTCCTAGGGACTCAGCACTGAAAATCAAACTCCAGCACTGTATGCAAACATCTTGTGCTTGCTGCTGCTGCTCTGCTAACCCGATTAGGTTCCCCTGCTGCCTTATTCATTTTGTGCTCATTAAAGCTAAATTTAGAAATGAAGGCAACTCTTCTCCCCTCTGGGAAAGGTAGTAAGGAGAATCCTTGTTGCAACAAGCCATGAGGAGACTGGTATTTCATCTAGATTTTCTCTCCTTTGAGACTGGAAACTGTGTGTGGTTCTGCTGAGGGAAAGGAAACTTGTGGCTAGTTTCTCCTGCATAGGACCCTGAGTCTAGAGAAAACTGTGCCAATTGCTGTTGAAATAATGCAGAAAAGGGTTTCTTTGACCCAAATCAGAGGCATGCAGCTGTGGCAAAACATCTTATTTGCACTAGCCAAGTCTTGTAGAGTGGTAGCTTGCTGCTGAGTTTGGACCTTGGGCTTATCTCCAGCATTACCTTGGCAGACGGGCAGCAGCTCCCAGATTTCTGCTGAAAAGACAAATGCAACAAGGTTTTCTTCTTCTCATTGACCTTTATAGTCCATGATGTCAGCAGCAGGAGCAGGGAGGTGATCCTGCCCCTTTGCTCAGCTTTGGGGAGGCCTCACCTCCAGTACTGCATCCAGTTTTGGGCTCCTCACTCCAAGAGGGACATGGAGGNGCTGAAGTAGCCAGCTCTCAGTTCTCACTCTTTGGTTTTGATCTGCTGATACCTGGAGTTTTTTGGCAACCTGAAGGTTTCTCTTTGTGTGATGAAGTTCCTCCTGGTTCCTTTACAATCGGTTGCCACTTGCCTCCAAAAATGTGCCATGAGTGCCAATGTATTTCCCTGGTGGTGGTGGTGATAGGAAATCTCTTTTGACTTCCAGGCAGAGGTAGTGATTTTTATTTCTGGAAAATAGAGCTATAAACACAGCTGATGCCAGAAAACCTCTATGCAATGTCTGTATCAAGCTGGGGTGGTGGGAGTTATGTCAAGAGAGGATGGTATTTGTCACTCACCTGTCTGGATGCTGGGAAATGCTCTTTTCTTTATCTCTTGAATGCTTGATTTTCACCCTGCCTGCATCCTGGCCTCTCTTTTTGCTCAGATGGATTCTGATCTCAAGCCTGCAGAGCTCAGGAGAAAAAATGTTTGTTTCTCAGCTCAGCACATAGGTTTATGGCAAGAAAGAACTGTGGGCAAAGATACCTAATGGGCAAATATAGGGATATGCTTGAGGTGGTTTGTGCTCTCAATAGAGCATGTAGAGCAGGAAAGAGTAAGCTAAAAAATCCTGTTATTCACTCTCCATCTACCTGACAAGCACCTAGGTTGGCACCTTGGAATCCTGATGGATAAAACAGACAAGGCAGGAGTAGAAGGCTGCTAAATTACATCAAGTGCAGACACAAACTACAGTTATATATGTATATATAGCTTAAGTATCCATTTCTAGATCAGTACTTGTGATGCTTGCAAACAGAGAGATCATTTAAGTCTGAAAGGGATGAACTATTTATTTAGCATGTGGATTGCCCCTGGCAATTGTGGATGGAAGGTTATCTAATGTCTTTGCCATAGGCTGTAAGCCTCTGGACACTTAGCATATGCAAGGGAATTACTCACAGATAAGCATCCAGGAATTTATACAGAGCATTCCAGATAGAAACCTTTACCATATCAATTTTTGCCTTCTCTATAAACTGTTCCCATTTATCAAGCCAGCTAAATTCACAGGCAGGCAGGGAGGGTGTGCTGAGATCTGTGTATGCTTTTATCACTTAATATTCACTGAGGTCCCTTTTGACATGATTGGAGTAAATCTTCCTCTCTTTTTCTTTGATGATGACCAGTCTATAATCTTCCAGGCTAAACATCCTTCCCATCAATGAAGAATAACACTGAGACAAAAATAACATGTAGAGAGAATGCATTTCATCTCCCTTTGGAGGTAATGAGACAGTTTGGTATGACATGTCATTTAAAACCTGGTCTTTCTTTTTAATAGATTCAGTATGTCTGCAGAAGTGACTGACAGATCAGTGCATGGCATATTTCTCACAGGGGACAAAAAAAAATTGGAGTTGACATAAGCAGGGAGGTGGCAGAGTGGAGGTGATCTTCAGGAAGACAAAGGGACAAGTCCTTCTCCATCAGGTAAATAACACAGGGCTGAAGTTATGCAAATGAAGCTCAAAGTTTCCAAGCCAGTGTCTGTTAGATCAGGAGGTGTCCTTCAGCTATATCCTGTCAGAGGTTCCCTGCCCAGCTCTGCAGTGGAGGCAGCCTCAGGAAAACATCCTAGGCTCACAGTATCACAGAATGTCAAGGGTTGAAAGGGCCCTAGAAAGATCATCTAGTGCAACCCCCCTGCCAGAGCAGGATCACCTAGACCAGCTCACACAGCAATGTGTCCAGGCAGCTCTGCAATGGCTCCAGACAAGGAGACTCCACAGGCTCCTGGGCAGCCTGGGCCAGTGCTCTGGCACCTGAACTGCAAACAAGTTCCTCCTCAGGTTAATACTAAACCTCCTGTGGTCCAACTTGCTCCCATTGCCTCTTGTCCTACCATGGGATGCCATGGAGCAGAGCCTGGCTCTCTCCTCCTCACACTCACCCTTCCCATATTTCTAAGCATTGCTGAGGTCTCCTCTCAGTCTCCTCTTGTCCAGGCTGAAGAGACCCAGCTCTCTCAGCCTGTCCTCCTAGGGCACATGCTCCACTCCTTTCAGGATCTTGCTGGCCCTGGGCTGGACTCTCTCCAGCAGCTCCCTATCCTTCTGGAGCTGAGGGGCCCACAACTGGACACAGCATTCCAGGGGAGGCCTCCCCAGGGCACAGGAGAGGGGAGAAGAACCTCTCTGGCTCTGCTGGCCACGCTCCTCTTCATGCATCCTAGGATGCCATTGGCCTCTTGGCCACAAGGGCACATTGCTGCCTCATGGGCATCCTCCTAGCCACCAGCACTCCTAGAGCTTTTTCCCCAGGGCTCTTCTCCAACACATCAGTTCCCAGTCTGGACTGATCCATGGGCTTGTTCTTTCCCACATGCAGTACTTTACACTTCCCCTTGTTAAATGTCATTCAGTCTCTCCCTGCCCATGTCTCTAGCCTGTCCAGGTCACTCTGGATGGCAGCACAGCTCCTGGTGTGCCAGCCACTGCTCCAAGCTTGGGATCATCCCCAAACTTGCTGAGGGAACACTCTACCCCTTCATCCAGATCATTGATGAATATATTGAACAGTCCTGGCCCCAGCACTGACCCCTGGGGCACACACCCACCCCTCCACCCATCCCTTCTTTCTGTGGGCTTGCTCTGCAACCTTCTGCCATTTGCCAGGCTATTCCCACTCCATGCCCTGTTTCCCCTGTGCTGTGGCTGCCAGGGGAATAGCAGCTGAGGGAGTGTTTATGGTTTTCTTTGGCTGGGAGAATCTATTGAGACTGGGAGTCTGCTGAGGACTGGATGGATCCCAGGAGCTTCATTTTGTGTTGGCTGCCAGCAGCCCACTCCAAGCTCTGCAAAAGGAATGCAAAGCTGTTGACTCAACTCAGATGCTTCACTCCTTTTGGAGTGTGAGTGAGGACCTCAGAGTACATCACAAATGGAGATAGCCCCTGTCTTGCCTAGCAAAGGTGTACACCATGATCCCAGGGGGCAGAGATGTTGCCACATACTTGGACAGAGTCCACATCCAGCTCTTGAATTAAAACAAAAAAAAAAAGAATAAAATGAAATAAAAAGTGGTGCATAATGAGTTCCTGGCACAAGTGTAGTCAAGGCCATCTGTTAATGTGATCTCTTGCCAGTTTGTAGAGCTAGGAACCAGCCTGTGCAGGTCACAGATGCCAAGATGAGTTGGGCTTAGAAGAGGCACTTGCAGAATGTGCTAATGGCCACTGTTTATCAGAAAAATCCTCTTAGCAATGAAGGCCATCAAAGGAGGACCATGATGCTATTTGGTACCTGGGACCACCCCACCTGATACTGGTGGAGCATTCCTGATGTCTCTGCTCCTGCAGTGAAAACTGGGAAGCTATAATCCTTTGTAAACACAGCAAGAAGTGAACTTCTACCCAACCTGCTCTGTAAGGTATTTCAGTATTTTTCCTTTTGCTGCAGGACTAGATTCCCCTTCAAGGCTGAAGAGCAATTGATGTATCCCCAAGCATCCTTAGGAGCAAGAAAAATGCAGGTTACAGGATGAATAAAGAGCCATTTTCAGCTGTGGCAAGCACAAAACTACCCTGACCTGTTCATCAACCATGCCTGGAGTCTTACAGGAAACCCTTGGAGCCTTCAGTCCCCTGCCAAGCTCCAAAGTACCAGACCTAAGCTCAGGGAATACCCAAATAAAGAGGAATGAGCCAAGGTTACAGACACCTTAAAAAAAACAACAACAACCAAAAAACAGAATATTGTTGATAAAAAGGGCCCTAAGCAAGTCAGATTTATTTCCTAATCAGTGCCTGGTAATATCATCCTATATTTGCATAAGCAGGATGTTTTATGCATTGTTTTTCTTGGAGCAGGTATCTCCTCATTTGTGTGCACTTGCTGCTGTGCTCCCTTAACCTGCCCCAGGCTTCCCCAAAGCTACTGCTTGTGAATGCTTCCCAGATAATCATTAGGAGGAGTCACCCTCTCTACAACCTATTTTTCCAACAAAGACTTCAAAGCTGCAACCTGATTTTATTATTATTATCATCATTTAACATTTTTCTCCTCATTTTCTCTCTTTTCTTCCTTGTTCAGGTAGAAGCTGCATGGAGGGCAGATGTCTTTTAGTGCAAGACAAGGAGTCATCTTCTCCTTAGGAAATGTTTATGTGCCTTCCCCAACACCAAATGGAGCAAATAGATTAGCTCTCAGAAAGCCATCTGTCTCAGCATCCTGGGAGCATTCAGGTTGGTTCTTGCTTTTTTAGAAGGCATTGGAAGCTTCCTGTGATTTCTCCTTTTCACCTGTCACCAAAAAAAACCCTCTCCTGAAGGCTCAGCACATCCATTCAGATTTGTCAGCACCTGAATTTCAAATGTTGGAATAGGGTTGCATGAAAAAAAAAATCAACCACTCACACCCCCAAAATCTCCTTCTTGATATGCTTTAAGCTGGCTCAGCACAGATTAATGGCAACTGGAGGAGAAGAGGTGGGAAATTGGGGATTGTTTCTTCTTTATTTTATAGTAACCCAGCATTTTCAGACCCTAAACCACAAGTTAGGTGAAGAAATCAGTTTCCACAGACAAATCTATAGCTTTCCATTTAAAAAAAATTGAGATTTTGGGAAGATGGCTAACGTGTTGTGTGGAAGGAGATGTTTTGCTAGGATCACAAAGGATTTTCCAGACAAGGGCTCCAGCTCCAATAGCTTGCTTGTGTATGCACTACTAGCTGCAGAGCTCTAGGATTTTGTTGTTGGGGAATGTGAGGAGAACTCTAGACTAGTTCTTCTTCCAGGCCACTTGGAGACTTGGAAAGTTCATCTACTCCACTCTTGCATTTGCTCACCCTCTCAGGTCAGAGCTACTTAGTCTCCTCTTAAAATCCAAGTGAATTTAAGATGGACTAAAGCCAAAAAGCCACTCTTCACATACCAAAAATACCCAATAAATAGCTTTCCCCCCTTGAACACAATACATTTGCTGCAGTAAAAGAGGCAGCATGTAAAAAGCAGATGCTGAAAATAGTTATCACAAAGCACAGGGAAATTGCTGTTAATTTCAACACCTTGCTTATATTTTGAGTCATTAGTTGATGCAAGGGATAGGATAATGGGATGCAAAACTTCTCCCCTCTGGATCATGGGTTACACTGTGATCCAGAGAATTAGTGACTAAAGTAATTAACAGCCACTATCTGTTCAGGAGTGTAACTGAAATAGGATTAAGCTTGTCCTTCTGACTCCAAACAGACTAGTGTCTCCATTACCAGAGCCACCAGCACAATTAGCACTAATGGACATCTCCTCCTGAAGAGATATGGCATGTGCACAGCAATTTTCTCTGTAGAAAAGTTACTTAATTGGTAAATTTTCATCCTGGGATCTAATTGGGTTACTTTTCACTGTAAGAAAGGCTCAGAGTAATGCTCTGTAGGACTAATGGAGTGTGGTTGAGGGAGATGTGAAGAGTTTGTGTGACCTGGGGGATGGCCTGGCCTTCCAGGAGAGTTGGACACTGTTCACCAGCACACAAAGCTAGGCAAGCTCCATTGTCCCTCTGGGGATATTTCCCTTTGTAGCCTTACTCTCCTGACATCAGCTCAGCAGTTATTTGCAAGAGAGAGCCTCACACCCTGCCCAAAGCTTGCTGCCAACAGGAGATGTTAGCAGTTCACCTTCCTCCTGCCCCATTCAGCAGCAACCACCTCATGGTTTCATCTCTAACTGAATGCTTTCTGTCTGTCCCTTCCTCCTTTTCTTTTTAAAGAAATGTCAGTAAAATCAGTGCTTTAAAAAAGAAAGAAAACTGGCTGAACTGAAGCATCCTAAGCAGGAGTGCCAGGACTGTTATTTTTATCAGGGTTTCCTGTGACTCTGGGCTGCAGCAGGAGGGAGGTCTTGGGAGGTGACCCACCAAATCCCAGGGGTGGGCACAGGCTGCTGATGGTTCAATAGGTGCAATGACAGGCAGACAATGGCATTTTACTTTGCCTGGGAAAAAAAAAGCCCATCAGACCTCTGGAAGCCTCTCAGCCAGGGAGATGCCAACCCTTCCATTAAGCCCTGCTGCTTTGTGCCCACGTTATTAGCTGTTTTACAGGCAGAGAAAGTGAGATGCAGGGAGATTAATTGACTTGTTCAGGTGAGGTGAGACCAGAGAGAAACCCCAGAAATATAATTGCCTGCACTAAGTCTAACTGCCAGTACATCTATTCATGTCTGGGAGAGGCATCTGGAGGAGCAGGGGATGTAGGGGCATCCCCAGAACAGAGTAAAAAGCCATGACTGAGGGTACCAGTGAGGTAGGAAAGGAGGTTGCTCTTTCTATATCATGCTGTAAGCATCAGCAGCCTTGTTCTGGAACTGCCTGATATCCTGAGCACTCTTTGAAGCATGAGAATAACAAAACCCAGGTATTTTTAATAAAAAATAACTAACTAAATGAACAAAGCCATGAGCTGAACCACCAGCCCCTGGGCCCAGCCTGATGAGCCTGTACCTTCTGGGCTGGAAGCACAATTGCATCACTTCTGCCCCTCAGGAGGTGTGTCAGAGTTATCTTTTGACTTAAGTGTTTTGCTTCCTCCCAGGTGAAAGAAAGGAAGTTTTGCTCTACTGGCAGGAGCCAAAAGTAGCATAAAACCTCCTTGCCTTGTAAACATGGCAGAGCAGAAGCTGGCATCAGCTGCCAGCCCTGCATTGCCCACCCAGCCTTTTGTGTAGGGGAGGGTGTGATGCTGCTTGGGCAGGATAAGAAGCTTTTGTCACCATTACTAAACAAAGCCACGCTGCTGAGCATCTCTGCAGGCTGCAAACATGCCTCCTAACCCATGGGATAGCTAAGCTTACCACTTTCACTTAGGGGAAGCTTTGTTCTCCTTAGCTGAATTAAGGTAGAAAGCAAGAGGAGAGGTTTTCTCTTCCCATTCAGCAGCAGATGACAGAAAAGGCAAAAGTAAACATCAGTCCTGTGTCCAGAGCAATAAGAAGTGATGGAAGGTGGTATCCCAGAGGAGAGCTGAAGTCACAGGGAATTTCACAGAGGTTTGTCCCCTTCTGAAGTCCTGAGGTTTGCCATGCAAAATGGATTTTGCAGGAGCTCTGCTGTTGCTGCAGGGGATGTGACAGTGCTGGAGTGTTGGTTTGCTTTGTACAGTATTACAATGAGTGACTAGATCAATAGCAATTAGGGCAGATATTTTATTGATTGACAGCCCAAAGCAAACAGTACATTTATTGCCAGGAGTAAAACACACTCGACAATATAACCCAAGAGCCACAAAGCCATCATTTGATACTGATAATATAAGGCATAGTAAATCATGGCAGTGCCTCCTCCCCATAGCCCAGCTCCAAACAGCAATTCAGAGCCTGAGATGGCATTTGTCTAGCTGAGTGCAGCAGCTGGAAGCACTCTGTGAAGCTCCTCAGAGATTTTCCCAGGGGCTACAACATTTCATTGTGTGATTGATCATGGCTTTTCAGAGGAACTTGCTCCTCCCTTTCACCCTTGCAAACTATTGCCCTTTCCCTCTCTGCCAGCACTCCTCCCCTTCTTTCCCTAGTGTTGTAGAGGATTTTGTCCCCATTCCCTTCAGCTTCCTTTTCCACTGATTTCACAGCTCCTGATTTTCAGTCATCATTGAGCTCGCAGCTCACTGTCCCACCTTGAAAGTTAATTCCAGTCTCCATCCAGGGTATCCTTTCAAGTCTTGGTTGAACAACTTCAGCTGTGAATTTGCTGCCCCTTCTCCAGCTTGGGCTAACTTCTGGGCATTTAAGTTAGTTTGATCAAAATATCAAGTTAGTCATCCTAGCCTTGTGTCTAAACATTGATCAGGTTGTGAACAGGTGTTCTGGTATCAGTGTTAAAACCTTTGTGGGAATTATAAATAGGGCATTGCAGTAGAAAAGCAGTCAAACACAAACTACCCTCACAAAGCTGTAGTCAAGGACACAAATATGAGCCATGAATAAATAAGGAAAGAGGTCATAAGTGGTGCAGAGATGTTATATCTAAATGCAATGCCAGTGAGATCAGTTTGGGTACTTTCTTCAGTCTGGGCATCTAAAACTCGGAGAAAGATGCTGGAAAAATCAGGGAGAGTTTCAGGAATGATTTAAGATCTCAAATCCCTGTTTTATTCTGAGAAGCTTAAAGCCTAATCTATTCAGCTTACCCACCAGAATGCAAAGAGCTCCCTCAGTCATGGCATGCAGCTTCCCACTTGGCTTAGAGATTGCTCACATTTACGGCTCTTTAATCTTCTGGCAGTGGCAACTGATCCTGGAGACACTCAGACTAGCAATATGGTATACTTTAGCTATGCAGGTAAATAAGCCTTTCAGCAGCTGACCTACTGATGTGATAAAGTTTCTGTCACTTGAGATCTTTAAATCATGCCTTACAATCTCTTATGCTGCTGTAGCGCGGGCAGGACTTACTCCTAGGCATGCCTGCAGTGTAGACACTGCTGGAAGAGGTTCTGAAGACTGGTTAACTAGTGCTGTATAAATAAATTAGCAGAGTCATTGCTTCAGGGCCTTAAAAGTCCATTAATACTTCCAATACTCAATTTTTGAAATGCTCATGCCTCCCTCTTACAAACCACACGCCCGAAACCGTGCTCAGATTAGGAGTTAATTATGCCTGTGAACAGCTCTGGATTGTACAACTGAGAAATCCCAGGCAACAAAAACTTAATTGGCTTTTCCAAGGGCATCCAGCAAATCACTGGCAAAGCCAGGAACTGAACCCAGGGGAGCTGGTGCTCCCTCACTGCCTCTCACACTTGCAGCAGCTAATAAAAGCGATAGCGTCGGGGAAGGGGTGAGGGCCTCAGAAATCTCCTGAAGGCCATGGGCTTGACTCAGCACTCTCTGAGTCCATGCTGAGGGCAATATCTCCCCAGTGGCTGTCCATCAATGGTAACTGATGAGCCTGGCTCCTGATACAGGCTTGCTGTATCTGATCACCCCACCCTTCAGCTCCTAGTCTGACGGACAGCTTTTTATTTGGATGGAGGAGAAAGGGTCATCTTCTGGCCCCTTGTGCCTCAGTTTTGGCAGCTGAATGGACCTGCCATCACATTCTGCTTCTTGTTGACCGTGTGATTTGCTGTGTTTAAGATTGTCCAATCTATTTCTCAGTCATCAAAGGTTAAACAGCCCTTGGTTTATCTACTAAAAAAGGCAGCAATTAGTCCTCCCATGCTGAATCCAAGAGTTGGGAGGAGGTAAGGTAACCTTGTCCACAGAACTGCTGCAAGAGGATGGCACAAACACCCCAATGCCTTCAAACAGCTCCATGATGATGGTCCATCTTGGAGAAAGGGATTTCTTTCCACTGTGCAAGAAGTTGAGTGAACATCTCAAGGGGCCCAGCTAAACATATGCTCTGAATAAAAAGACAGAGGAAGAAGCTGCAAGGTTGGCAAGCATTGCTGCAACCCAGACAGGTGCCCAAGGGTTGCTGGGGCAGTGCTGGAAGCAGAGCCCATGAGCATCTGAAAGCTGGGGAGGGAAAAGACTGGTCCCATTCCACAGCACTTCTCCTGGTCTAGCCATGGAGATCATTTCTCAGCTTACCATAACCTCCCTGCTGAGAAGGGAATTTTGTCCCTGGGCCCACGCTTTCCCTGGCACACTGCCATGCACACACCTGAAGTGGCTGAGCTTTGCCCTTGGTAGTTTATACATTTCTTAAATAGATTTCCTATTAGTGTGCTCTTGCTTAGTCATCATTTAGGCAACACAGGTGCCTCTGCCTCCTCTGTCACCATAAATCACCCCTTCCAGTCCTGAGTATTCTTCACTCTCCTTCTGTGAGCTCTCTTTGGTTTATCAGTATCTCCTCTCCTGAGACTTCACTTCAGCCACTGAGGATTACTTTGAAATGGTTTGGGAGGGAAAAAAAACCCAACCAAGGAAACAAACCAACCAAACATTTACAAACAGTCCCTAGATCCTTTAGGATTATGAAAACTTTTGAAGATAAACCTTCAAAGAGCTCCTCTTGAGGGTGGGAAAGGTGAGCTTAAGTGTGGCATTTCTGATAGAAAAGCCCTGGTTTGATTCATTAGGATCCCAGAGCATATTCAGGTCCTCAGATATTTTAGGTGCTTAAAGTTCACTGAATCCAAAAGCCAAAGGAAGAGCCTAGATGCTTTTGAAGATCATGGCTTCAGGCTCTCTGTATCTCAGCCATCCAGCTTGGAGCTGAAACCAGATATGCATTGATTTGAGATTAAACAGAGTTTTCCAGGAGGTTAACCAAAAGCAACAAGCTCTCCTGGAAGCTTCCATCTCTTGGTGGTAGCATGGGATACCATGGGGAAGGAGGACATCAGCTACACATGAAGAATTGAGGTAAGTAATGAAATGTCCCAATCTGTGGTAGGTTGGATGATGCAAAATTCCCTTCTGGCTTTAAGCACTACTACTCTGTGAATCTGTAAAGTGGAGCTAGCAACCATCCCTTCCTCACAGGGCTGTTGAAAGAATAAGGAGTGCCAGGCAGTGGATGGTAAAGCAATCAGGGCCTCTCTGGATCTGTGAGATAGATAGATTGACTGTGCCCCCACGAAAGCAGAATCATTTTGTGCAAGACTGGTGATAAATTGAATGAGAAGGCTCATGCAGCCCATCTATTAACAGCTGGCCTCTGCAAAGGCTCCAGCAAACAAATGCTGGGAAAGAAGTCATGAGATTATCTTTTTGCAGAGAAAAAAAGAACTTCTGTCTTTCCCTTTCCCCCCTTTTCTATCCTGAAGTCCACTAAAAAACAAAGGTACCAACAGCTGGCTTAAGGTGGTTGCCTTTCAGAAATGCTACCTGACTCACCTATTGGAATTTGAGCTTGTTGAAAATGGAGTTCAATCTAGGAGGTGACAAACAAAGAAACAACCTGAAAATGCTCTGAATATACACCTGGAGGAATGAGAAGCATCAGGTAGCAAAACAGACAGCATCCGATGTCAGCTCTCCCTTCCATCCCCTCTCTGAGCCAACCAATTCCCTCCAAATGGCAAAAAATAGATGCTATTTTTGCCTTCCTGATTAGTTTGTTTCAGTAAATCCCACTTCACAGATAGACCCAGCTCACTTTAATTAGCTTTGGCACATTGACAATGAGAGGGAAGAAACCACCACAGAGCAGTATTGCCCGGACACACATGGCCAAGCAGTGACAGAAAAGAAACCTTTTTGCTACATAACAGCTAAGTGCTTCCTCACTGCCTGCTTTTATCCCTCTAAGCCTTCTACCTAGCTGGTGAAATTAGTCTGACCAATCCAATACCTCACTGAACAAAATCTATCCTTCAGCTCTTACTAGGAAAACATTCTAAGGCCACTAAAATCAGTGACCATTTGGAGTTGTTTTTTCTTTGGCTTCTTTTTTGTTCCCCCTTCACAGTCTCTCCCAGGTTCTCACATCCCATAGTATATTTTATCTCCTGCCTATTCAGGGCAATCTGGTCATTGCTAGGCAACATGTCATCATAAATATTTCATTGGCAAAGGAGTGCTCCGAGCTGCAGCCAAAAACCTTTATCTGGAGCCACCTCCTCGGTTCCTTTTGCTTGCTACACTCCAGGGTGCACATGTCCAGCAGTGTGCACTAGCTCCACACAACAAAGAGATGACCAGGAGCACCTCTGGGAAGAGATGTGGGTTTCTTTCCCAGCATCACACCCATCTTGGCCCTTGAATTGGAGAAAGCTGGTGCATCCTCCTCTGTGCAATGTCCAGAGGTTTGGACTAGATCTTGGCCCTCAGAAGCAGGGTTTTGGCAATTTGCTGGCTGTTGTGTGTGCTCAAAGTGGGGAGAAGTGGGCTGGGAAGACAGAGGATGGGTGCTTGTAGATGAACACCAGATTCCAGTCCTCACTAAGAGAGCACTCAGCACCTTGCAACAAAACAAAATACAAAGCCAGACACGACCGTGCAGTGCCATGGACATGTTCTAGCCCCAAACTGCCACATCTCTTATAACTTTCCCTCCCTCTCTCCTCCTCCTCAGACAAGAATCCTACCTGGAAGGTGTCATTTGAGAAACCCCAGCAGCTGAAGCTCTGGAGCTGACTGAACACCTCTTGCTTGGGAGAGACATCATTCTGTCCATAGAACTGTGGAGAGAGTTCTCCATGGTGCAGTTGTCTGTCACACTGTCATTTTTTCACAGTTACCTTATCTAAAATGAACCTGGCCTGCCTGTCTTCCTGTGGCTGATGATTGCTGCTCTAAGAGCTACTGAATCAGTATTAGGAGCCTGGCATTGAAGTGGGACTGCTCTGCCTGCTGAGCTGCTTGTTTCTCAACTGTGCATGCAGAATGAGGATCCAGAACCCCTGGTGACCCCCAAAAGGGTTTATGTGGGCTGCTCTCTGCTCAGAGGTTGTCTGGAACTATGGCAATGGATGGTGTTACAAGAAAGCAGCCACAGAGTGACCTCTTTATGACAGATGTTAGCCAAAAGAGATGTGCTAAGAGAGTGCCTTTGGGTGGCAAAGAACAGCCTGGAGGTGAGAATTATGGCATTTTGGAAGACATGTCAATAAGATGCAGCTGTTTCCAGCCACTGCTGGTTTTTTGCAAGCAGCAAAGGGATCCAGCTTGGGTCCCACCAGGCTTCCAACTCAGGCTGAGGTAGGACCCAGAGCCTCACACAGAAATGTTCTTTATGACATTTGTAAAGCAAAGGCTTGCTGCCCTAAAAAGCAACCTACCTATCCCTTCACCCTGGCCTTAGCAGCTCATCCACCACTCCTTTAACTCACCATCTGGAAACAGGTTTTGTTGTCAAGGCACCCTGAAAGGTCTCAGAGGAAGATGAGCACCTTCCTCCCCTGCTTTTGGAGGAGAACTGGCATGGTGAGCTAAGATCTTCCCTCCAGGCTGCTCTGCAGCAAAGCTCCTGCAGGCCTGAGCTCTGTCTTTGAGGCAGCAGCTTGTTGAAGATTCACTGGGTGAATGGAAGAGCAATGGCAACTTGTCAGATTAACAGAGTACTCTCCTGTCTAGACTCCCTGTCAAGCCAAATACCATCTTCAAACAAATGACCTACTGCAACAGACTAGTGCTCAAGCCTGGATGTTAACAGGAGCAAAGACAAGGGCAGGGAGGTGTTTTGAGTTTATCTATTTGCTTTCTTCTTGCCCTGTGAAGTGAACTTGCAGCTGTTGAGGTAGATCTGATGGTGCAGAATCGTGCCTGCTAGAAGAGCAAGCTCAGCATTCAATAGCTGCTGCCTTCCCAAGGGGCTGGGAAAACCATTAGTCAGGCAAGAGTGTTGTACCTCTGACTGGGATGCCTGCATCCCATCTGACTGGGATCATCAATCAGGATTTTTATCTCTTTGCAAGCCAACAAATAGGTGAGGCTGGTAAGAACTCCTCTGGTGATGCTGTTAGCTGAAAGAAGCAAACAAGAAGGATATGAATGTCTTTCTAACCACACGGGAAGGGTAATGATTTCTGATCAAAACCTCAGCATCCTGTAGCTCTGTGATTTTTCTTTTTACTTTAAATGCTTTAAGGGAATTTTATTGCCAGATACATGTGCATATACTTAAGCATATAGAAGGGTCTGATGCAAAGGCACTTTTTCATTAAGATATGTAGATAGGGAATTCATCCTTTCCCAGTCTTTCTGCTAAGGTCTGAAGGAGAGTAGCAGTGAAATGGTACCTACTGGTTGTCCCTAGCTAAATGACACCAGCTGATCTCAGTCTAGCTAGGAGCCAGCTCGTTAGTGAGAGTATTTCACCCTTGCCCACAGAAGGTCAAGCTCTTGAAATGGCAACATCATACTGAACATCAGGAGAGACCTAAGACTGTCCCAAGATGTGACTCAGCTATGCTGCAGACAAAATGTCTCCAAGTGTGGGCTTCTGATGTAGCCAGAAAGTGCTACCTGGGAGCTGCCTGGCACCAGGCAGGCTGCTGAAGCCACGAGGGACAATGCTGCTTGCCCTGCTAAGCTTCACTTCTGAGTTTGATGGTGGTGTGCTAACAACTGAAACTGTAAGTCTGTCCTTGTTGGTGTGTTGTTAATTGTCAGTCTTCTCACCTGTCTAAGGCTGATGAGGAGTGCAGCAAAGTATGCTGAGCTGCTACAGCCTGACCTGGTTGTTCTTTACAGGCTTCAGTCTTTATAGCTCCAGTGAGGAGCAAAGAGGATGTTACACCTCATCCTCATGTGGTTAAAATAAGATGTATTTCCATGGCACAGGGGTGCAGGAGACACCAAAATAGTCCTGTGGGTGAGAAATAACATCTGCTAACTTCTAGGGAGCTCCATGTGCATGCAGCTCTAATGCCAATAGTGCAGATGCTGGCTGATACAGCTCTGCAGAGCCCTGAATGGCATATAGACACAACCATGGTGACAGCAGTAAAATGTTGGAGACCCAGACAGCTGAGACAAGTTCCTCTCAGTCTGCTGGCTTGCACTGAGGGAGAGAGAGAGGAACCAAGATCCTGAGTGCAAGGAGAAGCATGCAACACTATACTGACTGCAGGAGTCACGGATGGATGGCATTGCTAACATGGGCTTCATCTGTCCTGGCAGTGCTCTGGTGGTACAACATGACCTTTAGGGCTCAGGCTAATCCATTAGGCTATGGAGGGACTCTTGGGATTGATGGCAAGCAGCCAACAAGACAGTCTGTGTTCAATATCAGTCAAAGCATATTTGATTAGTTTCCAAAACTGGTCAAAAATGAAAAGTGGAGATGATGAACTTCCCCAGAAAGGATAAGTTCATGAAGAGAACATTTTTTTGATAAGGATGTAGGAATGATGAACCAAGCCTCTGCTTTGTGCTGGCTTCTCTCTGTAGCAGTGATAGGCAGCAGCAGTTTTAGTATAGGCAGAGAGGAAACTTCTCTGTGTCCTTTCACCTTTAGGCAGTAGAGCAGATGCACTTCTTTAGGCAAAGTTTAAGTCTTTCTTTTTAATGGCTCCTGACAGCTTTTTCTGGCCATGACTATTTTTGGCCTGCATATAATCCTGTGGCAATATATTCCACTCTTTAAATATGTGTGCAAAAGTACTTGTATTTCCTTTGCCTAACTCTGCAATTTGAGCCTTGCTCCCTTGTTCTTCTCTGCAGGAACAGTGAATAATTGTTTCTTGCCTTCCCCCTGGCACACTTTGCTACAATCCCAGCTCTCCTCTGGTTTTTCTGTGTAGCTGTACTGCCATATGGGCAGGTTGATCTAGCCACACTTAATCTACCTTTTGCAGCAGTGACAGTGTGGGGGGATGTGGATGTTGCTATGGGTCAGTAGACCATGGGTTTGTATGGCTTACACACCTGCTTATTCCATCAGACCTCCACTAGCATTGCTGCCCATGCCTCCCAAGATTACAGCCTTATCTCCATTAGATAGGACAGGACTCCAAGGAGTCAATCTTCCAGTGGTGATGGCTGAGATGTGAATGCCTGTTTAGTGTGGCATAAAGGTATGCTGAAAGCCTTGCTGATGGTGGAAGATTCAGACTGGATTTTTGGCTGCTAACAGCATCTCAAGATGAGAATTGGACAGTTTGAAAACCCCCAATTTTCAGAAATCCCTGACAACTCTGTGCTAACCTTTATCTGGCTTGAAAAAAATTAATCCAGCCTGGAAGTACTCTGCAAGCACACAGCCTATTATTGCTAACATTTCCCCCCCCCCACTCTGAACAATACCAAGAGGAGGAATTAAAGACACTGGTAGGTTTGGTGGTTTTTTTTAGCTACAAGCAATCATATCTAACATAAAGTGTAGGGTTGAATCCTTGCTTGCCTCCTGTTGTATTGTCAGAAATCCAGCTCAAGTCAACACTTAGCTTTGCAGAGCAGTCAGCCTCAAAATACCCAGAGCAATCTGTACTTGGTCAGCCCCAGAGCTAAATGCCTGCAGCCAGGGAGGGCAATGCAGGGCTCAGCCCATCCTGTGCCTCAGCTGGAGAAGCCAGCCCTGAATCATCATGGCTTAATGAATGTTGTGCTCAGGATTATGCATGGAGGTAGCATCCAAATTCACCATCAAAATGAGCTGATTGCTTTGATTTTTGTGTGTGTGTGTGTTTTAAAGATGTTTCTCCCTGGCCCCAGTGTTCAGGGGAAGATTTTTTTGTGTTGGGCTTTTGGTTGCATTACACTCTTTGATTAAGTGAGAGTGCTCTCACCACTTGCGATTGTGGTGAAATACAGACTTACAATCAGGGCACTATCCACTGAAATGTCTGTTCTAATTGCCACCTTTAATCACATCATTTCATGTCTTTGGAGGACTAGCTAGTTCCAGCACAGTCTCTTGAAGGGATTTTTTCCAAATATTAGACCATTAGACAAATGGTTTCATTTCATGCCAGCTGAGGTCATCTCTCCGAAGAAACACAAGAGAACTTTGTGTTTGCCCTAATGATGAGGCATGGGAAGGCACTGGGAGTGAGGTGGTATTGCTGAGCAAGGCATGGCATGTGATGCAGGCACCTTGGCAGAGGGCATTGCAGAAGGACATGCTCTCTAGTCCTCTAGCACCTTTTCCCTTTGAATATGATGGAAGAGTGCCAGCTGGTTCTGTGGTCCATCTTTATTCTGGCTGATCTGGAGTCTTCCTGATATAATCCCTAGGGGTTTTGTCCCTTCCAGTTGCAGGGTTATGTCCACTACCATCAGTTATAAGAATATTCCTTCATTGACTTCTCCCATTCAGCTCAGATTCCTTTGATTTCCTCTTGCCCCACTAGTGATTTTCTTCCTTTGTCTAAAGAAAAATGGTTTAGGAGCCTATACTGGCAGAGAAGAGATGGGATAAGAAGGGCATTAAAACACTGGAATTACTGAGGAGAGAGCTCAAAGTTAATGTCAAAGGATCAGAGAGCTTATTCCTGTGACCTTCTCTCAGGTCATCTTTGTCTTCAGGATTTCCCAAGTTCCTTGCTGCTGTGGTGGCTCAGTGGCTCATCACAGCTTCAGCAGTATTGGCTGGCAAAAAGGAATGGGGATGGGAAAGAACTTCCTCCCATCCCTGCAGCATCACTGAGGCATGCCTGCTGCCAAAGTGAAGCCAAACAACACCTGGAAAACAAACTGCCCTCCACCAGGAGAACATCAGCCTTATTCCTCACAAGAAAGGAAAAACCTCTTGAGCTAGTCAGTGGAGTGACAGCCAAGTGCTCTCTTTAATCCTCCATAATCATGGTGTTGCTGATTAACATTTGAATAGGGCTTCTAATTAGAAAGAAGAGACAGGCAGAACCTCTCACCCTGCTGAGGAGGTGAATTCTCAGCTCCTACCACTCATTGCTGCATCTGCTGCCCTGGTTAGGGCATGACTGGGACAATGCTTCAAGAGGCCAATGCCACTCTGCAACCTCCCAATAGCACAGCTACATCCCAGGATTTCTCTTCAGCTAAGACTTGACTAAATGGTAAAGGGTTTTAAACACTTGTGAAGCACTATTCCACCTCCTTCCCTGCTTTAGCACACTGATCTCTGTCTGTCTAGAACAGGCCCTGTTTGACCAGAATGTATTTCAATCAGGATCAGGGTTTAAGCATATGTATTTCTCTTGTTCATCTACTTCAGTATTCAAAAAGCAGCTGAAGCCTGGTGAAAACCTGAAAAGTGTGCAATTGAAAAACCACTTTCTTCTACCTTCTCGGGCTGGAGTGTTTTGTTGGAGTTCTTCCATCCATTATATAGTTTGTTACACTTATTCATTTGCAGTAGACCCAACCAAAGTCAGGGCTCTCTTGTACTAGGAACTACCCATGTTCAAAGACCATATTCCTAATCTCTTAGACATGTTTGATCTGACCATACTCGTAATCTCCTAGGAGGTTTTGATCTGTTTGAGATCAATTGCATCAAATCACTTTGAAAGACAGCTTTCCTATGCTTATCCCCAGTAGAGATCTGGGGAACAAAGTGATCACCATTGACCTAAGGCCTGTTGGAAATGGGTGTAGAGCCATGTATTCATTAGGACTTTCTGGTTACAGAGAGCTGGCAGATGAATTCCTGCTGCAACAGCTTCAGAAGTTAGTCTCCAGCTGGTTTGCTGCCTATCTGCCAAAGCTTCTCTTCCCTCAGCTTAACACCCCAGCCTCTTCTGCACACAGGTCTGGCTTGCAACATATGGTGATGGTAGCTTTGGAGAAGGATGCCACAACCTGCTCGGGAAAAAATGAGGTCCAGGTCCACATTTCCCTCTGAGGAAGAGACAACATCTTAAAGCACTGCAGCAACATTTATGCAAATCTATCTTTCAGGTATCTTTCTCTCCCAAAGATGCTGACTTAGGACATTGGGAGATCTCCTGCAGTGCAATGCATTGTGGGACTACTTTTTTTCCTGCACCTTTTTTCTCTTTACCTGTTAAGTAAAGAGACAGAAAGTGTTTTGTGGCCTGCAACATGTGGAACAGATGTTTTGTAGACCCTTCTGCACCACATTGCCTTTCTTTGTCCTCATTTTCCTAAAGAGAACTGCAAAATTATCATTCTCCAAGAGCTGAAGACGTTTTCATAAAGGAGACCTTGACAATATTTTCCATCCAGGTCCCCAAAATTAGGCTTTGTGGTACAAGTGGACTCATCATGAGGAGGCACTGAGCTCTTGTAGCTTGAAATCATTATCAGACTTTGTGGAAGAGAGGCAGCAGCAGGTGAAAAGGGAGAAGCAAGGCTTGCAGTGAAAGATCAGTGGATCTGATCCAGCTGTGGAGGAAGAGTAGAGAGATTTCTACATACAGCTATGGAAAGAAATCATTTCCAAGAGATCCTTCACTTCAGAAGTATCTTTTTCTGCAGTGCTGGGCCCCAGGCACCTCAATAGGCAAAAAGGCAACTAGCCAGCTTTCTCTCTGTGTGTTGGTTTTGGGGTTGTTTTGGTTTTTATCCCATCACAAAAGCAACTTTGTAATAGGTGTGTGGTAAGTGGATTGCAACTGGTAGCCCTTGGGAATGGCTATTCAGCTTTTGCTGTGCTGTAACTACCAGCTGTGCCCACTCCATGGGAAAGCTCAGTAAAAGCACAGCCAGCTCCACATCCCACCCTCTTACCATCATAGCAGACAGACCTCCTAGGTATGTCTTTGGTGCACTAACCCCTGAGCCTGCACTGAAAATACCATCTGCAGCTGCACATGCAGGACCTTTCTCTTGGCTCTGCAGTGAGGGCTGGGCTTGAAGGTGCCAGCACAGCAAAGACCTCCACAGGGACAGCAAAGACCTCCACAGCACAGAATGGTGCATTGCCTCTTGGCCATTTATTTTGTCTGGCATCTGGAGTGAGTATCATCCTAGTTCTGAAGGTAGCAAAGTGAATGTTGTCTGGGTCTGAGAGCCTGTATCACCCACATAGAGTTAAACTGAGGCACACAGCCCTCAGCTAGAAATCCCTCCAAGGAAATAGCCTATGCTGATGAGTAAGTGACTCTATGGCAGGGACACTCCTCTGCTGTGGCATTGTCAAGACCTGCCAGACACTCTGCTGAGGCTTAGGGGAGAGGGAGATGACACTTTGCTTGGCCTGTTCCATCACTTGGTAGCACTGGAGCTCCAGGTGCCCTTAAATGCCTGCAACTGTCAGAGCAAAAGGGAAAATTGTTCAATTGACTTGACATTTAACTTCACGTGCAGCAGCACAGGAGGAGACAGGAGAGAAGAGAAAGGCAGTGGAGGAAGGGCACGGTTTGTTGAATGATCCTTTTTGAAGAAAGAAGCAAAATGAGGTAGCACCCATCCCCATTTCCAGTTTTATGTGTAGGAGCCTGAGTTTGCACACTCTAGTAGTGATCACTGTATAAAAGCAAAGACATCTCTGCCATTTAGCAGCTGTTTCCTGGATTCCAAGATAGTTTGTTCCTATGGGCTAGAGAGTGACAAGCTCCTGCACAAGTGCAGCAGAAAGACAAGCAAGAAGGGCTCTCCTCTGAGCCTTGCTAACTGGATCCAGCTCTTGGACTGCTCGAGCTCAATGACCAAGTCAAAAAAAGGAGTATAGAGAGACACCACAATACACTGGAAACACACTAACCTCTTCCAGATGTGCTCTTGAGAAGCCAGCACACATCAGCACCCTGCTTGCCCAGAGAAGTCCTGATAACCTTTCATGAGAAGGTGAATCCTTGCTGTGATGTGTCTGGCAAAGGCAAGAGCCTGCTGAGTCCTGGGCTCAGCACATTACCTCTCTGGATATGTGTGACTTTGGGAGTGTTGGTACCCCTGATATGAAATTCAAAATTCCCAGTGATTCCTTTCCTTCTCCATTGACTTCCTAATGTCTTACCTATTCCAGGCTTCTGCCTTGTCAGGACCAAAGGCTATTCTTGGACCACTCTCCTTATCACACCTAGCAACAGCAGCCTTCACTGCCAGCTCCTACTGTTGCAAAGCAAGGTGGGGCAGGCAGGAATAGTTTCCCAAGGCAATGCAAAGGGAGCTGTGCCTTGCTCTGTTCAGATAATCTAGCTCCAGAGTGCAGTAGCAGAGTAGGGAAAGAGAGTTTGGAGCTTAATGCTTCACCAGCAGTTGAAAAATTGATGGAGCAGTGAGAAGTTGGTTGCTTCCAACTAGAAATCAGGAGAGTTTTAGGGATGTGATGAGGTGGAAGGTCTTTGTCTTAACCATTCTGTGCCCACCTATGGGTGCAAGGATGCTTTTAGTGACAAACTTGCTCTCTCGAGGAATGAACATGCTTCTAGCTCATGCTAACATGGAAACAATTTACTGCCCACTGGCACTAGGCATGGAATCAATTGGTCAGGGGAACCCTGACTTTGAAAAGTCAAAAAATAACGTGGCACACAATGTAAAAGTCAAAGTTGAGCATTGAGGGCCTAGTGACTCATCTGCAATCTAAATTCAAGTGTCATAACAGAGCAATAGTGGAGAAAATTGCTGCAAAGTGCAGGACCCCTGGTAGGTAGCAGCAGGATATTGAAGGTGAAGCTCACAGAGTGATTTTTTAACAGGTTTCAAAAGCTGCTGCTCTGGCTTGGTTTTGATTGCTGTGATTTTGTTTGGGCTCATTATGAGTGTCAAATACTCAGGCTCTCTGTGGAGGTGAGGGGTGTGTTCACCTTATGCTCATTGTACAACCAAATCTACATAACCTAATGAATAATCACTAATAAAACCCAGGTTTAATTATGTGGAACCCTGAGCATGTTATGAACCGAGCAATCCTCCCAGGAAAAGAGGCAGCCAGGAAAAGGATGAAAGAAGAGAACATGCAAAAAACTGGTGTTTAAAATAGCCACTTTGCTGCTGTTTCATTGAGCTCCTTAGGTATGTGCACACCACAGTCAACTTGGCAAATCACTCAACATAGGTCATTAAAAACACAACAAAATGCCTTAAAATGTCTGAACAGGATCACATGAGAGCAAATGAGCACACCTCAAAACTAGGGAGCATTTTTGGTGAAATCCTAGTGCAGCTAGGCAGAAATCCCTAGACAAGGGCTTTTCTCTTGTCTCCTAGCTCCAGCTAAGCTTGGATGCATAGTAGGATGGAGGATGTGTTTGTTTTGCTGGAGGTATGCTTCAGGACAGAAAAGGGCATGAGAGCCCTGGCCTTGGAAAGTGTGATTCCCAGGCTTTGGCATTTAGATATAGCCTGTTACAAAAAGTGATTAGAGAAGCCTCAGTGGGTCCTGCCTGTCATAAAAGCTGGATCTACTGGCAGAGGCAGATGAAGTTATTGTAGGTGATCCTATTGCACATAGGATCAGGTTTTTCTCACCCTGCCTACCCATGTTATGAGTTGAGCTTTGCCACAAGCAAGAAGCAGCAGCTCTGGTTCTTGCTCCTTGGCAGCCAGGATGTCCAAGTTGTCCAGGCTGTGCCCAGCCTTGCTGCTAGGCTTCCATGAAGGAAGGTAACAGTTTTATTCCATGCCACTTCACCAGGCACGCTTGCAAAACCTAATTAAGCTTAGCGTTATCATTGTTTTTATCACATTAAGATCCCACTTGGCTGGCAGCAGCACAGACCACAAAGTCAACACTGCATCTTTAAACAGAAACAACAGATTTTGGCTCAATTAAAAATTCATTAAAATGTAAATTAGTTTGTAGGGCGAGGTGTTTTTTTTTCCTTCTAATGCCTATTCAGTGTGGCACTCTAATGGCACAAAGCATTAAGGGGAGGTTAACTGGAAGCACAGAGACAAATTGCTCTCAGTGTACTCACCTGCTTAAGTGATCTAGGAAAATAATTTAACCCTTTCCCCTCTTCTGCTGGGATTTCCACCTTATCCCATTGTTTGTTGTGATCTCTTTGTCATGCTCTTTAAGGCTAAACTGAATAGTTGACCTTATCCTGCAGCTTTGCTTTCTCTTCTCCCTCCCAGAATAAATTTCCTGGATAGAGCACAAGATATGGTGATTTAACTACATCCTTCTTAAATCATTTCTTGCTTCTAGTGCACTAGGAAGCCACGTGTGAGCATTATTATTATTATTTTCCTTATCAGTGCAAACTCAGTTGCTACTGCAAGTTCATTAGGTGTCCTTAATTGCTAACAACATATTCTGAATGTATGGGAAATGCAATTTAATTGAGAACTAATTAACTTGTTATAGTTATCTCATTACATGCCAATTAAACTTTTTAACACTCCTTTTCAGCAGATAAAGGAACAGTTAAAATCACAGGGATCAAATTCCTAGCTGGTGTAAAGGGGAGGGGGGTTGGGGGTAGCTTGACTACCTTCATGTGTAATGAGTTTGCTGACAAGGGGTTTGCTTTGCATCTTGCAGTTTTGTGAGATTAAGGGAAGCCAAGGGAGTTCAGGTTAATTTAGTGTGTCTCTGAAGAGGCTAAGAACTTGGAAAAGGAAAAATAAAATCCCTCTGATGATGGCTTTACATTGCATGAGATGAACTAAAAGGCCATGGCCAGGAATTTGTCCTCTGCGGCTGAATCAAGCTACAGGTTTTGGTAACCCAGCTTTTCCCACATCTGCAAATGGTATGGGGGAATAGTTACACACTGCACCTGATCCAGAGTGAGGGCAAAGGCTTCCCTGGACTGTGGGCTTTGGAGCAGCATCTCTGTGCTACATCCTTTCAGCAGCTTCTCTCTCCAAACCAACTGCAGCTGATGGCACACAAGAGAGTTGAAGGCAGCGTGATTGACTGTACCTGCCCCCTACCAGCTCTGTGATCAAATCACATTTGTCTAGTTTATGTTTCTCCCTTTTCTCTGCATGAAAGTGTCAAGCAAACAAAGGAGAGAGAAGTAATGGAGGAAAAAAGCAAAGCTATGTAAGTACAAAGTGCTTCCCAAAGACATAAAATAAGCAGCTGGAAAAAACTGGGGACAATAGTGCCTTTAATCTCTAAGATAACCAAGTTCATTTTTCTTAGATGTTACTAGTAACAGCTGTGGTTTTAAAAGTACAAACAAAAATCAACCTGTAGCTGAGCCATTAAGTTCACAGTGTCACTAGAGTGTTGGCTTCAGACCCAAACCAAAATCTTTGAAAGGGAGAAGAATTCAAGAGGCTCTTACTAAAGTGAGAGGTAACTATTCTAGCACTGCTGAAGCGAAGGATAAAGTCACTGAAGGGATTGATGATTCATTTCCATTTTATTCACTTGCTGAAATAACTGTCTGGTAAACTTGGGACAAGTGGGTAGATTCAGAGAACAGCTACACAAGGCTTTGACCTAAGTAACGTTCCTGATAAAGGAGTCACTGCTATGTGTGGTGGGAAAAGAAGCCCAAGAGTGCTACTGCTCTGCCACTGAACTCTCAGTGCAGAGACATCTGAGATGAATCAAACCAGTTTGGGTATAAAGCAGAGTTAGTATGGACCAGTATCTTCTGTCAGGGTGTAGAATCATCCCCCAGCCCAGGTGCTAGTGCAGGTTCAGGGTGTTGATTGATCCACAGTGAGAGTAGATGTTGCTTGGCTAGAGCAAGGCTATATGGAAAAGTGTCAGAGAAATGAAGCTAGAGCAGGGAGGCAGAGTGAGCTGTTTGTGTCCTGCAAAGCAAAGCTAAGGCATGCCTGTGCCTTAGCCTGTTCACATTCCCTGTGAACCAGGGAAGAAGAGTGTTAATGCAACACCAATCTCGTGGCTTTTCCAATGAGGGCTATAATACAACAAAAGCAGCTGAAGAGTCTTTTCTCACTGAATTTTCTAACCAACTTTGTAAAGCCAAGAAAGCAAAAAGTCTTCTGGAGAACTTTCACGTTCTTAACTTGCTGAATCCAAACATTTATGTGTGTCTTCCACAGCCATTGTCATTTAACTACTGCTTAAGTGGAAAAGGTGGGTGTGATGTAACCTTGTGGAGGCTACTAGTACATACCAGAAGCCTCAAGAACTCTTCAACATTTCTAGCCAGGATGTGCTAAGATGGTAATATTTGCATGGTAAATGTGTTTTTACTGAGTGTTTTTTATGATGTTTTCATTATGTGCTTTTATTATGTGGTTATAAGCTGCTAGAATGGAAAGAGGAGCGATAAAGCTTGATTGATTATTATATTCCCATATATAAATGGAGATTATTTTTTTTCCCCTGGGGATCTATGAATAACAGACAAGTTTGATTGAGATGCAAGTCCAAGCATTAAGTCCACTCCTGGAGTAATTAAATCCACCTTCTCAAGTCAAGTCAATGCTGATGCTTCTGAGTCTTCAAGTCATCAGACTATCAGCTTTGCACTAGCTGGAGAGGCAGCTGTGAGAGACTTGGTGTCCTGTGTCCTCACAGATCCTCCAGGATGCTTAGGCCACAAGGATTTTTCCTCCTGAAACCCCCAAAGCTGAAGCAGAAATTAAATTCAGAAGCAAAACCTGGTGGCCTAGAACTTTGTTGAAGATCTTGTTTCTGATGAGGTCTATTTTAAACAACAGAGCTCTAAAATGAAACTGTGTCATTATTTAGGGCTTAATGTTGTGTGTTCTGAAAGGCCTGATGAGTCTACTGAATACCTGTGTGTTCTCCCTTGCTCTCCCCACAGCACAGTGCAGCCTTCTGCTACAGGTCCTGCAGGATGACTGCAGCATCCTGGTGAAATCCAGGCTGTGCTCCAGTCCAAAGTGAATGTGAAACACTTTAGTCACATCTATTTCTGGTGGACTCCTCAGCAGCAGCTGCAGGGGTTTAGCACCTTGCTGAATTAGGCCTTCCAGTGAGTTCAGAGTTAATCTTTGTGCAGTTCCCTTTTGCAGTGCTGTACTTTACAAACGTTCCCCTCTGCTAATGCAAGTATTCATCAGGCTGGAGAACATCACAACTGGTCTCAGCTGACACAGATTCTGCCTTTTTTGTGTGTGCTATTTAGGAGGCTTATTCTCTGCAACTCTCCTTTCATTGTTCACCTACCTTGGAGACAGTAGCTCGCTGTGAAACTTATCTCCCAGACACCTCAGTGTGAACAGAGCCTTTTCTCTTACAGACCTGAGATGGCTATTGGTATCCAAAATCCCCTGCAGAGGCCCTGGAATGAGCTAGCCAGACCAGGAGGGAAACATGCTGAGGTGTGCCCTGAGAGAGGAAACACCCTGGCTTTTCATGGAAGCAAAACCAAGAATCTTCCTGTAATTTATTTAGAGAGAGGAAAGCAAGGACAATCTTTCTTGTTCCTCCAAATAAAACTCTCTCATTCCTTGACTCTAATCACTCAATAACCTCACACAGAGTGGAAGCATTTCCCCAGCCTCTGTAGATTTTTCTGCCTTGTATTGTTGCTTGCTAAATATATGCAGGCACAGCACTTCCTGCAGCATGCAGGCTCATGATCTTTGCATGGCTTCTTCCCCTCTAGGAATGCCATAAATAAATCACCAGCTCAGGAAGGCACATCCCTGTGGTCCCTCTCCCCTACCCTGGCTCTTTTTCTCTCTCCTTACTCCTTCTAGATTTGTACAGAGCATTTAAACCTGCTAGGAGTGTTCCATGCAGTCTCCCACTTCTGCTCGTCTCTTGCTGTGCTAGGTGCAATCCAGCAGCAGATCAATCACTCCTGTTCCTCACCAGGGAGGACACTAATGAGCTGAGATCAGAGCAAAAAAAATCATATTTAGGCACAAGCTGCACTGAAGTTTTCCTTCCTGAGGAATGTCCTTGCTGGCCTGAGAAATCAAGTGTCCAAAGAGGTAGGTTTTTCAAGTGCATGGTGCTGCACGACCAGGGTCATGTATTCAACAACTCCAGAAGGGAAGTATGATGTTGAAAATACCTTGCCCCAGGTGCTTCTACTGTGAATGGGATGTTTGCAAGGCACTAAGAGCTTTGGATTAAATGTGGGTGATTTTTTCCTTGGTGTTGGTAAGGGTTTGGGTGAGCTCTAGGCAAAGAAGCTCTGTTCTTGCTCCTACAGGAGAAGCTATCCTGGGGGCCATGCTCTCCCTGCAGCTTCTGGCAATAGCTCTTTGGAGGAAATGCCTCTGCTGACTTCACTCCTTCAAAATTCCCTTTGTTCTGAAGCCTAGGCAATTCACTCAGCAGCTCTGCCCATGGATGAGGATGAGAAAGGATATGAAGGATGAGAAATATTAGTATAAACACATATTTATTATTGAAGGGGGGCTAAACAACAGTCACTGTAGACAGCAATCAAGCATCTTTCTAGAGCTGAAATGAGGTTTTCCATTAAAGGCCTTTTGTAGAGCAGTTTTTTTCTCTGCTGGTAGAAGTGGAGAGAAGGCAAAGTTCCATTCTTTACACTGCACCTTAAGATTTTGTCATTCTTGCTAAATGGAACATATTGTTGAATCTCATGTTTTCCTTGCAGAAAAGTTCTCAGTTGCAAAGGACCATGTGTGCATGTGATTTTTCTTCTCTCTTTGTGTGTGTGTGTGTGTGTGTGTGGTTGTTTTAATTGCTGTTGTAAGCTGCACATTGTGCAAAGATTTAGATCAACTAGCTTGAGGGGACGTGTTGTTTAATGCAAAACATTGCTGTTGGTATGCAAGAAGCATGCAGAGTTCATACACATGGAGGATCTGTGCATGTCCTGAGTCACTGATAATGTGGTTCACTACTCCTCTGTGGAGTGGGAAGAGCAAGGATGAGGTGTGTGGGTTAGGGTAGGGGCAGGGAACAGGGCAGGTATCTGGTGCCATTTGTGTTTCAGGACTATCACAAGGGGCTTCTCTGTCCCTCTGATGACTGTGCCAGACAGATGCTGCAAATGCAGGTCTGCAGGCAAGGCTGGGTCAGCTTGGATCAGCCTGGAGTGCTGACACTGCGATTGAGTTTCAGGCTTTCACTCCTCCTGGCTTCTGAGTTTTGCACAAGTTGATGGAAATAGTGGAATCTTCTAGGTTGGAATAGACCATCAATCCAACATACCCATGCCATTAAACCCTGTCACTAAATGCCATGTCTACATGGTTTTTGAACCCCTGCAGGGATGGTGACTCCATCACTTCCCTGGGGAGCTTGTTCCAATGCCTAATCACCCTTTCAGGGAAGACTGTTTTTTCTGATATCCAACTTGAACCCCTCCTTGGTGCAGCTTGAAGCCATTTGCTCTCATCCTACCACTAGTCACCTAGGAGAAGAGAACAACCCCCACCTTGCTACACTCTCCTTTCAAGTAGTTGTAGAGAGCAAGAAGTTTCCCCTCAGCCTCTTCTTCTCCAGCAAAGTGCAGCAATCACTTTCCCTCTTCAAAGCTGAAGCACTTTTCAGCCCTTTCTTCTCCTGCCTTCCATCTTGGGCAGCACAGTGGCCTTCAGTGGAGCAAGGACGTGCAAAACACGATTGAGAAGCCCTTGAGAAGAGGCTTCCCCCCCCCTATTCTATACAAACCATGTGCACACACAGCACTGCCACCCAGTGGCTTCCTAACCACAAACGGCTTAGGAGGGGGAGTGCAGTGCTGGGTTAGGTTTGGGCTTTTCTTCCTAAATCCCATTAATATGGTATAAAAGCTTCCTAGAAGCACATCCTCAGCTCTGCCTTCCCAATCTGGAGATGCCCAGCTTGGCACGGACACACGGACAGGCTGTACCTGTGAGCCAGCTGAGCAGCCACCCTAGGACATATCAACACCTTAGCCCCAGCTCCAGCTAACAGGCAATTTGCAATTGTCACCCAGATTCTCCTTTTCCCCTTTTTTTCCCTGTCTTTCCCCTTTTTTTGTGCGTGTGTGTGGTTAATTGTGAGGGGGAGGACAGCAGAGACCTTATCTCTTGCGACTAGTGGTGGTGAGACTGAACAATTGTTTTCATTCCAAGGTGGAAGGTTTTTCACATGCAAATTATCAATGTCATGGTAAATGTGGCACTTTGATTCATCCAAACCACCTTGCCTGACCAAAAAGAAAGAAAAGATCATTCTTGTTTTATAGCAAACATTTTGTTCTGACAATGGCAACGTTATATGTGATGAAATATCACGTGGATCACACCATTTTTGCAATTTACTGCAGGAGAGGAAGAAACAAAGGATTGATGGATGGGATTGGGGATTTTGGGGTGGCCTATGAGGTTATGATTGGGGGGGTTTTTTGGCTTTTGCTCTTTTTCTTATTAGGACACTTCTCCCAAAGAGCAGTCAAGGGATGCCAGTTTGCGTAAGTGTTTTAACTTCAACATCAAAGCAGCTGATCTGGTTTTATAGATGTATTTTTGTCTCTCTGTTATGTGCACTCCCCCTTCAGAACCTGGGAAAATAAGGTCACGTTCCCTACTCAGTCCATCCTTTGCTATTGATTTTATTTCCTTAAAATCCTAACAGAGCTTGAAATTAATACAGTTTAATTTCCTTCTCCCTTTCTTGTTGCTGTTACACCATTCTGAGTACAAAGAAGATGATAGACTTGGAGTCCTCCTTCCAACTGTAAAAATAAAAGCTGAGAAGAGAAAATCAGGAGAGTTTCTTCTCCAAGGAAGTACAGGCTCTCCCTTCCAGCCCAAGAGATGAGGAGCAGGGATGCTTCTTCACTCAGCTCAACAGGGGATGGACCACAGAAAGTTATGGAATCCTCTGATGTGGCTGAATTCAGATTCACTGATACTAGGACATGTCTAAATGTCTCTGCTAGGGCTGCTTCTCAAAAAACCCACATATTCATAGCCCCCTGCCTCTGACAAACAACTTGCCCAGTATTTGGGAGTCCTTTAGTAAGACTCTCAGCAATTCCAAGAGACAAGTGAATGTAGTTTAGTAATTGACCTAGCAGCTTCAGGATCCAGCTGGAAAACTTCCACCCAGGGGTAAATCAAACCAGCTGAGGAGACTGATAGCTCTGGAAGCTGCTTGGTTATTACCAATGTTTCTCCATCCATGAACAAAGGTGCTCGAGTGGTACTCTTTGATCCTTTGCACAGACAGCAGCAAGAGCATTCAGGAGATGATGGAGGGCATCAGACTTATTGAGTCAGCATCCTTCCCTCCTGCTGATGAACTTACTAGGGAGGAAAATATGCTCTGTGCCCCTCAGGAGTCACCTGATTTTTGCAGGAGGAGCTGAAAGCTTGGCTGGAGAAAGCACCCAGAGGCAAGTTCATTGCCAATAATGAGGCAGTGAAACATAGCAACCCTGATTAATGCAGGCTCTTGTTTGTCATACCTGTTCATCACTACCAGGGTAGCGTTTAGCTGTATAAAATGGGCTGTAAACTTTGTTCATTTTGGCTGACAGACATGATAAAGGTTATGTGTGTTTTACAGAGCCAGGAATTTGATGGAGGAAGGTCCTCTGAGACTTCTCCCTGCACCAGATCTTATCATTCGTCATCGCATGGCAAAGACCTTGTTGGGTCATCTTCTCTGTCACTTCTCTGCTTGTTCAGGAGCTGCTACCTTTTCTCAATGATACTTCTCACGAAGATTAAAAGCATTTTAAATATGTATTATTTTGGCACTCAGCATATCTGAGCCTTTCATACCCACATCTTAAATTCATTGCCTCTCTGCCAGTTGTTTGTAAATGTCCCTAGGTGTTTAGCACTCCTCCTCTGAATCCTCTGAGCTATTGTTAGGGAATGTGGCTGTTACATATTCCTGGTATTTCTCAAAGGTCAAAAGAAAATGTAAAAATGCAATTTCTTTTCTCTTCTCCCTTCAAAACAGCCACATGCAATATTGTTCTGGTGCAGTTGCTTTTGCCATTATGCCAAGATCTTTTTTTTTAAGTGCACCTTACAGTATTTACTGTGAGTGTTCTGGGTACAGAATTATTTCCTCAAATTATTAGGAACTAGAAGATATAATAGCCTTTTATTCTGTTTCAGACATATTTCTCTAGCACAACAGTCTATTTGCCACAGTTTGCTCTCATCTTCCTGCAACTCATCTTACAAATGAGACATAAAATTGAGGCTCTGGGTGCTTATGGACCCAATCCTGCAGCATTTATGCACCTGCTTAAGCCAAATCATGAGAGGATTCATAGCAAACTGGATGTGCAGAATGACTAACACTTGAGGAACTATGGCAATTGCTCCAAAGCAGTTTGCAGTTCTTCAGGATAATGAGCAATGCTTGAAACCAGGGTCCATTATCTCCTCCTCCCCCAGATCTAGCCAGGATGTTGTAAAGGATGGACTTGGAGCAAATACAGAGTAAAATGTCCTCTCCTGGAGTCAGTGCCTATTCTATTCATTTCTTTCTGTTACTACAGCAAGACTCCTGATGATGCAGAACTTAGCCCTCCACAGTGCAACAAGGTTTCATCACAGAGTCTCACTTGGTGATGTTATGCAGCCTCCTTAATTGATTACAAAAGAGTTCAGCAAGCTGCACTGGTCCTCCTGCTTCTCTATAGCTTGCTGCCTCCTCATTCAAAACCAGCTGTACTTCAAGATCCTGGTCCCTGTGTTTGAAGCCTGATCAGCTGAAGAATGACCTTTCTTTCCGACCTACATCTTTCAGAGGAATAAAGCAACAGATGACACCAAGTACAGGATTCACAGAGCTCTTTGTGCAAGCCCCTAGCAGTGGAGCTCTTCAGTGAAGGGCATCAAGCTTAACTCTCAGCTCACCCTGCAAGGAGTGTTTCCAGTTAATAAGCAGTATTTCCATTGACTCAAGCAGGAGCAGAGTCAAATCCCAGCATGTCTTTTAAGACAAGCTACTCCTGAGCAGAAGCATCATCTCAGCAGACAGGATGTTCCTGCCCCTGTGAGAGTTCTCATCCAGGCAAACCAACTCCCACCGCTCGCTGAACGATCAGTGCTCAGCCTCCATTGAGAACCCTGCTCCTGCACATCAACACTGTGACTGCTAGCTGAAACAGATCAGACAAAAGAAACACCACCTGGGATGGAGCTGAAAAAGATGCAAGAGCAGATATCTCCATCTATATTCTGGAGGATGGGTAAGATAGGAAACCAGCTGTGCTGTGGGGCTCCCAAATCAGGGGACTGGAGCTCTGCATCTCAGGAAACCCCAGTGGCAGTCCCTGCACCAGCAAGGTCACCTCAAAGCCTGTCTCTTCATCCTCAGGCCAGTCACACTGCTGTGAAGCTCCAGAAGAGGGTGAGCAAAAGGAGTACAAGAAGAATAAAACAGAGGGAAAATGAGGTTTTTCTCAGATTTATGCAGAAGGTAAATTATGGGGCTACTTACACCACCTAAAATCACTTTCTCCCCTGGGGCCTGAATATGCTCCATTAGAAAAGCTTTATACTGGGCTGTAAATTTGCCACATATACTACAGTGTAATTGTACCAGACTCACCTATGCAGTATTTTTTTTTACCTATAAATGTAACAGTGATTTGTTTGTCTCCTTTTTTTTTTTCCCACAAAACTTCCAGAATCCCCAGGAAAGCACATCAGCCCTAACATGCTCCTTCCATCATTTAATCCAGATAAAGACAAAGCCTTCTCCTGAGTGTGCCTTCTCCTACACTGTGCTGGTGTGGTGCATCCCTGGACATAAGGACACACTCAGCATCCTCAGTAGGAAGCACCCAGCACTGGCAGCATCACACCCTCAGCTCCACACCTTTTTATTGATGCAAACAGCCGTGCACAGAAGGGAAAATGGCAGCTTTCCAAGTGGCCCCAGTTAATAGCTCTGTTTTGCTTAATGGTGCCTCCCATTCAGGCTAAAGATGCCGTTTTAAATATGTAAGCAATTAGTATCTCTCTCTCTCTCAACACATCTGTGCTGCTCCGATCTGCTGCGTCATAAATCCGCCCCGTCCCCCTCTCCAGCTTGGCAGTGCATATATCACCAGACAGTCTGATTTTTCAGCAACTTTCTGGTCCCAGAGAATTATGCTTGGATTAGGAGACATTCTTGAATTTAGAGACATCCTGCAGGGCTGGCCTTGCCTAACCCCCTCTGCACAGCCTCTCCAGGAGCTAGACTAATAGATAACAGGGATGTAGGGAAGGGACCTCTTGGGGTTTTTTTGGCTGTTCTTTGGTCCCACCAGTCTCTTTTGCCTTCTTCCCAGCTTCTACATCTCCCTTTCTGGATAGAAACTGCAGCTTCTTCTCTCCAGAACTGACTCTATGGGGTGCCTGTAGGCTGCAGGAGGTTGCAAGTGTGGCAGAGACACATCCATCCAAGTGCCTCAGCAGCACAGCCCCTCGTGCAGCTTCTGCTTAAATCCATTCTGCCTGCTCAAACTCCAGCACAATGTGAAGAGCTGTGGCAGGACCAGCGTGGTGATGAGGGTCAGTATTTATAGTAACACAAGGACTCACGGCTACTAAAATAGGAATTAACAGTAGTAGGTGTGACTCGTTATTCATCATCTGTTTTTACAAAGTGTTTTCCACCCTAAAGGATCCACTTCACTGCACACACCTGGCAAGAGAGGGAAAGGTACAGCCACTGCCAGCACAAACACTACTTCTCTTTGTCTCCTTTTATTATCATTTTGGTCCTTTCGAGGAGATACCAACCTCCTGTGCCCATTGTGCTCGCCAGCCAGGACCGACCCTGGCGCACAAGGGAGGGGAGGGGAAGCGCTACGGCCACCGACACAAAAGGCAGAAGGGTCACCTGCGGGGCAGGAGCTCGTGGGTAGGTGGGTGTCTCCCCACCTCCCGGAACAAGGACCAGCTGCTATCCACCGCTCCTGGGACTCGCCTCAAACTTTAGCGGCGGGGGGCGGTGAGGGTAGATCCCGCCCCTTTCGCCCCCTCCCCTCCCATCCCATTCCATCCCCTCCCCGCGCCGGGCGGGGCGGGACGGGCGCTGAGCGGGCGCGGAGGGGCGGAGCGGCCCCGCCGGGCGGCGGTGGCGGCTGTGGCGGGGCCGAGGCGGGACGCGGTGCCGCGCTCCGCACCCCGCGGAGCTGCGCGGCCCAAGGCAACCCAGCCCAGGCTAGCCCAGCCCCGGGAGCCATG